>RRZL01000077.1:1377425-1408874 GCA_006782975.1 Chlorella sp. Dachan | reverse complement strand
CTCCCACCGCCGCGCGGCCGCTCGGCACCTGCCCCTCACCCACGGCTGGGGCAGGCAGGTGGTAAGACCTCTGCAGTGGGTTGCCCCGCGCCTGTCTGCGCTCGCCTGCCGTTCTCTTGCTGGCCCGCCTGTGCGGGCCTGGTGTGCACCTGCCCCTCAAAACAACGCTCCTTCCTGCTGCCCGGTAGGCAGCTCGCTGTGCTGCGCCTTCTGTTCGGCCATGCTGCTGCCGCTGCCTCGCCTCCCTCTTTAACCGGTGCCTCCCTGCCCACCCACACCAACCTCCCTGCCTGCTGTTGACCTCTCAAGCCCTCCTGCCCCCACCCTTGCCACGTGCAGACCGAGGCGACTACCGCGGCCGCCGCTGACAGCCCACCCGATGGTAAGCACGGCCAGCGCCAACCCACAAACCGGTTGTTGTTGCAGTTTGGCAGGCGGCGGGGGTGGCAGGGGGTGGTCGCCCGGTGATTGTTTTGCATATACGCTATGCTCAGGACCAGCTGGTCACTGCTGACTTTATTTATAAACGATGAGGGCTTCACTACTGCGCTTGCCTCCCCGCCACTGACAACTGTTGACACCAACTAGTGCCGTCAATGTTGGTTGCCGCCCGCCTTCGACAAGTAGCTGACACAGGGCGTTGCTCGTTGCCCTTCCTCATTGTCCTGCAGGCTGCCACCGCTGGCGCTTCACAGCAGCCTGCATGAGTGGACCGGACACACAGCCGCGGCACGCCAGGCTGCAGCCTCATCACAGCACATCCATCACAGCACATGACCTGGTTGACCCTTGTGCCGCTACACATTTCTCGCTCGCTCCACCCCCAGTTTTTCCCAACCCACCTAAAACCGAAAATCTCCCAAAAAACAGACAGACAGCTGTATTTGATTGTGGCGCGCCCGCATCCCCTTGCCCCAAAATGTTTCTGCTACGGCCCGACTCCCGCTCCCGCTCATGGCCTGCCCTCTGATACGTGCGGCCGCCTCATGTTTGCTCTGCCCTGACCAGACGCTTTGACCGACCCTCCTCGCGTTCCCGACCCACTGACCCACTGACGCTCTGTAAGGTACAAAACGAGTTGTATGGCCACCCCCTGTGGCGAATCGAGAAGTGCGCATGCTGGCAACAAGCTGACCTGAGAGTAGCGAGGTTAAGCCTCCGCTTGAAGGCATGCCACACCCATGTGGCTGGCAGCGTGGAATCCACTGGCTCCTGCAGCTCCTTGCATGCGCCATTGTCGGTCTGATCATTGGCTGGGATCATTACATGTGGGCACAAATTAATCAGCCGCCGAAGCCCTCCACAGGGCCGATCGTCATGTACTGGATGCGGTACCGCTCGCCGTGGCTGCCCACCCCACGCGCCCGCAGGCCCAGCTGCACACTGCCCGCCTCCTGCTCTGCCAGTGGGCCAGCCTCCGAGCCGTTGCACGCTTCTGCTGCCTGCTGGCCCTGCTGCTCTGCTGCCGGCTGCTGCTCAGCCGCAGGCTGAGCCGGCTGGGCCGCCGCCCCATTGGCCGCCGGCGCCGCCGCTGTTGCTGCTGCACCGCCTGTGGCAGCCTCCTCTGCGTCCTCAGTCACCGAGGCAATCAGCAGGTGCTTGCGCGCCTACAAGCAGAGAGAAGGCGGCATGAACATTCATTGGCGAGCCTGAGTGGCTGGCGGTGAAGCAATGACTGGGCCACCAAGGGTCCCAGCTCCGCAGCTGTGTGCCGTAAGACAGCCGTGTGCCATAAGACGCAGTCGGAGCGCTCGGCTGCTCCCCACCGGGTGCAAGCCACGGGTAGCCGCCGCTAGTATGGCAGGTGTCACGGGCAGCAGGCGCACAAGCCCCTCACACACCACCGCCCGCCCACCTGGTGCGAGCCGCGCGTGGCGGAGGCCAGCATGGATGGAGTGATGGGCTGGCGGTAGGGCAGCAGGCGCACGCAGAACTGGGCGTGATAGAGCGTGGGGTCGCCGGGGTATACCAGATAGTCGGCTCCAAACTTGCTGCCGCCGGTCAGGCGGTAGCTGCAGCGTGCGGGAGGCAGTGGGCGGCAGACATGTAAGCACACGGCCATCGGCACATGACCTGCTTGCAAGCAGCTGAACTCCAGATGAGCAGCCGGCTTGTGGTCAACCTCGCTGCCATCATGCGAGTGACTCTGCACACCAGCACCAGCAACCCCACCGCCCGAAACTGCAGGCAACCCACACCCACCCTCGGGAGTGCAGGTCTCGGAACACCCAGTAGCGGTGCCGCTCCTCCCGGGTGGCTGGGAAGGTCCACTGCACTGCTGCTGGGTCCTCGGCTGCCGCATCTGCTGCAACTGCTGCCGCGCCTGGCTCCCCTGCCGCATCCGCTGCTGCTGCTGCTGCTGCTGCTGCTGCTGCTGCATCCACTGCTGTTGCCTCTGTCTCTGGGTTGCCTGCGCCACCGGTCTCCTCCTCATCCAGGCTGCGTCCTTCGTTGGCGGCTGTTGCCTCCTCTAGTGTGGTGGGGATGACGAACGTTGCGCCGCTGGCCAGCGCCGGCCACCACGTGGGCTGCGCCGCCGGCTGCTGCGGCTGCTGCTGCTGGGCTGCTGCACCCGCCATCTCAGCATCCATCTCATCCTCGTCCTCTTCATAGTACTGGTGGGCTGGCTGGTGCCCACGCTTGCGGCCGCCGCCGCCCAGCGCCGCCGCAAGTGCGGCCGTGCCCAGGGCCGGCGCCAGCTGGCCCCACCCTTTCTCCACAGCAAGCGTCACCTCCTCCGCGCTCAGCTCCAGCGGCAGGCCGTGCACCGCGTTCTGCTGCTTGAAGGCTGCAGGGCAGAAGGTGGGCAGGGGTAATGGGGCGCGGCAAGGGTGGGCTGAGAGTCAAACGCGAGGAGTGGGAGCAGCGGGAGCACGTCATGAACATGGCAGGTGGGAGGGCAGATGCGGGCCCAGCAACAGACGGCATAGCTCACCCGCCACGCCGCCGACCATGGCGCCCACGATGCCGCACTCCAGACGCAGCCAGTGCGCCACTGCGGCAGGAACAAGGCAAGCTCGGAGCACCAAGTTGAGGCGACAGCGGCGGCGGCAGGCGGCGGCGGCGGCAGCGGCGGCCTGCCAGAGCGTTTCTGCATGACCCGCCCAATCCAGGACCCACCATCTGCGTCCCAGACGTAGCCGGCGTCGCCCAGGACGTGTATGGAGGCCTTCATAGTCGGGCACTGTGCAGGCTCTCGTCCGCCCCGGGCACGCTTCTGATGTATCGGCAGGAGCTCGATGTGTGCTTGCAATGCCATGCAAGGCTGCAGGCAGCCCGGACCTGCTGGTTCTCATGCCCAGCTGCGCTTGGGACCCCTTTCTGGCACTCGTGGCGCCCTAGCACACATCACCGGCGCACCGACAACCCCGTGGGCTTGCCGGGAACCCTGTACTGCGCGCCGCAGCGCCCGACCTCCCTTTCGCAAGCCAGGCGCCGGAAAGCGCCCAGACAACATGTCAAACATCCCGCCCGGTCAGTGGCGGCGGGAGCCGGGCACACAGCGCTTGCTGGGAGCGGCCGCGTCCCTTGCGACCCTCCTGCAGCCCCTGCAGCTTCGGGCTGCCCCTCCCCCGAGCGGCGATCGCTCGGATGCGGCCGATCCGGCGCCAGCGCCGCCTGCCAGCCCTGTTCCGTCCGCCGTGAAGGTGCCGCCGCGCCGCACCGCCTCCGTGCTTGAACCTCGCCCGGCCCCCCCTCCCCTCCCTTGCAGTGTACGTGGGCAACTACGAGTACGATGCCAGCGAGCGGGAGCTGGAGCGCACGTTTGAGAAGTACGGCGATGTGGACCGCGTGGAATACAAGTCGGGTCAGTCGCTCAACCCTGCCCACCCTCCTGGCTGACGCCGCACTGCGCCAGCCAACCCCGTCCCCAACTTGCTGCTCCCCGAGCCGCCAGCCCGTGTCTGCCTTGCTACCCGCTCAACGCGCCAACCGCACCGCGCACCCGGGGGCTGCGGCGGCGCGCCCCAAAACGGGGGCGCGTCGCGTGGCAGCTGCAACCAGTCGTCGTGAAACGGGCGCATCCCTGCCATCCCGCCATCGTGTGCCTGCCTGCGCTCGCCTGGCTTCCTGCCTTCGCGCCATCCTGCCCTCGTGTGACCGGGCTGCCCGGCAACCCGGCCACCCCTGAGCAACCGTGCAACCGAGCGCGCAACTGCCCTGCCAACCCGCGCCACCATGTGCCAACGCTGCCGTCGGTCGCTGCCGCTGCCGCTGCCACCCCGCCAACGCTCACAACGTGCCGGGGCACCACCAGTCAACAGCACCCAGCTGACCTGAGCATCCCCTGTCACCATCTGGGCCAACCTTTCCACCACAAACCCTAGGTCATCTGCCGCTGCCTGCACCCACCTGGCTGCCTGCGTGCACCTGCACCCAACCCGCCGCACTGACGCCCGCACCCCGCCCACCCGCGCCCACCTGGGGGACTGCACCCACCGCAGCAGGCGCCCGCCGCGCGCTGCAACGCATGCACCACAGCCTTGCCGCTTGCCCGGGCTAACGCACGTGCCCACTCTGCCCTCCCCATGTTCCGATTCGTTCCGCAGGCTTCTGCTTTGTGTACTACAAAGACAAGCGTGATGCCGAGGACTGCATCCACGCCCTGGACGGGTGAGCAGCCCAGCACCAATGGGGCGCGTCACGCTGAGGCAGCGAGGCGCTGGGGCGGGCGGCCGTGCAGCCACGAGCGCCATGCAGCTGCTCATGCCTCTGCCTGCAGCCCGAGCAAGGCTGCAGGCTCTGACCGCAGTGCCCCAGCGCCTCTCGGCTCCGTCCATCTTCCCGCCTTGCACTCACACCTTCCCCACCGCGGCTGCTCCACCCCCTGCACTGCAGGCGCGAGTGGGGCCGCCTGCGCCGCCGCCTGAGGGTGGAGTTTGCCAAGAACGACGCCAACGTGCGGGAGCGGGAGCGGGTGAGCGCGGCAGCCTCCTGCTGTCAACCTGGGCACCTGGGCACCTTGTCACTGTCAACCTGGGCACCTTGTCACTGTCAACCCTGGGCACCCGGCCCCTGCAAGGCAAAACGCCCTCACTGCTGAGAGTCGAGTTCGCCCGCCGCAGCAGCTGTGCTCACGCCCCCGGCTGACGGCCCATGCTTCAACCCTGGCACCCCTTGTGCGCAGGCGCGCCGCAGCACTGCAGAGCCCAACCGCACGCTCTTTGTGGCCGGGTTTGACCCGCGCTCCATCCGCACCCGCGACATTGAGCGCGCGTTTGAGGAGTTTGGGCGCCTGGTGGTGAGATGTGTGGGGTGCTACGCCTTGGCTGGTCTGATAGTCTGCTGTGTCCACCAGGGCGAGGAGTTGCAACTAGTTAGGCGGCTGTTGTTGGCTGTGGTGGGTGTGCGGTGTGGGGACGCGGTGTGCGGTGCGGGGCTGCTACCTGCTGCAAGTGCCGCAGTGTACGTACTAAAGGGACTAAAATGCTAGGTAAAAATTGAGCACTCATAGAAATTCCTCAAGCGCACTGCTGTGCTGCTGTGCTTCCCCGCAGCGCTGCGAGATCAAGAAGAGCTTCTCCTTTGTGGAGTTTGAGCGCATTGAGGACGCCAAGGAGGCGTGCGAGCAGCTGCACGGCTCCCGCATCAACGGCCGCGAGATTGTGGGCGAGTCTGCGCAGCTGAGGTTTCCTGGCAGGCCCCAGCTGTTGTCAGGCTGTTGTTAGGCTGTTTTCAGGCTGTTGTCAGGCTCTCAAGCAGCTGCGCGGCTTGCGCGGCGACAGCCGTGAGATTGCGTGGGTGCGCTTGGGCGGCGGAGGACTGCTGGGCTTGGGTTCGGTGTGCTGGCTTCAACAGCGAGGTTCCGCACTCGCTACGCTGCAGCTCCATGTGCATGACTCACAATGCCGCACTCTCCCAAAACAACCCTGGCGCAGTGGAGTATGTGGTGAACAAGGGCGGCTGGGGCGCCGGCGGTGGTGGTGGCGGCGGCGGCGGCGGCNCTACGGCGGCGGCGGCGGCGGCGGCTACGCCGACCGCGGCAGGCAAGCTGGGCTGGGCAGAGTCTTACCTGCTGGCATGAGGGTTGAGGGTTGCTACCGTCCCCAATTGGCATGCATCTGCTGCTAGACAGCCGCCGCCATGTCCTCACGTCTCTTGCTGGGGGCTGCGTTCTGCCGCGGGGGCACCGACGACCGCGACTGCTCTTGTCTCTCCCCCGGTGCTCCCATCCATGTCACCTCCTTTCTCACCTTGTGCTTTGCTGTGCTTTGCTGCGCACTGCAGGGGCTACGACGACCGTGACCGCGGGCACCGCGGGCGCAGCCGCAGCCGCTCCATGGAGCGCCGCGAGCGCCGCCGCAGGTGAGCAAACCAAAACAACTGCCTGGGGTTGTAGGTAGGGGAGTGTGCATGGAGCTGTGCCAGCACTGGCAAGCAGCAGTTCCTCTCAGGAGCCATCCTGTCCTGGCCTGGCTGCCACGGCACCTGCTCACCCTCTGGACCACATTCTCGCCACACCCTTCCCTGCCCTGCAGCCCCAGCTACGACCGCAGCCGGTCGCCGCGTCCCACGCGCCGCAGCCCCTCCCCCATGCGTCGCAGGTGGGGTGGGGTGGGGTGGCGTGATGTGCAGGATTGCGTTGCATGCCTGCCTGGCTGCTGGTTGCAAGATGCAGTGCATGTGCTGCTGCGGGCATCAGGCAGGGGCTTCTTTGCACCCACTTTGTCTGCGCCGCTCACCAGCCTTTCTCACCTGCTTTTCAATCGTTCCTTCCGCCTGCCCGACGCCCTGCAGCCGGTCTCCCGACCGCCGCCGCAGCCGCACTCGCAGCCGGTGAGAGCCTGGCCCATTTGACCTGAGGCTGCCCCTTTGTTGTGCTGCACCTGTGCTGGCTTGAGCTCTGCTCCTGGGTGTGGGCACAGCTGCTCGCTGGACTGCTGCCAGGGAGGCCTACCTCACTCGCCCCTCCACCTCCCCTCCACCCCATCCACGCAGGTCCCCCTACAAAGGACGCAGCGCCAGCCCGCGGCGGCGCAGCCCCAGCCGCTCCCGCTCCCGCTCCCCCCGTGACTGATCCACCAAGCCGGGCCAACGTGAGGAGCCAGCCACTTGCGCCGGCCCCACCCGCCCCTGCTTCCCTCATGAGCGAGCGGCTGCAGGGGATGCTGCACAGCATGGGCCTTGCCCCTCGAGCAGTCAGCTGGGGGCAAGTTGTGGAGCGGCGCCTTGCTGGCGGGGCGCAGCAGCGGCTGTGCTGCCGGATCTGAATGTACTGGGCGTGTTCAAGTTTGCACCGGTACTGGTTTGCCTTGCCCTCCTCTCTCTTTCTCCCATTGAGACATGCGGCCCCATGCTGGTTATGTGACATGCGGCAGTTGACGTGTGGCCATGAAAAAATGCAAGGCAAAGCAGGATCATTGGCTGCAGCTGGGGGCTATTGAGACTCGGTTCAGCCAATCAGAGGTGTGTCAGGTCTTGGGAAAGTTGGGTTTGGAACAAATGTGTTGTTGGCATGCTAGGCTCGCACCAACTCGCTGATGTCAAACCTGGCTCGAAGGTTGACGGACTGAGCGCCGGCCACGCGGATTGCGGTGCATGCTTTGTTCTGATGGCTGCGCCCGCCGCTGGAGGTCATGCACAGGGACCGGCCATGGCTTGGCACCGAGCACAGAAAGGAGAAGCTGACAAGCTGGTTGTACTGTTTCATGCCGTAGACTGTGATGTGAGCTGCGACTTGAACTGCAAGCACAGGAGCGGACAAGGTTGACCGTCAGGCCGGCACAGTGGCATACGCGCATGCAGTACGTCACAGCCGCAGTGACATTCCTTCCCACGGGCCTCGCTGCTGCAATGCAACAGCTTGCCACACCTTGAATGTCGAATCCAAGAGCGCCGTGCGTGGGGCTGTAACCTTGGACGGCTGAGGACCTGAAGTTGACCTCCCACTCGAAGCCTGCCAGCGAAAATGTGCAGTGGCCGACTGGCGTCAGCTGCTCAAAGCTGGGCACTTCCACCTCGAAAGCGCAGGTGCCGGCGCCTGCGCCGTCTGACAACGAGTAGACGCGCGGGTTGGACTGTGCTGTCGTCAGCAGCTGGCGGTCAGCTTCTGCTGTAGCAGCAGCTGCAGCAGCAGGTCGGCCTGGCTGCACGGCCAGAGCCCGCTGCGCTGCAGCCGTGCCCATGCGGCCCATCACATCCAGCAGCATGGGCTTGTCCAAAGCAGCCAGCAGGCCGTCCGCGCCAGCTGGCCAGGGCCGCTCTGACACCAGCTTGCTGGCCAGGCTGTCAAGGCAGGCGTCCACCAGCGCCTCCAGCTCGCAGGCGTCCGCCAGGCGCAGCCAGTCGATCAGCTGGGCGGTAGTGGCGGTGGGCGTGGCCTCTGCATGTGGCGGTTGGGAAGGGGCATCGGTTGGCGGATGGGGCTGCTGGATGGGGCTGCTGAGGGCACGTGCCATGCAGTATTCTGCCGCACCATCAGCTCAGCGTCCCACCACCAGTCCACCCAACCATGCCGCTGCCCTCACCAATCAGGTGGCTGCCAATCTTCTCCAGCAGGCCGCCGGCATCGAGCTTGTGGGCCAGCCGCGCGGCGCCCAGCAGCCCGCCAGCGGCAGCAGCCGCCTCAAACTCGGCGGGCACGGCGCAGTCGGGCTGGTACAGCCAGCGCAGGAAGCAGCACGTCTCCAGCAGGGAGGCGCCGGTGAAACTGGTGGAGATGTTGGTGCGGCCCTGCAGGGCACAGCTGTGGCAGGGCAGGCGAGCGGCGGGCGTAGTCGGCGGCAATGGCAGCCGCGCCAAGGGCTCTGCTGGCTGTCTTAGCGCATAACTGTTCAATGCTATATTGCAGGCGCCCCCGCGCACCTGCCCGGGGCCCAGAACGTCGCCGGCGTGCAGCTCCTCGAACAGCCCATCCAGCACGTTGGCCTCCACCAGGCGGTCTGCATTGAGCGGCAGCCGGGTGCCCTCGACGACGGCCTCAAAGCCCGCATAGCGCGCCAGGGAGGGTTTTGGCAGGTAAAAGTGCTCGGGCTGCGCGGCGTCCAGCGCGGGGAGCGGCATTTTGGGCCTCAGAGACAGAGCAATAGAACGGAATGCCTTGGAGGACTGCAGCAGACCCTCGCCTGCTCCGAAGACATCCGCGAGGCAGCGCAGCGGCGCAGCGTGGCGTAGTTTCATTGAGCCGTGCAGACCACAGCATGAGCTGCTGACCCCAGTTTGTGTCAACAGACAAGACCGTTTTGGAATTGATTACACCGCGACGGCTTTTGAACCCTGTACAAAAGCAACAACGTTTGCAGCGCCCCATGTAACGCAGCACACTCCGCTGCCGGCTTTCATGCCAGCTCCTCCTGCGCTGCCGCCGCCTGCTCAGGGCCACCTGCTGCGGCGCCTTCTCTGGCTGCAGCACCTTCAGGCTGCTGCTCGTCAGTCTGCGGGCGTTCAGGCGTTCCCGCAGCGTCCTCCTGAGGTGGATCGCCCTCTACTGCCACAGCGATTGATGGCTGCTCTGCGGCCGCCTCCGCAGCCGCCACAGCTGGTGCGGGCGCCTCGCCTGCTGCTGCTGGACCTTTGTCACCGGCACCCGCTGCCTCTGCTCCGCCCGCTGCAGACAGCTGCTCTGCTGCCTGCTCCTCAACGGCTGCTGTTGCCTCCTCAACGGCTGCCGCAGGCGCCTCCACTCCTTCATCTGCTGCAGCCGCTGCCGGCTCCTCTTCAGATGTTGAGTCGGCCAGTGCCGCCTCTGCTGCTGCCATGGCAGCGGCCTCTGCTTCTGCCGCCTCGTCTCCTGAGGCGCCATTGCTCCCTGCTGCCGCCTCGCCTGTGGGACCTGCTTCAGTGCTCGGCTGCTCGGGGGCAGCAGCAGCTGCCTGCTGCTCCCCCGCTCCGTCTCCCTCCCTGCTCTCTGCCACCTCCGCTGCCCCCTGCTGCTCTACCGCTGCCTCCTCCTCTGCGGCAGCCTGCTCGGCAGCCTGCTCGGCAGCTGCCGCTGCCGCCGCACCCTCCTCCGCTGGGCTTGCCTCAGCCTGCCCCGCCGCGGCTGCCGTGGCTGCCGCTGCCGCCGCCTTGCCCTCAGCTTCGACCGCCTCCAGGCGCCCTTGCAGCAGCGACTGCACAGCGCGGCCCAGGCCTGAGCCCGGAGCTTCTAACGCGTCTTTCAGAGTGGCGGCCACGGCTGGCTGGGCAGCCAGCAGGCGGGCCAGGCCTTGCAGTGTGGCACACTCGCCACTGTGCCGGGCCGTCCAGTCGCGCAGCTGCGAGGGGAGGAGAGGGCTAAACAGGGGCGCACAGCGTTGATGCTACACAGCGTTGATGCTACTCGGCACAACCGCTCACTAGCCAGCACCAGGAGGGGGTGGCAGCAGGGGGCAGCGGCTGGGCGAGGCATGCACACGCTGCAGCTGGCACTGCACGGTTGATGCGAAACAGGAGACCTCAAGGCATACCTGGCACTCGCTGGTGCAGTAGGCCACAGCCTGCAGCAGAAGAGTGAAGACAGGGGCGGTTGCGGGTAGGGATGGCCATTGACTACAGCCATGGCCAGGCGCTTCTGCCGCTGTGTGGTGATGCCTGTGCATGCTTGCCATGCAGCCCAGCTGTCCCGCCCAAGCCCACCAACCCGCGACACCCCCAGCCCACCTTGCAGGCGCTGCAGCGGCGCAGGACCAGGGTTGCGCTCTCAGCAGCGCCGCAGCTGCCGCAGCGTTGGGCCGGCGGCTGCAGCGGCGGTGGCGGAGGCGTGGCTGCTGCTGCGCTGCTGGCCACGCTGCTGCCGCTGGGTGCCGATGGCAGGCTGGAAGCGGTGTGCGCTGGGGGCCCACCATTGGCAGTGGGTGTGAGCGCCGCCCGCGGAGAGTGGCCTCCCTCAGCATAGCTGCCTGGCCGGCCAAACGGACGGCTGGGTGGCGAGGCGTAGCTGGGCGAGGTGGGGCCGCTGCTGTGGGCTGCGCCGCCGATGCGAGCAAAGCGGATGAGCAGCACTTCCCCGGGGTTGCAGAGCTCGTCAATGTATACTCCATTCAGCGAGTTCTTGACCCGGGTGGCCTCTGCGATGCTGCCCATTGTGACCTTGGCATACCTGCAGGGTTGTTGGCAAGTGGTGCAAGGAACATGGGTTGGTGGGGAGGCAAGGCCCAGCGCTGGTGCAGGGTTTGCAGCAGGCGGACGGTACCAGCATGCCAAGCTCCCCCTCAGCTGGCAGAGCGGCAACGAGCAACGCCCCAGCCAGCCCTGGAGACTCACGCCAGCGGCTTGTTGGGGTCTGGGTGGTGCCCCATGTGGACAAAGTGCACGACGCCATACCTGAGGCAAAGGCAAGCGACAGCACGGCGTCAGCACGGCAGTGTGGAGAGCGTTGCACCCACAGAGTAGCTGCCGCCACCCCAGGGGTGTCCCTACACGCCAAGAACAGCCGGCATGGCTCGCTGACACCAAGCATCGCCTGGCGCTTGCAAGTTGCAGAACACAGGCATTGCCGCTCACCTGCCCAGCACGGCTTTGACCTCCGCTGGCATCAGATCGTCCGCCAGGCCGCCCACCCACAGCTCCGACGTTGGAAACTCGTCCATGTCGGGCGCTTTGGCTGCATTGCAAGACGGGCAGAGCACAGGAAGAGCGGCAGGACTGACGGACGGCAACGGCGGCAGCGGGCGGCACCGGTGCAACCTCAAGCGCAGGCTGGCTGCGACCCCTGCCAGTGCACTGGGTCGGCTGTAAGAATGCAGCCGACAGCGCCCCGGCACGATAGGGGAAGCGCAAGCGCGAATGGTTGAGGGCTCTCGCATTGGCGGCCTAGACAGCGGCGGCAGCCTGCCCCGCACGCCCCTGTATCCTGCGGGGATCTGCTCACCCGCCTTGCGCCGATGATGTCGGAACAGTCGGACGTCAGAACGCCAGCCTGTGAGAGCGTGCAGGGCCCCCAACCCAGCAGCAGGAGGGCGAATGGGTGGTAGGAAGCTGCCTGCATGCACGCTGCTAGCTTCTTGATGCGCCCGGTGTGCGGCTGCGAACGACGTGTGCTGCCGCCGTCGCCGCCGACATCTCGGCCAAATCGCACCTTCTTAGGTTGGGGCGGCCTCAACGTGCACCCCAGTCAGCTGTACTCTGTGCATTACAGTTTAAGGATATTGCATTGCTCACCGAGGCGGCTAGGTAGATGGGGCTACGGGGGCTGGACTGGACATCTATAGTGCGGCAGGCATTGAGTGAGGAGCAGTGGTTATTCGACCTGGGGCTGAAAATGTGTCAATGACAAATCTGGGGGACTAATCAGTGTCAGCGGGGAGCAAAAGTGACATCTTGGGGGCGGCATGGGCGCTGTAATGGGCGCGCCAGCTGCCGTCAAAGCAATCCTGTGGCCGCTGCAAAAAATGCCGGCAGCCGCCAGGGCTGCAGAGGCCGCCTGACATGGGGCAAGCCTGCTGCATCACTGGCTGGCTGCGGTCTGCGCTGCCAAGGTGCAGAGCGAGAGGCTGAAATGGCAAGCCTCGGATGCGGAGCATGGGTGGAGGGAGAAAGGAGCGGCAGCAGGGTCGTTCCGCTGACGTGCGAGCGCTCAAATGGGAGCGGGCCAGCACACCGGCGGCGCCCATCAATGGCCATGAAGGGCCAACACTAGCATCCTAGGACGCCTATAGTATCGTTTGTTGCATGCGCCGCCGACTCATCCGCTCAATGAGAGCGTGATGGGGGTGGGAGTCGTAAGGCGGGCGGTCCGATTCTTCGGCTTGTTGCCGTTGGGCGACACCTTGGTGGCGGGCCACGGCCATTCCACCCCGCAGTCAAACCTGGGCAGGTGGAGTGGATAGGTGGGGTGGCAGGGTGGGCAGGTGGCGGGGCGAGCACAAGGAGGGGGTGGCAGTCGGGCAGTCAGCCAGCAACAGCAAGCAGCAAGCCTGACTGGCACATGAGGCAGTGGGCTGCGACGCCGTAAGCTGCAGGCAACCAACCAGCTGGCATCGGTGCTGCGAGTGCCAGCACTGCAGCCTCGACACGAGCTCGAGCTTATTTAGGCAGCCAGCAACAGCTGCTCACCAGGGGATGTACAAAGAACAAAAAACACTCACCAGGGGATGTACGAAGAACAAAACAGACTCACCAGGGGATGTACAAAGGACAAAAAAGACTCACCAGGGGATGTACGAGGTGTTGGAGCAGAAGGAGATGTTGAAGGGCTGGTCGCTCCAAAACGCGCAGGTCATCTGGCCGGTGGCCGGCGAGGGCACGGTCAGGCAGCCCATGCCCTCAGGCTTGGTCTTGCTGAACAGCGGGTCGAAGCCGTAGGCGCCCGCGCCCTGCGGACAGGTTGGAATGGATGTGCACAGTTGGGGAGGCGCGCACTGGCTGCAGCGGCAGCACGTGGCACGGCTGCTGCGGGCATGCCCACGACTTCCCAACATGAGCAGCCACACGGGTAGCTGCCACCTCCTGTCAAACAACGAGAAACATGCAGCTGGGAGCCGCTCCGCACCTGCACGAAGATGGCGGTGCCGAACGCCAGCAGCAGCCCGGAGATGGGGTGGTTGAAGGCGGCAAAGCACGCCACCGCCCAGCCCAGCACGTAGTGGTGCAGGTGCAGGGAGTAGTCCCCCGAGAGCGGCAGCGCCATGCACCAGGCCAGGAAGTAAAGGAACACAGCCGCCCGGGGCAGCAGGTAGAGGGCCAGCGCTTTGCGGCGGGCGCCGCGCGGCAGGCGCCGCCGCCGCCGTGGAATCGCNCCGGCGGCACTGCCGCTGGCCTCGCCGCCGCCGCCAGCCAGCTTGAGCTGGCACCGGGCCGCCCAGTGCTTGAGGCTGGCTGCCAGGCTGGCGGTCACGCTGCCCCCGCTGGGCGCCAGGCTGGCCACGCTGCCGCTTCCAGTGGAGGCGCTAGACGGCGACCCAGGTGCCTCCTTGGCCGGCGCAACCGCTGCGTGGGACGCAACACCAAGCAGGTCGCGGCTGCTGCCGCAGGCGGCACAGACCGAGCCGTCGGCTGCAATGTAGGCGCAGCGCAGCGCCAGCCAGATGTGGAAGGCCACTGCCGCCACGCCAATCACGCCGACTGCGGGAGGAGGGGGAGTGTGGGTTGGGTGGCGAGGGTGGATGAGGTGTGGTCCGCTGGGGCCGCAGGGTGCGCCAGGAAAGGCCGACGTAGCAACAGGAAGCAGGGCATGGGCGAGTGCCGGCGCTGGTCAACTTGAGCTTCGCAGCACGGCAGCATGCACCGGAGTTCCATCGTTCAAGGGGCTGCTTGCGCGTGCTTGCCACCGTCAGCGCCTGCAGATCGTTCGCATGTCAAGGGCAGCACAGCTCCAACTCACCCACGACCTTGAGGATGATGGGTGCTGGGCCCCACTCATCCATTGTGGCAAGGCTGACGCGCATGGCCGGGATAGATGCGATGCCTGAGTAGGCGGGCAGAATGGCCAGGTAAACAACCCACAGGTAGGCGCGCCGCGGCGCAGCCAGCCAGTCAAAGCGTGCGGGGTTGGTCACGCCCGCCAGCCAGGCCAGCGCGCCGCCCAGGAACACCAGCAGGGTCAGGCTGTTGAACACATCAGCTGCGTTGGCGTCATCGCAGTCATAGGGCAGGCCCGCGGCGCACAGCCCGCGCTGGAAGCCATAGCCCACAAACAGCAGCGCCAGCCAGGCGGCCTGCGGGCAAGCGGGGGATGGGTGCATGGGTGGGCAGAATGGCAGGCGAGCTCGCACAAAGGCAGGCAGGCGGCAGCTGGGAGCGCCGGCGCCAATGAAATCCATGAAATCCCGCGCACGAGGTGCACCCAATGGGCTGAAGCCGACATCGCTGCAAGCGCCTTCCAACCTCGCACGCGCAGCACATGCGCCAAGCACAAGGTACGGCGGCATGTCGGGGCTTGCAAGATGTACTCGGCACTCACCAGGCGCAGGTAGGGTCCCGCCGCCTCCCAGCTGCCCGACCAGGCGCTGCCGCTGCTGCCGGCGTTGCTGCTGCTGCTGCTCTCCCGGCTCAGGCCGTCTGCCAGCGGCGGCTCGGGACCCAGAGTCAGGCGGACGTGGCCGGGCGCCGCCGCGCTGCCAGCGCCCTCGCCCGGCTGGTGCCAATCCGCCGGGATGGCGGAGCTCTGGTGCTCCAAGCCCTGCAGTTGGAGGCAGCGCCGAACGTGATTGTCGTCAGCGGCCAGGCTCGTGGAGGGGCAGGAGCTCGTGGCGGCAGCGGTGCGGGAGGGCGCCGGCACCGTCGGTGCAGGGGGCAGCAAGGGTGCCATGGCGCGCCGCGGCCCTCCCGCGCCAATCCCCTAACGCAGGCCGCCATCCCATGCCCCGCCGCACCTGTTGCCGGCCAAAGGTAGCCTCCTTCTGCTGCAGGTGCGACCCCAGGTCGTGGCCGTCTTCCGGGCCCTGGGGCCGCTGGCGCGGCGCCCCGGGCTGCATCGCGGTGGTCTGAATCCCTGTGCAAGGTACCCAGGCTGCCTAGAACCCACTGCGGTCGGCACCCATTCGCTCTTGGTCGACCGGCGGCCACAACGCTTCCCAACGTGCCGCAAGGGCTTGCAGTAAATCGGACGCAAATTGGGCACCCCGAACAAAGGCAATGGCACGTGTGCCTGTGCTGCGGGGGCTGCCCATGCGCCGCGCTGCTTCAGACCAGCCACTGACCGGCCCTGATCTACTCCACTAGGCCTGATGGTGGCCGATCGACCGGCATCGGGCCTGCTAAGGGGTGCCAGCCGCAGGGCGCCGGCGCCGCCCGGCCCGACCGCGGGCGTCCCGCCGCTTTCGAATGCATGCTGCCGAGTGGGGATGTGGAGGTGAGGCCAATGCATCCGCAAGCACCCTATTCCAGCACTCAAGCAGCTTGCAATTCAGGTCTGCCCCGACAGCTGAAGCCCCTCAGCCGCCCATCTGACCGCCCATCTGACCGCTCCCGCCGCCCGACCGGTCAGGGCGCCCGACCGGTCAGTGACCAGGTGGGGCAGCGATGGAAGCTGCGCACGTAGCAGGTCGTGTTTCAGGTGCAGGCAGCCATGGTCAGTTATGTGGTCAACATGAGGCAGGATGTCAGGTCATCAACCTCGCATGAATTGCTCTGGCGGGTGGTCGGCCAGTTTGGGCCAGCCAGCTTGAGGGGCGGCCCCAGGCGCAGGCGCCGCGGGCTCTGACGCCACTTGCGCCAGCTGCACCACGGCAGGCGCCTGCGGGGGAGGCATTGGGCAGCGGGTCCACAGTGGAACCACAGGTTCAGGGACAGTGTGCACAGCATGCCCATCACTCAGCAACTGCGTGCGAAACGCACCTGCTTGCGCCGCCGCCTGCGGCAGCATGGCCACCAGAGGCGGGCGGTGCACGCCAGGCTCAGCGCAAACCCCAGCGCCCCGGCAATCGTCCACGCCAGCCACACGTCGTAGGCTTCGGAGCTCAGCATGCAGCAGCTGCGGGCAGGAGCGGGCATGGGAGGGAGGGCATAGCCATAGCTCAGGACGGCCATAGCTCAGGACGGCAGCACCCTTGGCTGCCGCTGTGGTGCTCTAACCGCATTGCCATCCCTTGCAACATCAGCAGGGACACCCTCTACCCCTGTCAGTAGCCCAAACGAACAACACTTGCATGTAAACCTTAACATCGTGATACAACGGGTCGATGGAGCTCTTCAGCGCCTGCTGCTCCAGTGCCGCCACTGTGTGCAGGATGCCACGCGCAGTGAGGAGAAGTGCCCAGTCAAATCAACGGGCAGTAGCACACAGTCCTGGCGTCGTGATCAACTGCTGCCATGTTGCCAGCCTGCGGTGATGAGCCACAGGCGTGCCAAATCACCAACGGACCGGCCGCACCTGTGGAGGAGATGGCGGGCAGGAGCGTGCTGATGTTGCGCAGCGCTGTGGCCTCCTGAGCGGTCAACCCCGCCGCCTGGGCGATGCTGGCCACCTGCGGGCATGAAACTGCATGAGTGTGGGTGCCTGCATCACTGCGCAGCCGGCCGGCTGACAACTCCAAAGATCTGTGCGCTGGGCTACCGCGCGTCAGCTGCCTTGCAACTCATGTTGACTTGGCGCTACTCGCCTCCAGCGCCTGCTGCCCCCACCTCTGGACTGCCCAACACAGTCAGCAGGAGGCGTCCCTCGGGGCCCTGCGGCAAGCCAGGCCAGGCAGCAGTGGGCGCAGCTGTGGGTGCAGCTTGCAGCTTGCGTGGAGCACAGGCAGCGCCGCCGCTCTGTCACAGGCGTCGCACCCAGCATGAATGACAGCCCGGGTGAAAGAATGGTTCCAGAGCCACCTCCACAACCTGCCCCATCAGCCCCTCCTGTCGCCGCTCACATCCACAATCGCGTGCAGCAGGTGGGTGGGCACCCCCAGCAGCTCGTCGACAACTTGAGAGTCGGGGATGTGTCGCAGGCCCAGGTAGTAGGCCAGGGCGCTCATGACCTGCGGCGTGTGAGCAAGCGGGATGCAACAGCTGCGGGTAGCGCTGCTGCACAGCACAGCTGGGCACTGGCACGCTCATGCCGAGCTGGTGGGCAAGCGGGATCATCGCGCATGTGTAGAGGTTGGGCCATCCTTGCTGCAACAGGACTTACGCCTCTCGTTTCACATGCTGCGCTTTCGGAAGGTGGAACACAAACCTGGAAGGACCCACCTGGGAGGAACACCCACCTGCTGGCGCTGCTTGGGGTCGTGTATGGTGCGGTTGGCCACCTCGATGGCCAGGGTCTCGGCATACTTGCACGAGTCGGAGGCGCCCACATAGGCGCCCCGCAGGAAGCCTGTGGCAGGGGCAGTGAAGCAAGGCAGCCGCAGAAGTGAGCAAGCCAGGCATACCACGAACTCGGCGCATGAGGATCTGGCCGCCCGCAAACCACAGCGCTACATCTTCAGGGTAAGCACCAGCAATGTAAGTAGTGCCCCTGACCACAGCTCACCGGCGCCCAGCAGCATGAGGAGTGCCACGTCCAGCCACAGCAGGGCGGTGCACCAGGCCGCGGTACGGCGCCAGGCCAGCTTCCAGTACAGCAGGCCGCATGCCACCGCCAGGACAATCAGCACTCCAAACAGCACTGGAAAGGGTTGGAAGGAAGTGGGTGGGGTGGCCGCTTTGGTGGCGGCAGGTGGTGGCATGCAGCAGGAGGGGCAGGAGAGGGGCACACATTGCTAAGCCAGTGCTCGGACACGCACGGACCGCACACAGCAGGCGCTAGCACCAATGAAGAAGAAAAGAAAAAAAGCGCAGTCACACAGCCGGACAGCTCACCGGCAATGGGAATGAAGCGCCAGGTGTCCTCAACCTTCACGGTTGGGTCCTCCCACTTGTCCTCAATGTCGTGAATAGTCTGGCCAGGGTGTGGCTTGGGAGGATGGTGAATGGACAGGTGTGCCCTCGCCTGGGCAGCCACAGGTGTCGTTCTGCCTCGAAGCAGCAAGCACGGCTGTGGCTGCCCGATGCAACCATGGTGGTCAGCTCTTCGCTGCGCTCCCCCCCTCTTCACCATAGCAGCCGGCCACAGTCCCTCACCCACCTCCGCCACGTTCTCTTCCAACGTCCGCCTGCCGCTGTCGACCGAGCGGGCAATGCTGTCCACCCGTGTGGGCAGCGAGGTGATGGCTGACTCGATCTCGGCGGCATCCGAGGCGCTCACGTTCAGGCGTCGCAGAGCACGCGTCAGCACTGCATGTGAGAGGGGGGACAGAAAGAAAAGAAAGAAACGTGATGCCCTTGGGAATGGAATAAGGAAGCGGGTGGAGCGAGATGGCCGAGGGCAGGCCCCGCTACTGCATGTGGGGAGGTGATGGAGCGTGGCGGCGGTGCGCTCCAGCGGTGCGAGCTGAGCAATACGCTGCTCAACAGTTTGACGGATGCAAGGGCAGCCAGCGAGCTGCCGAGCACGGCTGCGTTGCATGGCATGCCATGCCTGTGGTCAGGCCCTTGACGGCTCCGTGGCCAGGCTCACAGTGCCCGTCTCGCCACCCTACTTGCCTGGCGCCTTGGCGGTGAGCACAGAGGCGTTGCCGCTCAGCGCCACCAGCTGGCCGTTCAGGGCAACCAGGTAGACTGTGGCGTTGTCCACCTGCTCAGGTGAGAAGCGGCATGGCAAATCGGGCTTGCGCTGGCCGGCAGGCGCAAGTGGGCTGCAACGCGTGCTGCTCAAGTGTGGATACAGCAAGCTGCCCCAAACGCACCTTCAAGCTCACGGAGTCCACCAGACCCCTGCAAGAGGCATGCACAGAAGCCTCTGCTGAGCCAGGCTGCTCCGCAGGCCTTTAGAAGCACCAGCCTGGCTCAGTGGGGCGCACCGCCAGCCTTGAGGACCAAGGTGTGCTTCATCTGCGGCACCTGGCACCATGCAGGCGCAACGCCACCCCTCTTACCAAAAGGTTGAGATTGTTGTGTTGGTGGATTGGATGGACTCCACCAGCCCCCAAATAGCCACACCCAGCACCCCCAGCGCCAGCGCCAGCAGCAGCAGGCGCCAGGGGCCGGGGGAAGAGCGCCAGCCCCGGTCCGGCTGCTTGGCGCCATATGGGCCAGCTGGTGCCTGCGCAGGGGGGTGTGCATGCTGTGCTGGGGATGGTTTCCGCCGCAAGCTGACTCAGCCTTTGCGGCTTATGCAGCTCAGGCATGGCGTGCCGAGTGCAAGCCGACCACCCTCCAAACTGTGCACGTTGGTACCGCCACAGCAACCCACACCGCACCTCGGCAGAAGGCAGCATGTCTTCGCTCGTCACATGCTGCACCTCAGCGCCAGCGGCCGTGCGCGCGCCTTGCTTGGCGCGGCAGTGCCGGCAGCAGGCGGTGCAGCAGACGTACAGGCCCCAAAGCAGGAAGAGGGCGAAAGCTATGAGGGCCAGGCCGCCAAACACGAGGCCGGGGATCATGGTGGGGACCAGTTGCTGCATGCCAGCATGTGGGGATGGGGAGGCTTCGTCACAACAAACACGGTGTTCATCGCCAGCAGCAGGGCATGCTGAGCGGCAGAGCACACCTCGACGGCAGTTCACGAGCCACCCATCCATGCACACCGCCAGGCAGTCTGCAGCCGCGCCTCGACTCACGTCAACGACGTAGTCAACAGTGGTGATGTCGTACTGCGCCGCCCCGCTGGCGCTGATGGCGCCGTACTGGATGCTGGAGCAGTTGGGGAGGTAGCTCACAATGCCGTCCTGCACGTGCGCCCCGCCCGTGATGTTTTCGGAGGGCCAGAGCGCCGCCATGGTGCCAAGCGGATGTGCCCAAGTGGAGAGGCGGAGGTGCTCTGCAATGCAGCGTGCCATGGGAGGGGAAGCAAGGTTCCAGAAGCGGCCTGCACCGTTTGCACGTGTATGCTGCGGCAGGGAAGCCCAGGCACAAGGCCGGCTGCAGTCGATCGTGAGGGAAGCTGCAAAGGCTGGTGAGCGGGCGGCGGCTGGGGTGGCGGCAGGCAGGGCCGCCAGCAGCAGCTTGGTGCTTGCCGAAGGTACTGTGGGAGATGCCCTGAGTAGTTGGGCAGCCCTTGGAGCGCTAGTGGCGGGAGGTGGGCCGCCCAACTTGGTGATCAGCAGGCCCCTCTTCGGGAGTGAGCTTGCGTGAGCTGCCGATTTTAAACACGAGGTATGTATGCAAAGCCGTTGCTGGGCTGGTGCTCACCAAACGAGGGCGTGCCTCACCCGCCACTGCGCCCATGCGGGCGGGCGCTTGGCGGCGCTTGTTGCCATTGGGGACATACCCCGGGTTTCGGCCTGCACGGTGATATCCCAAAGGCGCTGGAATCCAGCAGGGGTGTGCACCCCAGCAGTTCCCTGGTGCAGCCATTAACAGTCAGTAGGGGTGTCTGCCTGCCTTCTCTCAACCTGGGCCAACCGCCGAGCCTGGCTACAGCTTGTTACAGAAGGCAAACACAGCCACACGCACACTGCACCAATGACACGCTCGCGCTAGCTGTCACCGCTGCGCGGGCTGCCGCAGCGCCTTGCACGCCGCTTTGTGCCACCGCCAGTCCTGCCTGCTGCACTCTAACCCACAGAAGCGTACCAGGCGGCAGCCGCTGCACTTGCTGCCCTTGCATCCTGCATCGCTGGCGCCCTCCAGCGTGGGGCAGCGCGGGTTGCCACAGGCGCGCCGTGTAGACAGCGCACGTGCCCGCCGCAGCGTCAGCGCCCGCACCTCAGCTGGGTCCGCTGCTGCTGCTGTCGCCTCGGGCTGTGCCGCACCCAGCGCTTGCAGCGCCACTTGGAGAGCCTCTTTCAGCGGGCAAATGGCAGCAGTCTCTGAAACCGTCTCTGAAACCCACACCACGTCCACGCCGCAGGCCGCCTCGCTGCTGCTGCCGAGCAGCCCCTTCCAAAGGTCTTCCAGCACTGGCTCGCGCAGTAGCTCTAGCCACAGCTCGCAGCGCAGCTGAGCAACATCAGACCTGATTCCTCGCGGGCCTTGCAAGCGCAGCAGCGCCTCGAGCGCAGATAGGTAGAGCAGCAGGATGCAGTCCAGCCGCCTGCGAGCAGGCGGAGGGAGCAGCAGGGAGGACATGTCGGCATGATGCCCCCATCACCTGGGAAAGGGTTCAGAATGTTCAGAGCAGCAGGGGCGCCACCGAGCCTCCTCACATCTGGTGACTGATGCGCCAAATCACCTGGCAACCAGCAGCGCACCTGTCCACCGCCGCCCGCTCCTCGCCGGCAGGCAAGGAGGCCAGCCAAGCACGGCATGCGCGCAGTGCCGTAAATGCCGCCGCATCCAGCGCTCGCATCAAGAGGGGGCTGTCGGCTGCCGTAAGCAAGCCGCTCTCAGCAATGCCGTCTGTGCTGCTGCTGCCGTGCTGCAGGGCAGGTGCCAGCCTGTGCACCAGGCGGCAAGCTGTGCTGAGTGCCTCGAGCGCCGCCTGAGCCACCGCTGCAGGCGGCGTGGTCTGGGAGGCTGGGGGAGTGATGCGCAGCAGCCGGGCCGCCGCACGCCCCGCTGACGGAGCCATGAGTGGCACAACATCAATGCTGGTGCCCGCCAAATCGTCTGTGAAATAAGCATCCACACCTCCCCGCTCATTTGCAACGGCTGCTGCTGTGCACCATCCGCCTCGCCATGGCACCGGCTGCCCAGGCATGGATGGCAGCAGGCGCAGCAGAGCCTCTGCCGCGCGCCATGCGGCAATGCAGCTCTGGGCATCTCTGTTGCGCTCTGGCATGTGGCTCGGGGTGAGACGGTTCAGGACCGCCAGCCAATGATCCAGGCAAGCCTGCAGGATTGGCACAATGAAGCAGGCATTGGTCAGCGAAAGCATGTGACTGCGCGAGTTGGCGAGTTGCCTCCAGCCGGCAGGTTGCCTGAGTACTGCCTCCCAGGCCTCAACATCGCTCGGCAACTGCAATACACCCCAGCAGCAACGCACCATCCCTTCATAACACCAGCCACACATCACCCCGCCCACCTGCCAGCCGTCCACCGCTTCTGCAAGGCACCAAGCACCAAAGTCTGCGCCACCGTGCCCGCTGCCGTCACCGCCCCCGCTGCTGCCGTCGCTGCTGTTACTGCTGCTACTGCTGCCGCTGCCGCCGCCGCTGCGTTGCGCCGCAGCCGCCACGTCGGCAGACAGCTGGCACAGCATCGGCAGGCCTCCAGCGGAGCCCAGGGCAAGCAAGTGTGCATTTGGGAGGCGCAGCGCGGAGCTGTCACCCTGTGACTCCAAGCAGTCTTGGTGCAGGACTGCCTGCAAGTGCAGGCTGGCCAGCAGCAAGTAAGCATGCTGCGTACCGCCCCGCCGCGCATGCAGCTCGGGGCAGGCAGCCAGACGGACAACCGCTTGCAGCAGGCGGGCGCTGCCGCTGGTGTCTGCCTGGCCGCCGCCACCACCGCCGCTGCTGCTGCTGGCGCTGCTGTCGCCGCCGCCATCATTGCTGCTGAACGAGCGCCGGGCGGCCGTCAAGGCATCGGTGCTTGCGACATCACACAGTGTGCGCAGTGAGGTGCACTGGTTTGGGTCTGCAGCTGCGGCAGCCAGCTCTGCTGGAGGCAGGCTGAGGGCGCGATGGACCAGCGCCAGCACAGCTGCCTGAAGCTCGGGCCGGCTTTCCAGCAGCTGCTGGGCCGCTGCAAAGTCGCTGTGCAGCAGCAGCGTGTACAGCACTGTCGACAGGAAGTAGGGCGCCACAAAGCGACCTGCATGTGGCGGGGCAGGCGTGCAAGGCTACCGGTTGGAGGGGCTAGTAATGTGCTGGGCACCGACTTGCAAGCATGGATGCCTGCCTGGCCTGCTGCTCCGCTGCGTGCAGCAGGCACGCTGCCTGGCCGCACGCAGCGCACGCTGATGGCCTGCCACCCACCTGTCTTGCGCAAGTAAACCATTGTGGTGTCAACCACGCTAGCAATCCAGTCCAGCACAGCACCAGGCCGCAGCTGCGTGGCGTGCAGCAGGGCCGCCACGCGCGGCGGCACTCGCGGCGGCTGCGCATAGCACAGCATGCTCAGCAGGCGCTGCGGCAGCAGAGGGCAGCAAAGAGAAGAGCAACCATGGTCACGTCGCGCTGCCCAAAGCCAAGACTGAGTGCGCCCTTGCTGTGCAAGGTTGACGGAGCACGCCAGTAGCATGGAGCTGCAGATGCTTCCATTGCTGGATGGAGTAACAGTGGCGGGGTCGAACGCCCCGACCCGTATCGTACCTGCAGCGGCTTGACTGTGCTGTCGATCATCGCGCCAAATTTGTCCAGGACATGTGGCTCCATGTCGGCCTTGACATACTGGGCAAGCAGCATGGGAACCACCTGCAGCGGCATGCCTGGAGGCAGGGGGCGGTGGAGAGGACTGGGTAGTGCATTGGGGCACGCGCGCTTGGGCCGCATGGCTTCAAACTGGGGCTCAGGCCAGCAGCAGCCACGGCACCAGCTTGCCCCCAGCTTGCCTGCGGCGGTCAGCAGCCGCGTCCACGCGGCATCGCTGAGCCTCAGGCTGCCGTGCTGGATGAGGGTAAGCAGGCTGTACAGCGTCCTGCAGGTGGCCAGGCAAGCCATGCCGCACGTCCCCAAGCCGAGGAGGGAGAGGCATGCGCCGTCCCGCAGCACCCAGCACTGCACTGCCGCAGAGTAGGATGGCAGCTCCGCAGCCAGGGCTTCCAAGTCGGGCTGGACCTCGGCCAGCTCGCTGCCAGGGGTGGTTGCAAAGGGGCAACACGTGTGAGCCAAGGGCAGGGCCCTCAGCACGCAGGCCTACGAGCGGTGACGCCGCCGCCACCAATGCGTCACCTTGCAGTCGGCGGATCGTGATCCAGCACTGCGAGCAGGCCCATCGAGGCGCTGTGCAACGCGTTTGCGGCCGGCGTGTTCTGGAGGCTTGCGGGCGGCAGCGCCAATCCCCGCCGCAGGGCCTGCACGCAGTCCTTCAGCGCGCCCATGGTGCCTCGACTGCACAATTTGGCGCGCAGAGCGTCTGGCTGTGGAGATGCGGCCACCGCCGCTCGGCATGCACGTCGGCCGTGCTGCCGGCCAACCAACCTGTGACCATACTCCGACCACACCCGAGGTGAGTGTACTTAAGCTCGTATTTACAACCACAGGGCGTTCATGGCACAGAATATGGCGGCATCAGAACAGAAGGCGGCCAAAGGCAACGCGGCATTCACAACTAACGCGGGGCAGTGGCGGGCGTCGCAGGGCACAACAGAAACCTGTGCAACCTTTCAGCAGCTCTTTCAGTCGTATGACATGATGTCCGGGGGGGTTAGAGGGAAGCACAGCTGCTGCTGCAGGTGGCTGCCAAACTCCACTCGCAGGGCAGGCGCTGCCGCCCATGCTTGCTCAATCGCGGCACAGACGGCAGGGTCCTGGTGAGCCCTTGCTGATTCGTCTGGCTCTGGGGAGCAGTGCTCGATCTCAAGCAGCCTCATCGCAGGCTTCCCACGCGCCCACGCTAGCACCTCCAGCAGCTGTGTCCGAATCCAGTCGAGGGGTGCCGGGCTGGTGAGTGCAAGGCGCTCCAGCCGGCTGGCACCCGCCAGCGAGGCACTGCCGGCGATGTGCGCGCTGAGCACCGCCCAGCGCAGGTTGCCCAGCCAGGGGCCCGGGGGCAGGGGCGGCGAGTCATAGGTCACGTCCAGGTGCAACCCCTCTAGATTGGTTAGGGTCAGCAGGAATGGCGGCCACTGCTCAAGAGTGTAGTCAAGGCACAGCTCCAGCTGTGCCAGCCGCGCCAGCTGCGGCGCGCTGGGCGCTTGAGACAGGCGGGCACCCCTTTGTGTCTGGAGCCGGCTCATCATCGAGCTCGTCTGGGGCGCCTGGTTGCCACGTGGGGCTGTGACGGATGGCCAGCAGCCGCAGCGCCAGCAGCTGGCCCAGGCAGGCTGGCAGGTGCTCGCAACAGGTGAGCGCCAGCCGCTCGAGCGCGGGCAGCTGCCCGAGCGCGGGCAGCCTAGGCTGGCCAAAGCTTCGTACTGGTCTGCGGCCGGGGAAGAGCTGACGATGCTCAGCTGCCGCAGGTGTGTCAGGCGGCTGCAGTCTGCCTGGACACACGGCGGGGTGGGAGGGCGGCATGGTAAGTACATGGGCTGGTCAGGCGTGAACGGACAAATGCAACTTGCTGAGCAAGCTGGTTATGGAGTACAGTGGCTGCTGTGCTACCAAGGCAATGCTGCTGGTCGAACCACCCACCCACCTGTGCCAAAAAGTTCTGCATAACGGCCAGCTCCAGTGACGTTAGGGAGGGAGGCAGCAGGCCGTTGGGCGACGCTGCGACCACCACATCCGAAAGCGCAAGGTGCTCCAGCGATGCATCCCCCCCCCCCACGGCGCGGTGAGCCGGCTGGGAGGTTTGGCGCCAATGCCAGGGCCTAGCAGGTTGTGCAGCTTCAGGCTGCGCAGCTGAGGGGCCAGGAGCAGCCAGCCGCTGAAGTCGGCTGCTGGGCCTACGGACAGGTGTATGTGCCGCAGGCTGCCGCCGCAGGCTGCCAGGATGGCAGTAAGCAGCGCTTCTGCCTCCCTCCGCTCAGCAGCCGACAGGATGTCCAGGGGGCCAGCTGTCAGGCGCAGCCAGCGCACGTGGCCTGGTGCTTGCAGCACCCAGGCACACAGGGACCGCAGGCGCGCCAGCCAGCCGGGCACGTCGCACAGCGGCCGCGCCAAAGTGGTGAGACGGATCGACAGCCGGCGGCGCAGTTGGGGCGCCCACGACAGCTCGTGCCAGCGGCGACACACCAGCGGCACCGCTTTGAATGTTTCTGGGCCGTGCACCCTGCAGGTGCGGAAGTAGGCGCAGGGGGAAATGGGTGTTTTGCCGGGAATGGGTGTTTTAAAACTGCCGCGCCGGCGCAGGCCCGCAGGCGACGCCTGGATGAGTGGCTCACCGGGCGTGGCCGGAGATTTCTCCGCCCAGGCAGTCGAAGATGTGCACCAGCAGGTCATCAGGAAGCGCCTGGAGGCTCATGGCAGTCAGGGTTCGCAGCCCTTAGAGTGCAGCGGCAGTTTCGTGCACTGGGGGTGGCGGGGCAGGATAGGCAGAGCGCTGCGGACTGGGGTAAAGACAGTGCAACAGAGCTGAACTTGACAGCATGACTGGGCGCAGCGTGCGGCGCCCACGCGCTGCCTTGCCTGTCTGCTGCAAAAAGGCGACCCGTGACCTCTCTTTCCGATTCGCGCTTCAAAAATATAATTTGTACAAGACAGCAGAGCACGTCATCTAGCCAAGGGGCCCAAGCGGCCCGTAATCCTGGCTGTCGCTCGTCCGCGTGACGCCTGCGCTGCCGCCCCGTGCCATGCCACCGCTGCTGCGCCTGCTGCTGCCCAGCGGCCCGCCTGCACCTTCGTCGCTGCTGTCGCCGCCTCGCCGTGCTGCGCTTGGGCTGAGGGGATCCGCAAACGCCGCAGCTGGCTGCACCGTGCTGCGAGCAGGCGAGGCAGCAGGCGAGGCTGGGGAGCCGACTTGCCGCCGCGGTGACACTGCTGGCTGCAACGGCGCAGCTGCTGGCATGAGCGGCCGCACTGCCACTGGCGACGCTGGCTGTGCAGCAGCATGGGGCTGGGTGGCACGAGAGGCAGCGGGGGAAGCGAGCCGAGCTGCCGGCGCCTGCTGGGCAGCGTGCGCCCCAAACTGCTGCTGCCGAGTGCTCGGCTCGTCAGTGGCGCTGGCCGCCGCTGCAGACAAGGGATCTAGCTGCTGCGGCGCCTGAACCGGCTGCTGTGCTGGAGGTGGCTGGTTCCGCTGTGGTGCCGGCTGTGGCTGCGCTTGCTGCTGCTGCGGCGGCTGTGCTATCAGGGCTGGCCGCTGCACAGGCGGCACTGGCTGCGCTGCCGGTGCCGCTGCTTGTGTTGCAGGCGCAGCTGGCCGGGGCGGTGGCGCTTCCTGAGCTGCTGCTGGCGCGGGAGCGGGGGCCAGAGGTGGTGCCACTGCAACCGCTGGTGCGGGGGTGGGCACCGCCGCTGAAAAGGGAGGCTGCGCTGCCGCCACTGCTGGGGCGGGCGCTGCCGCAGGGGCAGGCACGGGTGCTGGGGCTGGCATCGCTGCCGCAGCCAGAGTAGCAGCCGGCGCTGGCTGGGGCACCACCGGTGGAGGAGCGGGCGCAGACACCACAGAGGCTCCTGCTGCAGCAGCAGGCGGTGCCATGAGCGCCGGCAGGGCAAAGCGGGCTGCATCGGGGCCGGTGAGCAGGCCTGCCACACCGCCGGCGTGGGTGCCGCCAGCCGGCAGGAACAGATCGTGCCGTTGGCCTCGGTAGGCAGCCCACACATCTGCACAAGGAAAAAGGAGGGTGCAAGCCAGGACGCGGTCAGCCGGCACAGGTTGCGTTGCGTGGTTGCGTGCACTCAGGCAAGATTGCAAGCAGGGGCCTGCACAGCCAGCGGCCTGCGCCTGCTTGCCCACATAAGCAAGTCTGCTCGCACCAACCCGCAGATTCTGCATGGATTGTGGATCCGCGCCCACCTGAGGCGTCCAGCGTTGCGCGCACGCGCTCCCCAGACCCGCCCTCCAGAGCCAGCAGGTTGAGCAGATCCACCCACAGCACTCGCTGCACCGACTCATCCCGCTCCTGCACACAGGAGATGAGGCAGATGTTTGGAACCGAATCCAGGAAGGGTGCAGGTTGAGCGGATCCACCCACAGCACTCGCTGCACCGACTCGTCCCGCTCCTGCATAGGCAGGGACGGCACAGGTTGGTGCAAGCAGCTGGCAGGTCAGCCCACTCCGCCCATCCCGCTCGTGCATGCCGTCCCTGCCACAGCAGCCGACGGCGCGCTTGCAAACAGCACGCAGCTGCACTGCCTGCCCCACCACCCCCTGCGCACCTCCTGCTGCCCCTGCTCCTGCTGCCGCCGCACCGCTGCGCGCCGCCAGTCCAGGCGCTGCAGCAGCAGCGTCACCAGGCCAGCTGCCACACAGGCGGCCACCAGGCTGTCGCGCCAGCGGTTGGCGGGGGCCAGCGTTCGCTTCAAAGTTTCCAGCGCCAGGACTGCAGGACAGCAAGGGGCGGAGCGGCCTCCACAATGGGTCAGGTTGGCAGTCACCTGCTTTGCAGGGCGTAAGACCCCAAGGTGCGCATCATCCCCCCTTGCAAGCTACAGATCTCTTGCACAACGCCAGCCCACAGCGCCGCTCCTTGCGCTACGCAGTCCTGCCGCCCTCACCTGCCGCGCCGGTGCCCCAGCGCATGGCGCCCAGCAGCGGCGGCACCGCAGGCGGCGTGCAGCGGGCAAGCGCCTCCGCTGCAGCCAGGCAGGAGGAGAGCTGGTGCAGCAGGCGCAGCAGCGAGCCGCTGACCTCGTCTGCGCAAAGGGTCAGAGAAACGGGATGCTGGGCGCACAGGGATGTTGTGCTCTCAGCGCGTCCTGCGCGCCGCAGCAAAAACGCGCTGCATTTCCATCCAAAAATCCATCCGCATGCCCACTGCCCACGCGCGCCGCGCCCTGCCACAGCCAACCCTCCGTGTGTTTCCTTACCTGGCAGCAGCGGCTCCGCATCAAGCAGCTCGGCTGTGAGGCCGCCCGGCGGCAGCGGCGGCGCACGTGCCGCCAGCAGCCGCACCAGTTTGTCCACATAGCCGAGCAACACAGCGTGCTCCGCCAGGCCGGGCTGCGCTTGCAGTGCCGCCACCGCCGCCGCGGACAGCAGGAGGGGCAAGTCGAGGTCCGCCGCTGCTGCGGTGCCATCAACCGCTGCGCCATCCAATGCTCCGGCTGCACTCTGTGCTGCTGCTGCTGCCGGCGCACCTGCGTTCCCTGCGGTTCCAGCCGCCTTTGCGGGGACCAGGGCGGAGCCCAGGGCAGGCTTGCTGGGGCTGCCAACCGTGCTGCTGCCTGGGGCCTGGGAGGCGCCCGGGGTGAGCCGCTGCACCTCGGCAACATACCGCTCCAGCAGACCCTCAATGAAGAGCTTGGGGTTTCTGGGAGAAAGAAACCGGCAGATGGTGGCAGGTCACATGCGTGTCGAAACAGCAGAAGGTTCAGCAGGGACTAGCTGTGCAGCACAGCTACCTTGGCAAGAAGCAGCCGCTCAGCTAAAGACAGATTGAGTTTCAAGTCCTGCCAAGCTCACCTGAGCGGGAAGCGCGGGTCCTTGAGGAACAGGCGCACGTACACGCCGCCCACCAGCAGCTCGCCCTTCAGCTCCTGCAGAAAGGAAGGCAGGCAGGTAACGTGGGCTGCCATATACAGCGAGCGGCCCACCAGCAGCTCGCCCTTCAGCTCCTGCAGCGCCGAGGAGGCAACCGGCAAGGCCAAGGTGGCAAAGGGCGACGCCAAGGTGGCAGCAGGCACAGCCAAGGTGGTAGCAGGCTAACCAGCACAGTGGGACTGATAGGGACTGTGCCACCAGGTGTGAACCACCCGGAAAGCGGCGCACGTGCCCCACCTGGAACTGCAGGGAGAAGCCCTCGGCTGGCTGCCACTCCAGCGCGCCCGTGGCCGCCTGGCAGGGTGTGGGAGTGGGGTGGTAGGGGGATGTGGCGAACAAACACACAGTACAGTGGGTGCACCCGTGACGCAACGTGGCTTCGCCAGCCCGTCACCACGCAGCCGTGGCGAGGTTGCTGGCCCATGCCGCTGCGCATTCGGCAACTAGCAACTCTGCACCAGACATGCTCGCCAGAGGCAGCACTCACCTGGTGTGTCCGTGCCACGGCCGCCAGGTGTGCCACCTCCTCTGCCGCTGCACGTTGCATGCTGCGGTTCCACACACGCTCCGGTGTCTCGCTGGACTGCAGCAGCACAGCAGTTTGGTTTGCAGTGGGCAGATCTGGTCAAACACACAGCTCAAGCTGCTGTAGCACCCATCAGGATCCGGCTTGCCCTGCCCGGCCCGAAACGGCAGGCAGAAGCAGACCAGCAGGCTTGCCTGCGCCAGCGCCGCCACAGCGGCCTCGCCCGGCCCGTCTCGCACAGCAGACACCAGACCCGGCGGCAGCAGCTTGCTGCAGTGGGAAGGAGGAAGGACGGTCCAGCCGGTCAGCCGCTGCACGAGCAAATGGTGCCAGCGGCTCGGAACCTTACCAGGAGCAGAGCCACACACTCCTACACCCAACTCCAGAGCTCTTGCCGCCTGTACTTGCAGCCTGTATTTGCAGTCGGTGCGTCCCTCACCTGAGCAGGAGCGTGACGCGCACGCCGTGCAGCGGGTGCGCCGCCAGGCGGGCGCATGCACCTCCACATAAACACAACATTTGCAGTCCAAAACGCACCTGAGCAGCAGTGTGACGCGCGCGCCGTGCAGCGGGTGTGCAGCCAGGCGGGACAGCAGGGAGGCAGCTGCCACTCGTGCCACTTCAAACGTCTCCCGCTGCTCCTCCGCCACTGCGGCGGGTGCAGGAGCGACAAGAAATCAGCTAACGCATGACGGGCGTGCAGGACGTGTGATGGGACGCGAGCAGCACACACAACTGCAGGGCATGTGGCATGCACGCAGACCCAGCAGTTGCGGTGGAGAGCAAATGCTGCATATGGCCTTCTCCGGCGCACCTTGGTATGTGGGCAGCAGCAGGGAGAGGAGGAACAGCGTGCCGCCGTGAGCAGCGGCGCCCCAGGCGCAGGCTGCTGTGCCCGCCAGCGCATTGAGCAGCCGCAGCGCCAGCATCAGCAGGGCTGCACAGAGGAGGCGAGGAAGGGCGGCAGTTGGGCGGAAGGGCGAGCAGCCAGGTTGTGAACGTGGGTGCCTTGGAGGCGGTTGAATGAACAGAAATTTCTGCACCGTTGCCTTCCACCGCCTCAAGAGCATGCACAGCCCTGCAGCAGCGAACTCACCCGCGTTGGGTGAGCGGTGTGCCAGCCAGAAGGCCTGCACAATGCACTTGTCCTGGGACAGCGCATCGATGCAGCCTGCACAGGGCGAAGTGTGATAGGGCTGAGACACTGGCAGGAGGGAGGCTGTAAGTACCCAGAGGCTCGCAACATTCCAGCACACACCGCACACACAGCAGGCCGCGCCCCTGCCCACCGCCTGCCCCCACAACACAGCACACCCACCGGCATGCGCTGTGAGGCGCAGCAGCACTGCCAGCGCCAGCTCGGCTCCCTCCAGGTCGGCAGCGCTTGCTCCTGGCAATGTCGGGGCAGCAGCGGTGCCCGCCACCCACGGCGGCGGCGACGCCACCAGCGCCGCTGCCGCCTGGCTGCCGC
>RRZL01000077.1:1344729-1377177 GCA_006782975.1 Chlorella sp. Dachan | reverse complement strand
AGGCGGCCGGGTCTGCATGGCAGCAAGGCGCAGAACTCCGGTCAGCTTGTGCTCACGCACCGCGGAGCATGCATCAGCACGCAAGCAGTCCAGCCGTGCTGCACACACACCGCTGCCTGGTGCAATGCATCAGAGAGGCCGGCTGCACTGGGCATGACATGCAGCACTGCCCAGTGCCAGCGATCCAAGCCAAGCCCACCTGACAGCTGGAAGTCTGGCTGCTCGGTGTACACCCGCACAAAAACACCGGCAAGCACCAGCTCCCCTTGCAGGCAGCGGTACGTGAACCGTTCTGCTGCTGCCGCCGCAGCCGCCGCCCCTGCAGCGCCGCCGCCCTCGCCCGCGGCGGGGGCTGCAGCTGCGGCGGACGCGGCTGCGGTGCGCTGCTGTTCCAGCAGCTCTAGCAGCTCCTGCCGCATGCTGTTGTTCCAAATGACCTGAATGGAGAGAGGACGACCGGGGGCACCTCAGGCTTAGATAGCACACAGGCACACGGGGTTAGCGTGTCGTGCGGTGTGGTCCTATGTCACAATCGCCCTTTGACCACCGCCCCCACCCGCCTACCTGCGGCGTCTGCACCGTGCTGTTCAAGTCGCGCAGCAGCGGCAGCGGATCCGGCTCGCCAAGGCGAGGGGCCAGGGTCTCTGTGAGCAGAGCCGCAAGAGCGCGCTGTGCTGCCGGGCAGGGCTGCGTGGCAGGCAGCGCTGCTGGCGCCGCTGCAGCAGCCGCTCCTTCAGCGCTGGTGGCAGCAGGGGCGGGAGGTGAGTAGCCAGCGAGCGCGGCCAGTGCCCGCACCGCAAGCTGCGCCTGCAGGTTTGCGGTGGCCTGTGCACTGGCGCGCAGCAGCGGCAGGCGCAGCACCGCTGCCGCATCGTCGGCGGGCGGCATGGCGCCGGCTGCTGTCGCTACTGCGGGCCCTGCTGCTGCCGCGGCCTGCTGGGCCTGCTCGCCGGCCGCATGTGTGGCGTCGTATGACAGCAGCAGGGGCGCCACATAGCCCAGAATGCCACGCTCCAACAGCATGGTCTGAAGCGCAGGAGAGGTGCAGCAGCGAGCCAGGCATACAAGCGCAGCCTCCACCGCCGCAGGCGAGCGTTGCAGCCCGCAGCACAGCACTGCAGGGTGGGGATGGGGAGGGCGGGGGAGATGGAGGGCGGGTTCCCTAACTGCATTCGCCACGGATTCACTGGCCGCAACCCGGCCGCCACCAAACATCTTAAACCACTCCCCTCAAACCTCACCAATGTCAGACAACAGCTGGCTGCTGTGCTCCAGCTCAGCGCGCGTGCTGTCAAACGCTGCCATGACGGCCAAGGCGCGCAAAGCGTGCGTGGCAATCACAGCGGCAGGGTCCACAGCGTGCACGTCGCGCGGCATGACTGCGGCAGGTGGTTGGGAAGGGGCCGCAAGGACGATAAGAAAACGCCAACTGGACGAGCTGGAAAAGTTGGGACCGGTGTGAACCGGTTGGGCGCAGTCTAAAATTGCCTGCGAACCGGTCTGAACCTGTTGGGCAGGCTGGATTGGTGCTGGAGACCGGTCTAAACCGGTTGGCACATTTTAAAACGGGTAGCGAACTGGTCTGAACCGGTTGGGCAGGCTGGATTGGTGTTGGGGACTGGTCTAAACCGGTTGGGCAGGCTGGATGGTTGTTGGTGACCGGTCTGAACTGGTCAGGGCAGGCTGGATAGGTCCCGAGGGGTTGTTTCGGTCAACCGGTGCCAATACAGCGCAAGCACAACCAGTGAGAGCTCCCACGAACACATCACCAACCACTCCTAAACCACCCAGCGCACCTGCAATGCAGCGCATGAGCAGGCGAGCCAGCAGGCGTAGGCCGCCAGCGCGGGCCAGCTCATCACCATTCAGGCGGCTGCAGGCACAGGTCAGCCAGCAGAGCTCGGTGGCCGCCTGTAGCAGTGGAGCCGGAAGGAGGGAGCGGATATTGGCGGGCAGCAGCAATGCGAGCAGGCCAGCTCAAGACCAGCTGACATACACAATCGAGCCAGCACGGCTCGATGACGGCCGGCACACTCCGTCGCGCAAGGGCACCAGCCAACAAGCCAGCAAAACATCCTTTGCTGCTTCACTGCTGCTGTAGCGCAAACGCTGCGTACCTGCAGCTGCGGGGCCGCCTCTGCTGACAGGAAGTGCTGCTGGGCAGCCGGGCTCTGCCCGCCGTCCTCAGGCAGTGCGATGGCTTGCAGCAGCAGCGGGTAGCCGGCATACCTACGGGAGAGGGCAGACTCACACAGGCGTCGCCAATAAGGATGAATGCAAGCAATGCGGCTGGCTGGAGGGCAGGGCTGTGCACCCGCTTTCGCCAGGCAGTCCGCCGGCTGCTGCACTCACTTGAAGGGCTGCAGCACGTCTGGCGCCCGCCGGAACAGCAGGCACTGCGCGCGCAGCAGCAGCAGCAGGCGCCAGGGTTGGGGTCCCTGGCCGCCCGCCGCGCCCGCTTGCAGCCGCTCGTACGCAGCCTGGTGGAGAGCACGCGGAGGGCGGGGGCGTTATTGCTTGGCCAGGGCGCTGGACAGAGCCGGCTGTGCTGCAGCTGCCCCGCCCATACCTGCCCGCCTCAAGAACCTTCTCAGCTGCAAAGCTGAAGCCATCTGAGATGCAGGTGGCAGCGCAGCCACTACGCCAGGCGGCTTGGCGCACCTGGATGCCCACAAACTTGTCCCGCCCCGCCGGGTTCTTATCCGGATGGTACAGCCGCGCCAGCCTGCAGACCCAAGGCAGGGATCACGGTGGCGAGTGGGGCTGGGCCTCGCAAGCAGTGTGACGTCATGTGACGGTCCTGAGCACAGGCCACCAGCAGCAGCATGGCGTGCAACTTCAGTGCTGGAACACCGCCATGCAACTTCAGTGCTGGGGCGCCAGAGCTACCGAAGCGCCCAAGTGCACACCTGCGGTACGCCGCCTTCAACTCCTCCTCAGGCACCATTCCATTGGGCTGAGGCGTGATGCCCAGCACTCGGCACGCCTCGCCCTCGCTCATGGAGAGCGGCTGGCGCGCCAGCTCAGCACGCCAGGCGTCCAGCAGGGACTGCAAAGGCGGGGAGGCGAGATGGATGCTGAAGCGCACCCGACATGGGCGTGCTCCCAAGCAGCGGTTCTACAGCAGAGCACACAGCGAGCGCACAGTAATGTGCGAAGTGCTTGCCTGCAGCAGCTGCACATGGTCGGCCAGGGGCCAGCGTGCGTGCCGCTGCTCGTCGCACAGGTGCTTCAGGTAGTAGCGGTGGCAGAACACCTCGCCCTGCAGAGCACACAGGTGGGAAGGGGAGGAGCGGTCTGTGTTGGGGAGAAGCGGTCTGTGTTACCAGGCCATGATGCTTGCTTCGGGCAACGGCAGTGGCAAAACACCTCGCCCTGTGGTTGGTGGGTGATGAACTACCCCCAGATTTTGTGACGATACGAAGGACCAGTACTGCAGGCTCTGCAAGATGCTACGTCACCATGCGTCAACAAAGGTTGCAGGCCGCTGCAGCCCACCTCGATTTCGGGGTAGCCCACAGGCGGGCAGGGCGTGTATTCGTACACCGCGTGGCAGCACTCGCGCAGGCGGCGGGGGAAGTCACCCAGGTGGCGCAGCATCTGCGCAGCAACAGCAGCCAGCGAGGGGGAAGGAAGCTCAGCCTTTGGGAGACGGGCAATGCAGAGGCGGAGCGGAAAGTGGCTCAGGTGGCGCAGCATCTGTGGGAAGGGGTACACAGATAGCACACGACTCAGTATTGGCGGCGCTCAATTTTGTCGCTTGTTTTCAGAGCAAGACAATCCTGCGACCGTGCCCAACAGCGCCCCTGGCTGGCTGCTGTGCGCTTGCCTGCGGCACGAGGCGCTCCAGGCGCATGCGGTGCGTCCAGATGAGCTCTGGCGTGTCTGCGAGTGGAGCGTTAGGCGCCCACAGGCAGGTTGGGTTCACACACCGGTGCAGCGTGCCGTGCAGCAGCCTTGCAGGGAATGCAACGCATGATTGGAGCCAGGCACGGAGCTCACCTGAGTCCCCCACCAGGGCCGCCGCAAACTGGTCGGGCCCGTAGCTCTCCAGGATGTGCAGCAGCGACTCTGCAGGGAGGTCCAAGGTGGAAAAAGGGTGAACACAGGTGCTGACGCGGCACGCACGCTGGAGACAGCAGGGTGAGCAGGACAGGCGTGTGCTGCACCTCACACATTGCATGTTGGCAACTTGCAAGCATGCTGGCAGCTTGCAGTCCGACTGACCAGCCGCACTACGCATGCGCCAGCCCAACCACCCACCTGGCAGCAGGCCTCCCAGTATGCTGCGCTGCGCCAGGGGCCGCCCTGCCGCGGTGGCAGCCACGGCATCTGCGCTGGCGCTGCTGAGGTGGCAGGCCTGCATGGGCGGTGGTGATTTGGCATTGTGGGGCAGGGTTAAGCGATGTGCAGCATGCAGATTGACTGGCTGGCAGCCGCTACCCAGCTGAGAGGCATGGCCTGGAAGGAGTGCAGGGGGACAGCGGGCAGCTGCCAAGCGTGCATACAGACAAGCTGTTCATCACTGTTACCCAACCCAACTTGCAAGTGGCAGCCAGCCACACACACCTTGAGCAGACGAGCCGCCTCGCGCAGGTTGGAGCCGCAGTAGGCCAGCAGGAAGAACTGGAGGCCGGTGCGGTACAGCAGCGCCAGCCCGTCTGCAGGTGAGGGACAGGGAGCGACAGGCAAGTGGTGGTGGCGCGAGTGGTCGGATGGAGCGCTTTGCTGGCTGGGCTGGAGGCGTATTGTGAACCACACCCTTGCCCGCCAGCATGCCAGGCCAGTACCCGAAGCACACAGCCAGCAGTGCAAGCTCCTGACTCCCAACCGACATGCCTGCGTTGTGGCGCAGCACAGTGAGCAGCAGGGCGCACGCGGCGGAGACCAGGGCCGGCTCTCCAGTCAGCACTGCCTGCACCACCAGAAGGCAGGCAGCACCTAGTCATGTACACGTCTATTGCTGCTGCTTGCTCAAAGCGGCTAAGCAGATGTACTGCGCACTCGCACACCCACCCAACGGGTGCACAGGAGTCACGTCACGCACAGCGGCTGCACCACCCACCTGGGCCAGGTGCGGCAGGCAGGCCGGTGAGGCCATCTGTCGGTGCGCCAGCGGCAGCGGGAACAGCACCTCACCGTGCGCGTCCACTGCAGGTGTGCATGGATTGCCCCAGGTTAGGCGCAACAGCACTGCCGGTTCAGTATGCTGGGGACCATGGCTTGCCCAGAGCGACACATGCCCAAATGCTGTGCCTTGCCCAGAGCGACACACGCTTGTGCTGCTGGCCCGATTCAACTGCTTGGCCCCCACCTGCCGGCTGCTGGTCGGCCAGCGCCTGCAGCACGCGCAGTGCTGCCGCCGCCGCCTCGAAGGCCGTGAGCGGGCCCTGCCGGTGCGCCACCCACCAGCGCAGCTCGCGCACAGCGGCAAGAGGCAGCGGCTCGGGCATGCCGGCCGCCCAGAAGAAGGTTGCGCCGGTGATGGTGCCGGAGCTGCGCCGTTGCAATGCAGGGGAGTGGTGGTGGGATGCTTGGCTTGTGGGTGGCTCCGCTCCAAAGCCACAGCATGCACCCGGCGTTGGCCGCTGGCACGTGCCAGCAGAAAGGAGCAAAGCCAAGCGTCCACGCCAACGAGGCCATGCGCCGCAGTGCACTGAAAGAGCGCTGGCCCCTCTCACCTGTACAGCTGCCGGATCTCGGCCTTGCTGACCGGACCCAATCGCCCCTCCTCGCTGCCCGCCTGCGGCTGCCGCGCTGCGCCTGCCGCGCTGCCTGCCTGCAGCTGCCAGTAGAACCATTCCCGAGCCTCCTCTGCATGGCTGCTGGCGGCAATCAGGTTGGTCTGCAGGGCCACCACCGGCCGGTCTGAGGCCTCGTGCGCGGCTGCGGCGGTGGGGCAGTGGGGGAGAGGTCAAGGCATTGCCTGGGCAGCCGATTGCCTAGGCAGCCGTATTTGGAGTGGCGGAGCCTGCGGATGAGCGAGCCCATCCATGCGCAGTAGCGTGCGCCTCAGACTTGAGAAAAGCCATCCCTCTCTGTTGAGGACAGCCACCCCAGTCAACATCACCCACCTGTAACGAGGTCGGCCATCAACTGCACTCCGCCCGCCTCCACAAGCGCCAACCCATTGGCGTGCGCCGCTCGCGCTGCCGCCTCCTGGCCTGAAGGCGGCGGCGGAGGGAGGCCGGCGCTAGACGCCTCTGCTGAGCTGGCGGTACCTGTGGAGGGAGCTGCCAGGCAGCTGGGTGCCACCAGCGCTTCCAGCAGCAGCAGCAGGTGCTGCCGCAGGGCGCGGCTGGGGGTGGCGTCCACCAGGGCGGCAAGGTGGGGAATGCCCTCCACTGGGCCGATCACGCCAGCGTGCACGCTGTAAACTGCTGCCATGGCTCGCACGCACAGCTCACGATCGCCTTCGGCATCCCACCGCAGGCTGCCCGCAGCGCTGCCAACGCTGAGCCCGCCCTTGCCATAGCCATTGGCGCCGCCGGCTGCCAATGTTCCCCCCGCGCTGCCTGCTGCGCTGCCCAGCCCGGCTGCTGCCCCCGCCAGGGTGGCGTCTCCCAGGCACAGCAAGCGGTGATGTGCGGCGGCAAAAAACTCTTTTGGGGCCGGCAGGCGCTCCACCACAGTCCTCTGGCCGGCGGGAGCTGCCTTCTGGCCGGCGGCAGGAGCTGCTGCCCCCGCCTGAGGGGCCTCCAGCAGCAGACGGATGTAGATGCTACCGATGCACAGGTGCTTGCTGCGGGGAATGGAGGGGGGAGGGGGCACGGAGGGGGGTTGGACAGCAACAACCAACACTGTGCCACCACAGAGCTGGTGTGCTGCCGTTGGAAACGCTGCACGCATTCTCAACCATGCACTCCGTAGCAAGCCGTAGCAGGCGATGCCCAATCACTGGCCATGCCCACCTGAGGGAGGGGTAGGCCACTCGAAACTCGGCGTGGTTCCATGCCAGGGTGGCACCACCTGCCTCTGCGCCAGCGGCCCGCAGGCGTGCCAGCCGCAGGGCACCCTCCTCCGCCTGAGGGGAAAGCAGGCAGGAGGTGTTGGTGATGGCCTTGCGATGAGCACCGCAACTGCAACTGCAGCTGCATTTTGGCGGCAGCGCATCGCCAGCGTACTGCAGCACGGCCCGCAGACCTGCAGCGCCTCTCGCAGCTCCGCGCGGGTGCCCTCGTTCCAGATGAGCGCCGCGTGCGCGTGGTCCTTGCCCACAGCCGTCCAAAACGCCTCCCAGTTGCCCTTCAGCGTGCCTGCAGAGAGGGGGAGGAGAGGCAGCGGCTGAGGGCGCAGGCCTGCTTGCCAAACAACGTGCCTAATCAGCACGGACCACGCAGCAACTCATGCAAGCATCAAACCCCGACAGCCGGGCGCCTCGGCCAAACGGCGGCCCCCCAAACACCACGCGCCTGGGCGGTGCGGCGGCGGCGAGATGTAGCGCTGCTTGATGGGCTGATCATCCGCAGGCTGCTGCTCCTGCTGCGCCTGCTGCTCTTGCTGTGCGCCGCTCAGTGAGTGCTGCTGAAGGGGATCGGCAGTGGGGCCAGGAGCAGCAGAGGCGGCGGCCACTGCCTGCTGCGTGGCAGCCAAGGCAGACGTGCCCTGCTGTCCTTCTCCAGGCTGCTGCTGCTGCTGCTGCTGCTGCTGCTGAGACGCTGCAGGGGGCGCCTGACCCGCTGCCCCATCAGCGGCCCTCTGCTGCGCTGCCGCGGCCTGCGCCGCCGACGCGGCAGGAGGGGCAGCTGATGCTGCGATCGCCACCGGCTGCCGGCGCTGGTTGAGGTAGCGGATTAGGCTCGGCGGGAAGATGCGTTTGAGCAGCGCCAGGGCTGGGGCATACTCGTCAGCCCATAGGGCCACCAGGTCCCTGCTGAGCATGCTGTGCCCGCTGGGCCGGCCGCTCAGCGCGCTCAGCAGGTGCTGCAGGATGGCGCCCTCTGAGGGAAGGGCGCGCGGTAGGGAGTGTTTCGTTGCGTGAGCAAGGAAGCAGTTGGCTGGTTGGCGTGCCACATGCAATGCGTCAGTTGCACATGCAGCAACCAGCTGAGGCCGCACGGGCTGGGCACCAACCCACCCGTCAGCGCCGCCTCCCGCATGGGCTGTGCCGCCTCAGCGCCGCCCTCCGCCACTGCCCGCATGAGCAGCGCGGCGGCGTGTGCCACGCGGGGCGCTGGGTGGGAGAATAGGCTGAACAGCGGGCGGCCCAGCGCGGCTGTCTCCTGCAGGTGGTTGGCAGCAAGGCCGATGAGGTTGGAAGAGCAGCATCTGACTGCGAGACAGGCGACGCACCGCACGGTTACAGCCCAGCAGAATCGCAGCAGTCGCGCCGCCCCAAAAACCGCACACAGATCGCCGCCTTGCCTGCAGCAGTGCCTCAAGGGTGGACTGGTCGGTGGTGCGGCTGCCCGGCTCGCACACCACGGCTGCCATGGCCTCTGCCACAGCCATGCTGAGCAGCGGGGCGCCGCGGGACTGGCGCAGCACGCGCACAAGTGCGGCACACCTGCGGGGGAAGGGGAGCAGCGGTATGGGACTGTTGGAAGGCACATTGACAGAGACGCAGCTGCGTGCCTGGAGGGGGGAGACCGGGGAGCGACGGAACGCTGCCATGCGCGTGCGCGTGCGCGTGCACGACGGGACAGTCGCTGCGTCTTGCGCAACCTTGCTTGCCTGGTCTGCGAGATGAAGCACACCGACTTGGCGGCATGTGCCGCTGCCGCCTCCTCCTCATTGGGGTCCCCCAGCGGGGCCGCTGCACTGCCCGACCCTGCCTCGCCCGCCCAGGGCCCCACACCCGCCCGCGCCGCCGCCGGAGCAAAGAAGCGCAGCAATAGGCGGGCCGCCTCAGCGGCCACGTGGTCATGGCCGGACAGGAGGGCGGCAAAGATGCGGCCGGCGCCGCCCGCGGCTCCGATGATCTGCAGGTTGTTGGTTGGTTTGGGCAGGGAGTGGGGGGCAGGATGGGTGAAGGCCAGCAGGCACTTGCAGGCAAGATGGGCGGTTGCCTTGCATGCGCTGGGAGATGGCACTCCATCCGTGTCTCTCTTGTGAGCCCCCAAGTCAAAGCCATCCCCTGCATGCGACCGCTGCCCCGCGGCAACTGCAGGTTGCCCTAGCAACTCACCTGAGACATGCCAACCGCCGCATTGCCAGACCGCCCACTGGCCACCACAGTGGAACCAGACAGGCGCTGCAGGCACTGCAGGGCCGCCGCTGCCAGCCGCGCTTCGTCCATGCCCAGCCCGTGCTGCCCAGCTGCACAGAAAGGGACATAATCATTGCAGCGGCGGGTCAGTTGCAGCTCAGCAAGCTCAGCAAGCTCAGCCTCGTCCATGCCCAGCCCGTGCTGCCCAGCTGTGGGCAGGGGCAGGCGCGGCCACAGAGGTGCATGTGGGCGGCCATTGGGCACGCTTGCAAGCACCACAGCGTGAAGACCGTCTATCGTAAGGTGGGTCACAAGCAGCGCGCCAGCCAGCTGCTGAAGCACAGGCCGTGCAAGCTGCCTGCCCACCTGCGGCCTGCTGGCGGGGCAGGTGCGCCAACAGGGCCATGACCACCACATCGTCCACCCTGCAGCCTGCACCGTGGGGCAGTTGGCGACGCTCTTGGCACCTCAGCCGGACAGGGCAGCTGGGGTAATGCCACTGCAGCAGGCTGCTCCAGCCGGACAGCTGCTGATGGAAGGGCGTGCCTCAGACACCACAGTGAGCAGCTGCAGCAGCGCCTCGCTTCATTTGCCACCGGGCCTCGCCACCGAGTCTGGCTCATCACCCGCCACCTGCTCACCTGCAGTCAGGCCGGCGTAGGCCACGCATGCGTTGAACTCTCGCACCCTCTGCTGGAACATCGCCCAAGCCTGCTCCGAGCCCGGCCCACTGCCCTCGCCGCTGCCGGCGCCGCTGGCATGCCCCGCCGCGGGCTGCCTGGCAAATGCGCGCTGCATGAAGCCGCTGCGCCCAGCGGCAAACAGCCCTGCTGAACCGCTGCTGCCGCTGGTGGCATCTGCCGCATGGGCCCCCGCCTTGCTGCCACCTGCCGCTTCCAAACCTGCCTCACCGCCCGCCCCCTCGCTGCCTCCAGCCAGCAGCGGTGCTCCCTCGCTACCGCCCACGCCAGCTGATGTGGCGGCAGCGGACGCAGCGGTCAGGCCGGCCAGCGCAAGAGCTGCCAGCGAGGCGCCGCCGCCGCCGGCGGACATGAAATCTTTGGCAGCCGAGTTGAGCTGGTGCAGGCACAGCTTCTCCAGCTCAGCATCTGCAATCGCATTTGAGAAAGGAGCACGAGCTTGCAAATTCATTGCCTCCAGTCCAGGAGTGCACGCATTGCAACCAGCCAGTGGACATTGGATCGCACATCCATCCTGCCCGGCCTAAAGGTACGCACACACGCAGCTGCTGCACACCACAAGCCGGCAGCCGGTCGCATCATCACTGTGCAGCAGCTGCAACATCCCCGCCTCCACACACGATACCCACCGGCAGCAATGGCGGGCGCCGCTAGCGCCTGGCCGCGCTGGGTGACAATCGGCTCTCCGGCTGCGGTGGGCTGGCACAGCACTGGAATGGGCCGCCCGGCCGCGGTTTGTGCAGCGTCCAGCAACGCAGCCAACAGCGCATCCCTGCTTGAATGGGGGGCAGCATGGATGGTGGGCGAGCGCAAGACGAGAAACCTGCCCAGCGAATTGCAGGCAGGCAAGGCTGTGCGTGCTGAACGCAACATGGAAGGCCTGCCCAGCTGACTGCAGGCAGGCAAGGCTGTGCGTGTTCCAGAACAGCGGTTCGCGCCCCTCTCGCTCGTGCTCCCTCCCCACACCTGGCTGGTGTGACGTAGGTGGCAGCGGGAGTGCCATCGGCCCACTCCACAGCCAGCCACTGGGGGTCCTCGGCAAAGCGGACCAGCGCCGCCACAGCTGCCAGCTGGCGCCACTCGGCCACCTGAAAATATTAAACAATAGGAGCAAGCGCAGGGGCTTGCAAGGGGTGAGTGTTGAGCCTGCGGGCAGGCCAGCGCCTGACCTCCAGGCTGTAGGCATTGAACAATCCATACTCGATCCATGCCAGTTCAGCCTGGCAACGCAGCAACATACCTCGTAGTCACCCGGCCGCCGCTCCAGCAGGCCCTTGTGCGTCAGCACCAGGCGGCGCTGCGCCACGCCACTCCAGCCGCCCACATCGGCCGCCGCGCGAGACGCCGCCAGGTCGCCTGCAGGGCGGGCACAGGGCGGCGCCTCCAGATCCGGGCACAAGTTGCACCCTAGCGATTGCTGTTTTCGACCACGGGGCCAAGTGAGTGGACCGAGTAGCACCACCAGTGAGCCGAATGATGCACCGCAATGCAGCTTGTGTTGCCATCAGCTTGCGTGCGACCCAACCGAGCCGCCGTCCAACTGCGACTTCCCCCGCTGCCAGGTGCGCCTGACTCCCAGCTACCCAGCGGCGCTCTCACCTGCATCCAGGTCGCGCACTTTCAGCACCTCCCACTCCCCCAGCGGAGCGTCCGCAGCAGTGGCCGCTCGCTCCCGCTCCGCAGCGGCAACCGCCGCCAGCAGCTGCGCACCGTCCAGGGCGGCGTTGGCATCGACTGCCAAGGTGAGGCCCAGCTTGCGCAGGGCGGCGGCCTGCGGTTGACGAAACGGCAGCATAGGAAGGCTAGGCTGTGCTGCGCCACCACCAGCTTGGTGGCTTGCAAGCTGACCGAAAGCACATATTGAGGAGAGCCGATACAGCCTGGGAATGCACTCGAAATCGAAATCGCCGCACCTGAACGGCTTTCAGCACGCCCTCCCTGCCAGCGCAGCAGTAGACGCGCGGGGAGCGCCCCGTCTTGCCAAACAAGGCAAATGCGCCCTGGCCCGCAGGCTGCCCCTCGCCAGCTGCCAGCAGCCGGGCTGCAGCCAGGCAGGGGTGGGTGCAGGGCGGTGCATGCATGACAGGCCGGCACATGTGAGCAGCGGCAAGCGCAGGGAATGGGGCATCACATGCACACACTGTGCTGAACAATCGTACTACGTCACTTGCTGCTGGCCAGGCGCAGCAATGCATGCAGCACATGCCGGCCCCATGGCCCAGGCCCTCTGCCCCACAGCCGGACCACCTACCTGCAGGCGAGGCCATGTGCCGGTATTCCAGCCGCCACTTCACCAGGCCAGTCCCCGGGTCCAACCGCTCGACTGCAAACACGAGAGGAGGACGGCAGCTGGTGCTGCTCGGACGAGGCCTCGGACGAGGCTCAGCGCCTGCAGCGCAGTTGGGGTGGTGCACCCAGCCAGAAGACTGCCTCCCAGGCAGGGGCAGGGGCACGCATGCTGCCGCTCTCCTTGGTCCCGCACCTGCGTGCGCCGTCACGCGCAGCACCGCCGGCTGCCACCGCCCCCTGCGCAGCTTGTGGCAGCTGAACTGCTCGCTGGGCCTGCAAGGATGGGCGCAGCACAGCGGGCGGCAGGCAGGCTTCAAGTTCCAGCTTGACCGCCAGCTGCGACCTGCGAGCTGCGAGCCATCCAACCAGCTCTGCCCTCCACGCTCTGCTGAACTGCGCAACTTGCATCCAGAGACGGCCACCAACCCACCCACCCTCCCAGCCAGCTCACCCCAGCACGTGCAGCTTTCACCAGACGGCCACCAACCCACCCACCCTCCCAGCCAGCTCACCCAAGCAGCGTGGGCCCCAGCCCGCTGCTGCCTCGTGCCACCGCCAGCTCCACACCACGGTACAGCGCCGCCAGCAGGCCGGCCCGCTCTCGGCACGCAAACTTGGAGTCTTTGCCCAGGCCCTGCTGGAACGAGCTCGAAGGAATACATGAGGACGAGTGCGAAAAAGCGCATGTGGAACGAGTGCGAGAGAACGCGTGTGTCGTGGGACCGGCTCGCACAGCAGGCTGCTTGGATGGCAAGGCTCCTGGCTTGCACGGCAGGCTGCTTGGACGGCAAGGCTCCTAGCCGTGGGAATCCGCCAACCACAGCATCTGGCAAGCTGCTGTGGGCTGTGCCAATGCCTGCCCCCACCTTTTTGTCGCGCCGGAAGTGGAAGGTGAGCAGTCCGCCCTCGGCATGGTCGCCGCCCACCTGCAGGGCAGCGGATGTGGTGTGGTGCACAGTCTGGGTGCATCCGTGATGACGCGCAGCTCAGGGAAGCAACCCGCGCAGCAGCCGTTTGAGCAACCAGCAGCAGCAGCAGCTGGCGGCAGCCCAGGCTTGTGGCAAGCAGGTGGGAGCCACCCACCTCAATGCCTGCCAAGTCGTGGTCCCCGGCGTATGCCCAGCTGTTGGTCACCGCCAGTGTGTCAGGGTAGAGCTGCAGGCAGGGCGGCAGGAGGCGGCTCGCACAGCGTTCAACAGCTTGCAAGATGCGCGGCCGTGCCTTGGGCTGTGCTACTACTAACCGCAAGGTGCAAGGCCCATGCGCTGTGAGCGGCTTGGAGAGCTGCGGCCCCTGCTGCGGCGGGCTTGCCGATGCGCACCCGCAGCAGCAGGGAAGAAGCGTCATATAGGCATGCAGCAAACAGTCCACTGCGGGCACAGCGAAAGGTACACGCCCCAATCACACCAGAGTGCCTGGCTGCCGCACCGTGAGGACATGGGTGGGCGTGATGCACAGCAGGCGGCGGTAGGAGCCGCGCCACGACAGCTTGGTGACCAGGAAACGCGCCACCTGCTGCTCTCCGTCACGCCGCCGGCCCTCCTCGCGCTGCTTGCGCAGGCGCTGCGGGCGTAGGCCGAGGGGGGGNGGGCGTAGGCCGAGGGGGGGGGGGAGAGGGTGAGGCGGCAGGCAGCGGCGGCGGCGGCGGCAACTGCCATGGCTGTGCAGGTGGAGTAGCAGGAGCGTGCTTGACATCGTGCTGACCTGCAGCAAGTGATCGATGCCGCTCATGGCGCCGCTGCGTGCTGCTGCGGGCCCTGCGGCTGCCGTTCAGCGGCGCTGCAAGTCGGACCGCTGCCGCGAATCAATCGAGCGCCATTGAAATCTGATCGACGCTGTCTGACGCGCTCACAGCCGGTATAGACAACCCTGTAGGCCGGGGCGTGAGGGCTCGGAGCCTAGGGGGCCCAGGGCGCAGTGTCGGCTGCGAGTAATGACTGGTGAACGCTTGGGTGCGATGGCCGCCCCGTGATCAAGCACGCAGCTGCGCACTGCATGGAGGTCGCCAGCCAGGGTTTGCTGGGAGGCCTGCAGGGGGCTTGCAGTTGCGGCCATTGCAATCTACACCAGCAATACAACCGTACTGTGCAGGCCCTCCGCAGGCCGAAGCCTCGTCTGGGCAAGCTCCTCGCAGGGTGCCTCCCCTGAGCCCCTGCGCCTCGGCTGCTCTACACAGGCAAGCGGTATTGAGTTTCAAGGCGGTTGCCACGACGGTCAGGGCTGCAGGGGCTCCCAGTGGGCCGCCCTCGCCGCCGCCGCCGCCAGCTTCTGCCGGAACGCCCGCCGAATCAACCCGACCCGCTCATCATGCTCCCGCTGTTCCCTGCCGCAGCAGCACGTCTGCTGGGGCGCCACCATGGTGCTCATCTTTTGGGGAGGCTTTGGGCAACAGAACCGGTGGTACATCGGGCCGCTCATCACCCTCGCGCCGCTGCTGCTGCCGCTGCTGGGCAGCGGGCTGCTGGGCCTGCCGCTCAGCCTGCTGAGCCTACTGGTGAGCCGTGAGTAGGGGAGGGCAGATCCATAAGTGATGAAGCAACAGAAAGCTGCTTGCACTTGAGTGATGCGAAACCCCCCGAAGAGTGGCTGCACTACCAATGCGACTTCACCTGCCTGCGACCTCTCCCCTTTACTCGCACCGCACCGCACTCAGCCGCGTGTGTCCAACCCTGCCCACTCGCCCGCAGTTTGGGTTTGGAGGCGGCGTGACCTGGGTGTACGATGCACACACCCAGACGTGGAGGCGGCAGGGCTCTCACGCCCCCAGCAGCAGCGGCAGCGGCGGCAGCAGCGCAAGTGCAGGCGCGGCAGCGGCAGCAGCAGCAGGCGGCAGCGGCGGCCCGGCGCTCGTCAGCGCGGTGCTGCAGTCGCTGACGACGATGATTGTTACGGCCGCGGTCGTGGTTGTGCTGCTCAAGCTCTTCTTTGCGGTGAGGCCGCAGATGTGTGCATGTGTGGATGTGTGCAGCTTTTGTGGCTGGGTGCTGGTCTGCCTTGCAGAGAGAGCTGTGCGATCCCTGCTGCGGCGTGTGACACGCACGTTTGCCTGCCTTGTTCACGTGAGCGCTGCCTGCACGTTGCACCTGCCTGGCCTCCCCTCGATGCCCACGCCTCGCACCTCTGCGCAGGCCCGCCGCCACGGCGTGCGGCCCACCCTGCGCCGCCTGCTGTTCGAAGGGTTCTTTGGCGGGTGGGACGAGGCAGACGGCCGCGGCACGGGGCAGCAGGCGCAGCGCGGGCCCACCCGCAGCAAATCGGAGCGTCTCGAGCGGGTGGCGCGCCTCATGCAGGCAAGTGAATCTGGGGAAGGGTCTGGCCATGCAGAACGGCAATGCGCCTGCCGACTTCATGCGCGTCCATGATCGCTGTCGGTGGAGGTGGAGGTGTAACGCAGCCCTGAGGAGCTGGCCTGCCCGCTCGCTCTCCCAGCCTGCCCCCTGCGTGTGCACTGGCTGACTGGAACCCACTGCCTGCCCTGCCGCAGTCTCGCTCCCAGCCTGCCTCCCACTTGTGGGCCTGCTGAAGGTACACCCCTCTGCCTGCCCTGCCGCAGTCGCTGCCGGTGGAGGTGTACCGCAGCCGGGAGGAGCTTGAGCGGCTGTCGGTTGCAGAACTGAAACGGCTGTTAGAGGTGGGTCAGCTGCTTGGATGCGCATCTTGTGGTGCAGCCGCCTGCGACAGAGTGTGGCACCTGCTGTGCCCGGGACCAGCAGTGCTGCGCATGCCTTGGAAAGCCGGATGGTCCTGCTGATCCGACCAGCTGGTCGGTCCTGTTCGCCACTGCGCAGAAGCGGGGCCAGCAGTGCGAAGGCTGCCTAGAGAAGCCGGAGCTGGTGGCGGCGCTGAGTGAGGGCGCCAGCTCGGGCGGGTCAACAGCCGCCTCCTGCATCATCTGCTGTGAGGATTACGCATCAGGTGCGCAGGAGCTCTGCTAGCTGCTCGCATAGATGATGGGACGGCCTGTCACTGCAGGATGTGGCGGATGGGAGCGGCCCGCACAAGATGATTGTGCGCATTCAGCATGCCGGCCGCCAGCTCATGCGGTTGAAGGCTGGGCCGCCTCACTGCTGCGGATGCTGCTGCATGGCGTGTTGCTTGCGCCTGCGTACGTGCGGGCACTGCTTCCACCCAGACTGCGATGGCGCAATTGTGCGTCTGCATCCCACACTGAACCGCACACACTTGGTTCTCCTTCTTCCGCCTTCCAGACGATGTGCTGCGGGTGCTCAAGTGCGGGCACCGCTTCCACCTGGAGTGCATCGACCGCTGGCTGCTGTCCAGCACAGACTACAGCCGCCCGCCCGCCTGCCCCTGCTGCAACAAGGAGCTGGCGTAGAACAACGGCGTTTTGCAGGCCTGCCCGTTCCTGTTTGGCCGTCGTGCGCTGCTGTGCGGTCGTGCTTCAAGTGCGCGGCGACCGAAACTGGGCAGCAGCGCTGCGTCAAGTCAGCCAGTGTTGACGCAAATGGCTGAATTCTGTAAACTAGGAGTGGTGCTGGCAGATGTCTTGTAAAAGCAGGGTGAAGATGAGCGCTTGGTCCGCTGCGCTGCGAATCGGCGCCTGCCGCTGGGCCGCCACTGCTGCAGTGTGGGCCCTTGCTCGCAGCCCTGCTCTTCCCTGCTGTTGCTTGCTTTCTCCAGCGCCATGGACAGGCTGTCGGGCGACCTGCTGGACGCCACGTTGCTCTGCTGCCGGAGGGCGAGTGCCAAGAGCGGAATGGTGCCCTGGCCGGACCACCCGGTGAGCAGGCTAGGCCAGGTGCAGGAGGGGGCCCTGGGGGCCCTGCAGGCACCCGTGCAGACGGCCGGCAGCCCTGGAAGGGCGGAAGGCTCCTCCAAAGCTGCCAAGACCCTTGATGAGGTACCAGGCTGCATAGTCTTTCAGCCCGAGCACAAGGGGCTACGGTCTGGGCCTGCAGCAGCGCCGCTGCCGCCGCCGACGACGACGCCGTGGCCGCCAAAGGGCAGCGCTCGTCCACTGCCCGCCCGCCATCATGGCATGATGCTGCCCTGCGCTCCTCACCCAGTCAACTTGCTCCGCCGCGCCTCAGCCAGTGCTCTCGCCATGCCTTTCACTGGGCAGGGGCGTGTGCGAGTGTGTCAGCCGCCGCTGGCGGGATGCCTGCCTGGCCCTCCCTTCCCGCGTGTGCCTGGATGTGCCAACGCCGGAGGACCAGGGGCGGAGCCCCGCCGCAGCGCTGCGAAGCGTAGTGCAGGGGGTGCGCAATGTGGCCACCCTGGAGCTGCTCGTGCATTTTGGCAAAGTCGGCGGGACGCCGCGCGCATGGCAGGAGCTTGCCAACGCGCTGCCGGCGACAGTCACAGGGTGCGCTCAGGGACAGCGCCGCTGCAGCCTCCCACTGCTAGCACACCATGACGCCCTGCTGTCGCGCACACCGTCTACTGCCTGCACATGGGGCTCCACCCGTTTCTCCCTCCCCGCAGACTGGACATGACTGGCATGAACGCTCCACGCCACATGGAGGCGCTGGGCCTGCTGTGCCGCCGCCTGCCAGCGCTGCAATCTTTCCGGCTGGATGCCTACTGCTACCTGGAAGAGGCGGCAGAGCCGCCGGAAGCAGCGCTGCGGTGCGCCCACGCATGTGCACGCCACATGCGCATTTCGCTCGCTGCCCCCACCCTTGTGGTTGAAGTGCTCCCATGACTGGGCATGCAAGGCCATGTTCTCCATGCAGCCGCTGCAAGCCGCCTTGCCGCCACCATACTCACAGCGCATGCCCTGCCACCAGTTCTGCAGCACGTGGACGGGGCTGACCCACCTGGATTTCGGCAGCGTCATCTTGCACGAGTGCCGTGGCGCGCTGGAAGCATTAGCCGCCATGCCGCGGCTGCAGCGCGCGGCCCTGACCTTCTACGCCCCACCAGACGGCTGCTGGCACGTGCTGCGCCAGCTTGGCAGCCGCCTGGCCAGCCTAGTCCTGCAGCTTGATGCGTCTTATGCTGGCAGCGGCAGCGATGACGAGTCAGGTGCCGAGCAGGCTGCGCCTGCGCGCCCGCCAGATTGGCCTGCCCAGCTGCGCGGCCTGCCAGAGTGCCGCAAAATGGAGTTGATCCCGCACGCAGAGGAGTCCAGCTGGCCAGCTGGCTCACTGGCAGGCATCGAGCAGGTTCCAGCACTGCGCTCCATCAATGTTATGGGGGATGTTCCCCAGCAGATGTGGGCCTGCCGGCAGCTGACTTGCCTCCTGCTGCAGAGGGCAGAGGTGGGCGGGCCTGGCGCCGCGCCCGAGGTCTCCAGCGCTCGCCAGCTCAGCAATCTGCAGCGCTTGGATTTGCTGTGGTGCCGCTTCTGGAGGGCGCGGTTCCCCCCAGCACTGTGCAGCCTGCCCGCCCTTACCAGCCTGCACCTCTACGGCTGCACCCTGCTGTCCATCTCGGCATTTCCGGCGCAGATGTCGCAGCTCAGGTGCGTGCAGTTGGGTTTGCGTCCAGCAACAAGGGCTGTGACCTGCGCACATGCATTGCCAAAACGCCAGCGGAGGGCTCAGCTGGCTGCGCTCAACTTGTCAAGCATGCACCATGCTGGTTCGGCCTGGAGGCTCTGCAAACCAGCTTGCCCAATGGTGACTGGCCAGTGTGAACTGTTGTGTAAGCTTGCAGGAGCCTCCAGCAGCTGGTGGTTTCGGGCAGCTTTCTGGATGCAGACAGCCTACAGGAGCTGCAGCGGCTGATGTGCCAGCACGCGCTGAGGGAGCTGCAGCTGCTTGATTGCCAGCTGGCCCTGCTTCCTGTGGGGCCTTGGCTCCGGGGCCTCACATCGCTGAACATGGCCGCACAGCTGCACAGCCTTCCGCAGCTGCTGCCGCTGTTGCGGCTGCCGCCACCAACCTGAAGGCGCTCCGCTTGGGCATGGTGGCTGGACCGGAGGCTGTGCCAGCCGTCTGGGCAGCTGTGCAGGTGCGTGTTGTTCAGCTCTACGGGGGTATGGCACATCCGCACTTCCTGCCATCCGCACCAAATCCTTCCTCTAAGCTCTGCTGCGCACTTCTTTTTGCCGGCTTCCCACCGCAGGGTGCAATGAGCTCACTGCCGCACCTGCAACTGCTGGCTGTGCCCCTGTCCAACGCTCCTGCAACCGAGCGGCGCAAGCATCGCGAACCAAGCCCAGCCGAGATGCTGCGCTGCAGCTGCGTGCCCTGGCGGCGGCAGCGGGCACTCGCTTTGCCATAGACACCAGCGGCAGCGGCTGGCTGCCTCCACAGTTCAGTGCCAGGGAGCCCTTCTACTCGTGAGCGGCATGCTCCAAGCAGTGCAACAGCATTGCAGCCAGTGTTCTGCGTCTCGCACATTTGAGTAGCTTCATCTGAACCTGCTTTCCACCAGCTGCCTTTGATCTTGTCCTTGTTGATGGGCTGTAGAGTCCTTCGCGGCTGAGGATTGGCTGCTTGTGAACCAACGAGCACCCAGCGGCAACTGGCGCAAACGCCCGCTTTCCACCTGCATGCGACAACTCAGTCCCTCAGTGCTCACCATCGCATTGCTGGCTCAGAAAGATAGCTGTGTGCACCTTGGGACGACCCAAGCACCCCCTGTCCCGCACAAAGTTCGAAAAGTCTGGGCCGGGCTGCCTCCAGCAGCGCCTTTCTGCCTGCTTGCCCGAGATCTGAGTGCCATGAGGACCAAGCAGCTGCTGCAGCGCCAGCTGCAGGCCGCAGGGCCGGCCTCCCACGAGCAGGCTGCACCTGCCCCTGCTCCCGGAGGCCTCCTGGACTCCTGGACGCACCAGCAGGCACATGCAGGGCAGCAGCAGCAGCAGCAGCCCCTGCACCAAGCGCGAGCACAGCCGCTGCCGCCTGCCGCCGCCACCGCCGTGGCACCAGCGCTCCCATTCAAAGGCGCCGGCGGCGGCATGGCCGTCATGGGCAGCAGCGCTGGTGCAGCACTGCGCTACTCGCCTGTAGTGCAGGACAGCCAGCTGCGGCCAGTCAGTGGGGAGCAGCCACCCGTGCAGCAGCAGGCAGCAGCGGCGCCGTCCATTCCCCGCCCAGCATGGAAGCCAGGCCTTTCGCGGCGGGAGCCCCGCCTGCAGCACTGTGCGCCCTCGCCCATCCAAGGCATGGCACAGGCGCCGCTGCTGTCGCCGCCGCTGCACCAGCAGGCAGGAGATGAGCAGCCGATGCACAAGCGTCAGCGGCTGGGGCCACCGCTGCCGATGCCGCCGCCACCCCGCCTGCCGCCGCCTGCCATGCCGGCACCAGTGCACCCCAGTGCATCCGCACCCCAGCACGCAGCCAGCAGCAGCCACCAGGCGCCAGCCATGCAGCCAGCCCAGGCTGCGCCTGCAGTGCCCAGGGGCAGCGGCAGTGCAGCTCCCTGTGCCCTGTGCCCCAGCCCAGCAGGGCAGCAGGCGCCCCAGCACGCGCAGCACCCGCTGCACGCGCAGCACACAGAGGTGGCCTCCCGCTTCCTCTCCTTCCTCAAGGTGGGCAGTGGTGAGAGTGACTGCGTTGTGGCTGCGGCAGGCAACAGCGTTGCAGCTTGCATTGCCTGGAGCTCCACCGAACAACCGCGCATGCATCCGGCATCCCATGCACCTGACCCACTGAGCCTTTCCGCCAGCCTGCCATGCCCTGCAGGCCATGCCCGGGCAAGTGGCCACCTTCAAAGGCTGCGACAGCTGGGCGGCTGCAAACGGCATACCCGCAACCGCGCTGCAGTGAGTGTTGGGCGCAGGGATTTGGGCCCAGGAGGCGCGGCGCGAGTACGAGGGAACAGAGACGGAATCGGGTGCAGTGCACACCTTGCCAGTAATGCCGTGCTCATACAACTTAGACCTTGCCCCGTTGCACTGCAGGGGCGCGCTGAGCCAGCTGGCGCAGCGGAAGCAGGTGCACTGCATCAAAGCCGTCTCACGCACAGGCATCAGCTGGCTGTGGGGCACCCGCCCAGGCGACGCAGGCACAGCGGCGGCGGCAGCCGCGTTTTTGTCCGCTCCCCAGCCGGCGGCGCCAGGGAGTGCGCTGTGCCTGAACACAGCAGGCACAGCAGGCACAGCAGTGACGTCGGCGGCCTTTGCATCCACCCCGCAGCCGGCAGCTGCGCTGCTGCTGACTGGAGTGCCGCGGCAGCAGCCTGCCATCCGCCCTGCGGCCGCCCAGCCGCCAGCGCATGCTGCAGCAGGCGCCACCTCTGTTCACCCCGCAGCTAGTGCTGCCCGGCCAGCTGGCGGCGCCTCCAAGCCCAAGGCACAGCCACGTGTCCAAGCAGCATCGGCGCAGCCGCAGCAGGCAGCACAGCCTGCCCACGCCGCTAACGCTGCTGCGACCCCGGCTGAAGCCGCTGCCGTGCGACCCCCAGCGGCTGCCGGCGCCCCGCCCTTCTTCCTCCCACTTGGCGGTGTAATGCACATGCGCTGCCAGGGCTGCGGCCACTACTGCCCGACAGCCGCGTTTGTGGGGCATACGAGCCTCTGCCCTGGGGCCGGTGAGGAGCAGATGCACCTAGTTGTGGGCCTGGGGTGAACGGCACATGTGCAGGTCCGACTTGCCATGGCGTGCATGCTGCGCCGCACATACAGCCTTGGTAACTGAGACAGGTTGCAGTCCTGCCACTACCTCTGTCTGCAGCTTCACTGTTTGGCTCCCTGCTGCTCGGAGGACAGCCGTGAGAAACCAGCGCAAGCCAGCACCGGCAGTCTTCGGCGTCGTGGCCCATGCCACGACCTTGCATTGCATGCCGCACTGCATTCCATTCTAAATGTCATCGACTTGTTTTACAGCAGTGTGACACAAACGTGGGAGGAAGGTCGAATCTCCAACCTGAATGCACCAATGCGTCATCAGTGGCCCGCCACGCTGTGCTGCCGCCCGCACAGCATGCAGAGCCTGTGCCTTCTAAAGACCTCTCCTGACCATGCAAGCAAATTATGTAACAATATACCGTCCCCAGGAGCGTCCCGCACGCGTTGCCAAGCCCGCGGCGATGGCCACCCACGCCGTCGCCGCGCCCCGGGTGCCGGCAGGTGCGTGATCAGGTGCAAATGCACCGGGTGGGGTCATTGAAGCAGTTGTAGACTTGCCCGGAAGGCGTCGGCGGGCCGACCGACTGGCCGCCACTTGCCGCCGGCACGGCCGTGCAGGAACTGATCCATGTCGACTTTTGCGCGCCTCTGCCTGGCCCCTGACCTGTGCAGGCCCTGAGCCTGTCAGACTGAAGATCCGGCCAGCTCCAGCCAGGCAGCCACTGGCCAAAACTCTCACACCGCCTGTGGTGGGGACGCGGCGCCATGCGGCGCCGTTGTGCTCGAGGGGCGGCGGCACCAGCAATGGCAGAGCCTACAATGCCTCAAAACCTGGAGACAGCAGCAGCAGCAACGGCAATTGCAGCACCAAGGAGCACGATGCAGCAAGCAGCAGCGGCGCCCTGCTGGATGGCCAGCGCCCCGGCGGCGGTGCCAGCGGCAGCGGCAGCGGCACACAGCCTGCAGCATCAGCGAATCTCGGCAGCCCAGCTGGCCAGCCGACGGCTGAGGCAACGGCAGGCCAGCCCAGCCCAGCAGCTCAGCAGCCAGCATACACCTGGTTGTCTGGCCGCAACATTGCGCTGGGCGGCTCAGTCGCCACAGTCGTCCTGCTGACCGTCTTCCGAAAGGAGATTGCGCCGGTGAGGCTGGCTGCCCTGTGGGGCATGTGTGCAGATCAAGGTTTGGGCCAGCTGTCTGCCGGCGGGTGGCATTGATTCCTACCAGTTTTACCGGCCGTGGCCGCCTGCTCCCCGGCTGGCGGTCATTGGCACTGAACGCCTGCTGTGGTCACGCCTGCTCACCATGTGCAGCTGGTGAGGTGGCTGGTCATTCAAACCTCCAGCCTCACCGACAAGAGTGTGATTGGCGAGTGGAGCCCCGAGTCGATCGCAACCCTGGTTGCGGTGGCGCTGACGCTGTGAGTGCTGAAGCTGGGCTGGGCTGCCGCTGCGCTGCGCGCGGGCTGCCCTCTTCCCATGCGCTGCGGCGGCGGGCGCTGTGCTGCGCGTGCTGGGCTGCACAACGTGCGCTGTCGAGGCGGGCTGGGGTTGTTGGCACAGAGTGCATGCCCCGCAGCGGCTCCAGGCTGCCTGCTGCTGTTGCAGCTGCGCATCAGTCACACCTTGCGTCCCAAGTTGACCCATCTGTGCCCAACACACCAGATCAGCTTACCCACGTCGCATGTTTGCTTCCCCCCTCAACACCTCCCACAGCTGGTGGACGTTTGCTGAGCGCATGAAGCTGGACTCCCTAGAAGCAGCTGTCGAGGCCAGGGAGGCAGCAATGGAGGCTAGGGTGGCAGCGCTGGAGCAGCAGCTTGCCGCCAGGGAGGCTGCTCTCGGAGCTCGCATCGCCGCACTGGAGCGGCAGCAGGCGGGCGGGCAGGCGGCTCCAGAGGGCGCTGCAGGAGGTGTGTACCAGCAGCAGCAGCAGCAGCAGCAGGAGCAGCAGCAGCAGCAAGTGCTGCAAGCCTCGCTAGAGAGCAAGCACCAGCACGAGGCGGTCCAGGCAACCTAAAGCAGCCGAGTAGGCCCATGACGCTCTGCAGCCGGCATCACGGAAAGCCTGCACTAGCATAGCAGTATTTTACGTTGGCAACGCTTGCCCACAGCTGCGCCTGTGGCAAGCCAGTTTGAGCGAATAAAACGTCCCTGCTGTATGTTACCGCACACATTTCATCCTGTGAACTGTGACACGTACCTACTATGCCTGTTGTCTGATGCTGTGAGCCTGTATGCAAGCCCCTAATCGAATGTGTCCACAAGTGAGCCCCAGCAGTTGCAAGACCCTGCCCCCTCCCTTGCGGACCCTCGTGCACGCCATGCCTATTGACCTTTGCATGCACTGTAAGCTGTGCGATGCAGTGGCGAACTGTTTCAATGGCGCAGCCAGTCCTACAAGCATGCCTTTTCGTGCTACAGTACACTTGCTTTCAAGCTGTGCAACGTGCCGTCAGCACATTCGGTTCAAGGACAGCGGTTGGCAGTTGGACGGCAGAGTGGAATGAAAAGAAATCAACAATCATAAAGGCAAGAGCGGGCGATTGGATGCAGTGAGGCCTGTGAAGGGACAGGGCAATGCGTTGAGCAAAAGGAAGGCAGTGTGTTAGGCGGTGGCGGAAGCTGCGGCCGCCCGCTCGGCGATTGCTGCTGCAAGGTCGGTGTGCTGCCGCAGGTAGGTGAGCAGGGCAGCTTGCGGTGCACCCGTCTCAAGGACATCTGCAAAAACCCAGTAGGGCACTGCCACCACGTGCCAGCCGTGGTGCCGCAGCAGCCGGTTGCGGGCGCGCGTGGGGCCATCCGGCAACGGCCGGCCGTCCTTGCCCACCCTACTGCGCAAGAAGTGGCTGGGGCCATCTGCCTCCACCGCAATGCGCAGCTGCGGTAGGGCCACGTCTGCCAGCAGCAGCGGCTCACCGCGCACGCTGTGCACGATGTGGCCCGCCACCACTGCATGGCCGCTCGCCAGCTCTGCCACAGCTGCCACCAGCCGGCCCTCAAACCGGCTGACCGTCCGCCCCTGCAGCTGCTGCCCCTGCTGCTGGCAGCTGAGTAGCAGATCCTGCTGCGCGGTTCGGCTGCGCTGCAGCAGCTCTGGCGGGCAAGGCACGCTGTCGTCATGCCGCGGCTGCATGAGCAGGTGTGCGTGTGCTAGCTGGGTGTATGCCACCTCATCCACAAGTGTGTCCTCTAGGGCCACAACTGCCACCAGCCGCTCCCAGGTGCGCAGATCGCATGCCTGCAGGAACAAAGTAAAGATCAGGCGAGATATCATCAGACGGAGGCCCCAGGCCTGGCCTGCAATCTTGGCAATCCGCGTGGTGACACATGTTGGATGGAGATGGAGCATGTTGCATCTATGCACAGGTTGGCGAGGTGCATGAGAAGACTGTCACATACAACGCACCTCCAGCACTGCCAAAGCCCAGGCTACGTTGGCAGCCGAGCGGCCGGAGTCGTGCAACGGTGACTGCTCAACCGCTGCCACACAGGCTCCGACAGTTGTGGCTGGTGGGGTTACACCTAGCTGCGCACAGCCCACCTGCACGCAGGTTGACAGGCAGGCACGTGGACGGTGCAGACCCACACATGCATGCACGCAAATCATGAATGCTTGCTGCGAAGTCATAGTCGACTTACCAGCAGCGCACTGGCGCCGATGAAACCCAACTTGTCTGCATGAAGATCAGATGCTGCAAAGCCAGAAAGGAAGACAATGACGCTGTGTGTATTGATACCTTGAAACGCTGGGTATGGACTTGAAAACGTGGGCACATGCTGTTGCTGTTGCTGCTGAGTGGCTGGCGCAGCAACCAGCAAGCTAGTCAGGGCAAGCTGCAACATCATCACATGATCACGCCGTGTGGTGCTACACCACCCACCTGCCAGCAGCACCGCCCATTCTTCCGGTGCCGGCATGTGCAGCAGGCGTCCACAGGCATTCACCAGCAGGGCAACCGCCTGATTGTCCATGGCGGCGCAAGTTGCCCGGCGCAGCAGTGCATCCACCAACTGGGCACCGGGGTAGAAGCGGTGAAACGGGTCTTCGTCCGGCGATGGCTTGGCACCGGCCGGCGCACCCATGCCGCACCACTGAGCGCAGGCCAGCAGTATCTGTGTGACTGCCTTGTGGTCGTCCTTGCGAGGCGGCTGCTGCAGCGCTTGCTGCGTTTCATCAGATAGCTGCGGCATCTGTGCTGCCGATGGCTGCAGCCCCAGCAGCGCTGCGCCGTACAGCGTGTTGCCGATTGACTGCAGTGGTTCAAGCTTGCCGCGGGCTGCAAGTCGCTGCATGCTGAAGCAGCTGCGCCGCCAGCGGCTGGCTGACCATCGCTGCCAGCTGGCTGGCTGACTGTGCCAGCGTGCCCAGCGCAAGCAGCATGTTGCCCACATCCTGGGCGTTGGCGTCCTGCAGGCTGCATTGCCCCAGTGCTGCCTGCCAGGCACGCAGCTGCTGCGGCTGCAGCACACCTGGGAAGGCGGCCGCGCAGCGCACGACAGCAGTAAGCTCACGCGGCTTGCATTCGCGAAGCCGCTTGACAGCCAGCTGCAGCAGCTGCCCCACTGCCTGCCGGTCAGGTTCGCTGCCGCCCTCGTGCTGCGCCTTTTTCTTCTTCTTCATGGTATCCAGCGCTTTGGATAGCACATGGATGTGCACGCCCTGCCGCCCTGCTGCCTCATTGGCCTCCAGCACCCGCTGCAGCACCTCGGAGCAGGTGCAGCAGCTGTGCAGGGCATCCATCAGGGGTGCTAGGCCGCCCTCTGGCCGCCACCCCAGCCGCCGCCGCTGCTGCTCGCGAGGCCTGCTGCTGCTGGCCGCAAAGCTGAGCATTCCGCCCTCATCCCTGCTGCTACTGCCGCTGCCACTGCTGCTGCCGCCGCCTGTTGTACTGCCGCGTGACCTGCTGCGACTGCGCATGCCATGGCTGCCGCTGTCACCGCCACCCGGCGCCTGCGTGCGCAGCAAAGCGTGGAAACCTCAGTGGGACCGCTCGACAATCAATCAAGCAAAGAAAGCTGCGTTCCGGCACAATCGTAATCACTGCAGGGTCTTCATTCGCCGCCCCAACGGAAGTTGCCTCACCTGGTGCTCGCTGCCGCCGCCGCTCCGCCGCTGCCGGCTCTACCGCTCAGCAGGCTCTGCCTGCCGATCGCTGCTGGGAGCCACATCCCTGCATGCCAAAGTACGATCTTATCAGCCATCAGGCCAGCAACAGCCTGCAAGCGGGCAGAACTCCACCGAGCGGCACAGCCTGCTGCAGCGCAACGCCTCACTCTGCCAGGATCGTCAGCGAGGCAGCAGCCTGGGCCTGATGCGAGCGTAGCAAGCCCGCGCGTCCCAGCTCCGCGACCGCCCGCCGCAGGCCGGCCCCAGCCGCGGCCAGGGCTGCAGGCAGCATCGTGATGATGCGAGAGGACCGATGCAGCAAGCGGATGTGATGGCCAAGAGTAGGCGAGAGAGCCTGCACACAGCCCTGAAGAGCGGCGGCCAGTGCCACCTCACAGTGGGCAGCGAGCGGGGCAAATGCTTGCCTGCAGGCGACCCTGTTGTGTATTCCAACCCAAGCCCATCTAGCAGAGCTGTGAGTCAAATCCTAGCGCTGGTCGTTCGAGAGAAGATGCGTGAGAGCGATTGGTGAAGGCCTCGGAGACGAGCGGACCTGTGGGGTTCACCTGCCGCCGGCGCACCTCACCCAGAGCCACGCACCGCACCCCACCCACCGCCAACTCATTCACTGGAACAGCCGGCCCGCTGGTTGGCGTTTCGCCTCCTTTTCGCTGCGCCACACCGCCCACACACCCCGCTTCAACTCCCCACGCCGCCCCTCCCACCGCCGCGGCACCGCCCAGTCTTGCGGCGCGGGTGCGGGTGTGCCTCGGCCGCGGTGTGGGTGGGGCGGCGGTGTGCGCGAGCGTGTGCAGGGAGGTGGTGGGCAGACAGCAGAGGCGCTGCGGGGTGTGTGAGGTGTGGCGGTGTGTTGCCTGCAACCTGGGGCGCCCCGGTTGGACGGCGGTTGGACGGCGGGTGTGTGTGCTCGGTGGGAAGCAGCTGGCTGGCACACCCGGCTGAGGGAGCCGACGGCGTGGTCTTGATCACCAGCGAGGGGAGGCTCAGCAGCAGGCACACCCGCCACTGCACAGCTTGGCGGTGCACTTGGCGGTGCCGGCCGCCCGCCGCGTGTGCCGAAAGACCCCGAGTGCCCGGCGGTGGGGGCGCGGCCGCAGCGGCGGCGCTGGCGGTGTGGTCGCGGGTGTGGCCATCTGGGACGTGTGTGTGGCCGTGTGCCCGCACCACACGCCCCACCACTGGGCACTGGGTCCACGGCGGCGCACGCCAGCACCCGCGCCACGCGCTGCCCCCGTCTCGGCACACCCCCAACACCCGCGGACATGGCCCCCACGCCCACACCCACACCCACGCGTGCCGCAAAACCTGGGTGCACCATGCCTGGCGGGTGTGGGCGCAGTCGTCAAGGGTGGGGTGAATCGGAATTTATGGAACAGGTGCCGAAGCATTTCATGGGTGGCGCATTTCGGTAGTTACAGCAGGATGCAGAAACTTGCTAGGACTGTGGGATAAGCACTGGGCGACAGATGAAGGGGGCCGCAGGGCGTGGCTGCTCATGTGTTGTTGGCTTATCACGGAGGCACGGGCAATGCGGGCAAGCAACAGGATATCGATATCAGGCGGCTGAATAGGCCGCGTCACTTGGGCATTGCAAGGGACAGCGAGGGGATGATGCCGACTGACTGAGCGGCGGCAGGTACAGCCAGCACAGATGAGAATGGAGGCGCATGATTCTAAACGGATTCTGAACGGGTGGGGGTGACAAAAAATGCACAGATGAGGTGGCTGAGTAGGGTCAGGGGTGCGGTGAGAAAGGCACGCTGCGAGTGCACACCACATCTGCAGCAATGCTCAGCAAGCTGCCAAAGCTGCCGGCGAGGCCATTGTCACTGCCGCAGCCGTTGGCCGCCCCCTGCTGCTGCTGCAGCTGCGGCGGCGGCGGCGGCTGCGGCTGCTGCTGCTGCTGCTGCTGGCTCTGTCCCTCTGCGCTGGCTGCCAGCCCTGGCTGCAGGGATGGCAGGAACGTGAGGGCGATGGGGACCAGCGGGAAGAGGTTCCGCGGCGGCTCACCGTCTGCCTGCCCTGCCGCCGGCTGCTGGCGCAGGGTGCTGGGCTGCCGCTCGTCACCAAGCGGGCTGGGCTGCTGCTCCGGTGCCAACAGGGCGGGTTCCCCAGGGCTAATGCGCAGCTGCCCCAGCCCCTGGGGCTTGGAGGGCGTGGCCGGGGCGTCGGACCCAGCGGCAGCACCCTGCCGCCGCTCCATGCTGCGCTGCCGATGACGCCCGGCTGTGCCGCTGCTGCTGCCGGTGGTGCTGGCGGCGCGGCTGGCCCTGGCTAGTGCTGCTGCTGGGAGCCGGCGGCCTGCGCCTCGGCTGCCTCCACTTGCTTGCGAGCCGCCAGCAGGTGCAGGCGGGCGCGGTAGTCGTTGTTCTGGAAGGGCAGCCCCGTCTGGTGCCGCTCGGCCAGCTGCAGCAGCGCCACCTGCGAGTCCTGCTGGGTGAGGGGGCAGGGGGAGGCACAGGCCGCTCGGCAGTGTTGCGGGAGCCGACAGGCAGCACAGCACAGAAGAGCGCGGCGCTACAGGCATGTGCGCCCAGTACTGGCCAACAACCCTGGCACAACTGTCAGCGGCGCGTGCGTTCCAGCCGACAGGGCGCCTGGAAGCGCGCTCATACAAACGCCGGTGGCGGCATGGCTAAAGAAAGGCAGGTGTAACAAGGGAGGCCGGGACAGGCCGAACCTGGACGTCGGACAGGAAGCGGGAGCAGAGCTCCTCAAGCTGCGCCTGCCGTGCGCCGCTGCTCAGCAGCTCCACCACCTGCTCGGCCGCCTGGAGGGCTGACAGAAGCTTCTGCGCAGCAGCAGAGGGCGTGGCGAATGGAGTGAGCGGCGGAGGTGGGCGACGGTGCGGCGGCAGTGGCAGTCACCGTACAGTTGCGGGCGGGGCGCGCAGGCTGCCTGCAGATGCTCAGCACCGTCACTGCAGCCTGTCGCAGCAGCCGGGGGCGTGGCCCACGCACTTGTTCGGCGCCCTGCAGCTGCTGCAGCTCGCCCCCGCTCATGGATCGGTCCGAGAGCGCGCTTGGGAATGCCGTTCGAACGCCTGAATACAGGAGCAAGCCGGGGCGGCGTTCGTAGAGGCCGACACCCCTTCACAGCAGCTCATGCAGGCTTCAGGGCGGCCTCGTGACCTCAGGCTGGACAGGTTGGCGCGATCGATCTGTCGAGGGGGCATGGAGGCCCTGCTGGGCTACAGCAGCGATGGCGCCGAGCCTGTGCTCAAGAGGGCCCGCTCTGAGGCTGCCAGGTGCGCTTGGACGAGGACCAGAATTCGTCTAGCAAGCGCGATCGCCCATCCGTGCTGCTCCAACCACTTGCCGCCGCCGCCGCCGCCTGCAGGCCTGCCGCCGCGCCGCCACTGCTGCCTCCGGCCGATGCGCTGCTGGATGGCTCCTACTCGCCGCCCCCAGCCGCGGCTCAGCGGGCGCTGGAGCAGGCGGTGCTGCACCAGGCAAGTGCCGCTGGTGCTGCGGCCCAGCAATGTTGGGCACATGCCCACAGCCCTGGCCAGCCTGAGGCCATGCTGGTGTGCGTTGTGTGGCAGCCGCACTTGGCAGTGCAGCCCACCAAACGCTCCGCTGCAGCGCCCTGCTGTGCAGGGGCGCGCGCGCGCCTTCCCTCACGTGACCGGCAACTTTGCCACCCATGTATATGTAGAAGGTGCGCTGTGGCACGAGCTGGGTGCTAGGGCCGGATGCCTGACGGCCCCAGCTGCGCAGCTGCCCAGCCCAGGTTGCGTGCGAGGCAGCAGCCCTGCGCAGGCAGGCAGGCGCCTGATGGTTCTTAAGCAGTAATCCACATCAAGGCAGATGCCATGCTAGCCATCCAGGGCTGACGGCACGCTCCGCTCGCTCCCCTTACAGTGCCCACCCCGCCCAGCTGCCTCGCGCCGCTTGAGCAGCTGCTGCAGCTGCTGCAAGTCCAGCTGCCAGATCTTCAGCCGGTGGTGCATGCACCCAGCGCCAGCAGCAGCACCAGCTACAGTGGCAGTAGAGACGCGGCCTGCAGGCCCGCTCGCCGGCAGCATGCGGCAGCAGCGGCGGGGCAGGCGGTGCTCCCTGCGGCCTCGCTTCCTGCCACTGCTACAGCCATGCAGCAAGCGGCAGCGGTGGCTGGGGGCAGCGGCTCAGCCTCTTTAGCGCAGCGCCTCTACCACATTAGCCTATCCAGGACAGTGGCGATCAGGCTGGACCAAATCCAGCCGCTGGTTGAAGAGCTGCGGCAACGCCTCAGGTGCGCTGCCGCTGCTGGAACCGCTGCCTCTTGTGTTGCTGCCACTGCTGCTTGCTTGTGGGCCTCCCGCCCGCATGCAGCCTCCTCGGTGCTTCAAGGTCGCCAGCCAGCTTGTGCAGCTGCAGCCAACCTGATTCCCCAGGGCCGCTGCTGTTGTTGCTGCCGCTGTGTGCTGCCGTGGATCACCTCACACCTGCCCAGCTGGCTGCCCACTGCGCTCATGCAGGCAGCAGGACATCTTCCAGATACGCCTGGCGCGCCTGGTTGTGTTTTGCAACGATGCCCGCACCCGCACCTTTCTAGCGGTGGCAGCAGAGCAGGGCGGCAGCGGCAGCGGCAGCAGCGACGTTACCGGCACGAACAGCGAGCAGGAGGGCAGCAGCGACAGCAGTAGCAACGTTGGCACCGGTGGCGCTGCTGCTAGCGATGCACCCGGGCAATTGCAGCGGCCAGAGTACAGCGGGCAGCTGGTGCAGATGTGCCACGCTGTGAGCGGCGTGTTTGCTGCGCACGGCTTGCCGCGCTTCTACGCCGACCCGCAGCCCCATGCCTCGGGTGAGCGCTTTTTTTGTTGAATGGCTGGCAGTGCATGCTTTTGTGATATGCTCATTGTTGGGTGGTGAGAACTGGCGAGCGCTGCGAAAATGCTGTGGAGCTTCGCTGGCGCATGCGCTGGCTTGCCGCGCCTTTGTCATGCAATCACCGTCCCGCCCTGCCCTGCAGTTGCCTGGCTGCTGGGCGACCGGCAGCGGGAGCTTGAGGCAGCACTTGAGGCGCCTGCTGTGTGTGCTGTGACACGTCGGCTGGCAAACCTGCGCTGGCAGCTGCGGCCAGCGGCTGTCGTCTGCAAAGCGGGGCAGCGTGAGAACGTGCTGTGGGCAGCGGCGGCTTAGCAGCTGTGCGCTACGGATGCTGTGTTCCATTCCACCCGCTCTCCAATATTGTTTTGCCTGAAGCTGTTTGCAAAGTTGCAAGTTACACACAAGCTGCGCCCGGGTCAACGTGGGCGCAGGGCTTGCGCACAACAATGAAGGGATATGTAGCGCCGTGGCGGGCGCGTGGCATGGCATTTGGTTGGGAGTGCACGGAGCAGTGTTGATATCAGGGGATTGTGTGCAGCAGCTGAGCGGGCGCGAGGGTGGGGCATCATGTTTTAAGTGGTGGTGGGGTGTGGATGTAGGTGAGAGGTGTGGTGGAGGTGGATGCACAGACAACAGTGGGGGACGCTGGCCGGGGGAAGGAGTTGGGGGTGGAAGGGAGGTGTGGAAGGGAGGTGAGGTGGATCAGGGGAACGTGGAGGGTGGGCAAGGTGGGAGTGGCTTGGTGGGAGTGGCTTGGGCGTGCTCAAGCCAATGGTGGTGGCATGAGGGCCGAGAAGAGAGAGAGCGTCAATGAAAACTGGGGAACCACACCGCGCCCGTTGCAGGGCGGCGGCGGTGGTGATGGAGGGTGGGTGGGTTGGGTTG
>RRZL01000077.1:1302459-1331740 GCA_006782975.1 Chlorella sp. Dachan | reverse complement strand
TGCGCTGCATGCTGTCGCTGGGGCCCGCCCCATCTGCTGCCTCGCCGGCCGCCGCCGGTGCCGCCGCCAGAGCCAGCACCGCACCCTCGCTGGCTGGCACTGCCGCGGCAGCCAGGGAGCCAGAGCGCGTGTCGGCTGGGGTCGCAGGCGCACTGGCTGATGGCCGATGGTGGGGCGCCGGGGAGGCGCGGGGTGAGAGGCTGGGCGGCACACCCGCCAGCGGTGCAAACGGAGAGGCAGGCTGCGCCGGCTCCTGGGCCGTTGCCGTGCCAGCCTGCTGGGCCACCGCTGCTGCCTCAGGTATCGAGGGGCAGGCTGCCGCATCGCCGCCCAGCGACGCGCCCGCTGTGGCAGGCGGCGAGGTGGCGTCTGGTGAAGGCCGCGCTGGGGACAGCGGCGGCAGCAGCACCGCTGTGGCAGGCCGCGCCGGAGCAGATACCGCTGCAGGTGGCATCGCTCCCACCACTGCTTCTAGCTGCTTGGCTGCCGCCTCGCGCGCCAACTCGCGCTGGCAGTCGTCCAGCCACTGCAGCAGCGAGCGCTGCAGCACCAGCGAGCAAATGGTGCCCAGCCGCTTGGGACCGATGCCGTGCTCTGTGTCCCTGCACAGCAGCAGAGGGCGGGCAGGGGGGCAGCTCGGGAGGGATGCCAGCTGACACACGCCAGCTCGCAACCTCGGGCAGTAGAACGCAAACAAGCATGGCAAGGCTGCTGCTGCAACGCTGGCCAGCAACAAGCCCAACAGTAGCAGCACGGCACACCACACAGCCGCCCCTCCAACCGCACCTGGCTGCATCCAGCGCCACGTCAATCGGGATGCGGGGGTCGACCAGCGACATGAGCTGCGGCTGATGCCGCTCGCGCGCCAGGTGGAACGGCAGCTTCCTGTCGCAACACACGTGGCAGATGGCAGTGTGAGCAGGGTGCCGCCTCGTCCCCCAGAACCAGCATGTCACCCAGACCGGAGGCGCGGCCGGGCCCTCCTGCCGGACCCTCCTTCCCTCTTCCCACCCAACCGCCGCGTGCCCAGCCAGCCACCGCCCAGCTCACCTGAAGTGGTTGCGCACGGAGCGGATGTCGGTGCGGCTGGTGCCCTCCCAGGGCCGCCGCCCCCGCTCGTCCAGGCTGGTGCCCATGATGTTCATCATCTCCATGTGCGCCTGCAGGCGGGGCGGAGGTCAGCAGCCGGGTAAGCGCGGCACGCGGTACACAATTGAGCACAAAATTTAATGCACCGGAGTCGAAGCAGGGCTGTGCTTGGACAGAAGGCACCATGCGCCATGACGGTGCGCCGCAGCGTGTGCCACCCTGCCCGAGCGCAAGCGGCCGCTCGCCTGGAGGATGGCGTGCACAATGGAGATGTTGTTGATGATGACTGCGACGTGCAGCGGCGTGGAGCCGGGCACCAGGTAGTCTTCCCCGATGTACGCCTCGCCATCTGCATGGGCCCAGTGCCATGGGCAGCAGGCTCAGCGCGTGCAGCAGGGGCGGAGGGGGCGAGCCGCTCGAGGCGTGCAACCTGCCCTGCACAGCATGCCTGGCTTCAAAGCAACGCCCGCCGTGCCATGCATTGCAACTTGCAGCCGCCTGGTGACGCCAGCATCAGTAGCCCCCTTCCAGAATGCAGCGGCACCCACCAGACTTGACCATGATGGATGCGCCGGCGCGCAGCAGCGCCTGCACCGCGTCCAGGTTGCCCGTCACCTGCACTCGCGGTGCGCGCAGCGAGGGCAGCCTACTCAGCAGGCTGCCACGAAAACATCGGCAGTGCCACAACGCACACACGCCCCAAGCTGCCCGCTGCGCCCAACCCCGGCCGGCTGGCTGCTGACGCCCGGGGCGGAGCTCTCACCACTGCGAAATGCAGCGCCGTCAGCCCGCCAAACGCCCGCTGGTCCATGAAGCGGCAGGCTTGCACCTGCACATGCGGGTTGGCGCGGCCCTTGGTTCGCACAGTAAACAGGCCTGCTGCCACCCCAAGCCGGCACGAAACCCTAGGGCCGGGGCCTACCACCGTGCCTACAATCGTGCGCCAACCCCCCAGCTGCCCTGCCCTACCCCAGCTGGCGGGTGCACCACCCACCTGCAGGTCAGAGACGATGACGTCGCGCAGCGGGCGGACGCCCTCGGGGCAGGGCACCTGGGTGGCGTCCGAGCACAGCAGGCGCAGACAGTCGGCATGGCCGCCCACCGCGGCGTAATGCAGGCAGGTGCGTGAGTGCACAAAGTCTGCGGCCAGCGGATCCGCGCCCTCTCGGAGCAGGTAGGCCGCCACGGTGGCGTGGCCGTGCTCGCAGGCCAGCATGAGCGGCGTCAGGCTCTTATGGCTGCGCTGGTTGAGCACCGAGGCCAGCAGGCGGCGCCACTTGGTGCCAGCTGCCGACGCGCGCGGCGTGCCGGCGCCCCCGGCCGCCGCCTCTGCCGCCCGGATGCGCGCCTTGAGCGGCTCGATAATGGCGCGGCACACGCCCAGGTGTCCCGCGGCTGCAAAGGGTGGGAGGCAGCCGGCATCGGTTGAGCGGCCGCCGGGCAGCAGGTGGGTGCACGCGGCAGCGCAGCTGGGGTGCGCAACCGCCGTACCCCTGGCAGCAGCGATGCGGCGGCGGCCCCACCTGCGGCCCGGTGCAGCGGGCTGGTGGTGCCGTGGAAGCCGGAGAAGGCGGCCAGCTGCGGCTTGTCGCGCAGGATCTGCAGGGTGGGAGGGGGCAGCCACGTGTGGGCAGCAGCAGGCGAGCGGTCGGACGGCAGCTGGCGGCGGGGGCACCGCCCGCCGCCCGGCCTGTGCAGGCATCCGGCCCCGCCGCTGGGCGATCCAAACCACTGCCCCAGCGATGCAAATGTCCCGGGGGGGCGGGGAAGAGGTTTGGGCGCTTTGACCCGCGAGTTACGGGAGCTCACGGGGCGCCCCTTCCGCCGCCCCTGCTGTTTGCTGCCGCAAGCACACCGCTCACCTGCGCCACCACCTGCTCCTGCCCCGCCTCCGCCGCAGCCAGCAGGCGCGAGGCGCTGGCGAAGTTGCAGCCCAGCACGACGCTGAGGGTCGCGCGGAAGGCCATGGCGTGGCCGTAAAGCAAACAAGGGGGGCGCGAGGCCCCCGGGGGCCGAGGGTCTGCAAGGGCCCTGCTGCTGTAGCGCCTGTTTCGAGTTCGAGTTGGGCCTGTCGATGGGATCACGCTCTGGAACGCGCGGGAACAATGGCCCGCCAGGCCTGGGCAAGCCCAGCAAGGCCTGCCGCCGCCCGCCCATAGCGCGCAGCGCCGTCGCCATCATGTCGCCGTGCCAGGGAAGGGCGGGGCTCCCCGCCGCAGCAGCGCCAGCCACCTCGCTGATGTTCCGTGTTCCGTGACGTCAGCCGCTGTCAGAGCCATTTGACGGTTGAGGGGGTAGATTGAGGGGCGCACCCAGGCTCGTCGGCTCGTCAACGTGCAAACGCCCCCTCCCCGTCACCTCAGCGCCTCCGCACCCTGCCCGCGACCCGTGCCTCAACAAAATCCACCTCTGTTCCCCAAAGTTGGCGCACTGTATGGCCAGGGGGAGCTGGCGGCCCCTGCGACCTCGTGTTCAGCACCACAAGGGCGCCTCGCAGTACTGCCGGTACGAACCGCAGCGCGCAGGGCAGGTGCCCGCAGCGCACGCAGCCCCTGGAGCACCGCCGACAGCCGCCAGGGTGAAGGTGCAAGTACATGCTACAAGGGGTCGAAGCCTAACCAGGTGTGTGCGCGTACCGGAAGCTTAAACGTGGGGCAGGCAGCCATCTGCTGCTGGGCAGACGATGCTGTAGAGGGGTGTGACGAACTAGCCTGCTTCAAGGTGCCGGACCACGGTCAGCACACCGCCGCCCCTTTTGGAAGCACATGCTCAAGATTGCAGCAAACTGCGCAGGTGGGCAAGCCCTGCACTCGGCTGGCCAGCGTGCGGCAGCAGATGCTGCTATCTGCCTGCGCTTTCTCAGACCATGCGCTGTGGTGCAGACACAACAGCGGTTTGCACTGGTGAGTTGGGTGTCTGTTTGTGCAGGCCCGAACCTCTCGAGAGCACTCAATACATCACTGATGATCAGGGAAGTTGGGCCGTCTCACCGTGTGCGTTCGCCGCCGCGACGTCAACGCGTCCTATCCCAGGTTCCGCCCATGGGGTGGAGCCGGGCCGCATTGAGCCCCCTGGCTACACCTCACTTTGATCAAGAACAACAAGCCAGCAGAGTGATGGCACTCCACCAGGCCAGCTGGCAATTGGGGAGCTCTGGGGGAGCTGCTGTCGCAACTGCGCTGAGCGCAGCTGCCCGGGCGTCGCGGCTTTGGGTCCAGTTAAGCTGGCTGACGGCGCCAACCGTTGCTAGCATTCGCTTGCTGCAAATCGAATCACAAGCAAGCTAGTTTGCTCAGGTCGCGCGGCCTGCACATGAGCCGCGACGGGACGCGTACCTGAGCACCCAACGTGATACGCTCAGCTTGCATCGCTTGTCAGCTTTACCAGACTTCTGTGCTCGGACTGCTAGCGCCCAAAGGCGCCACAACCCAGCAGTAAGGCGCGGGCTGTCGCTCGGCCAGCTCCGGCCCTTCCCCCGGCCTCTTCTGACTCTCGAGTGCCCTGTGTATGCGCGCAGATTGTCGGCAGGGTCCCGGCAAGCCAGGCCGCCTCACCCTGAGGAACCCCGCCACTGCCCGAGCCGCCGCCGCTGCCGCCATGCGCCGCTCGCAGGTGGGCAGGGCAGGCTCTCAACAGATGGTAGGCGCTTACAGCTGAAGAGCATATTGCTGCTGGATGTGGTCTCTACAGTCTCAGCTGACCTCCCAAGTAGTCGGCAGTGCCCCGCTGCTGACGCCGGCACTGCCGACTACTTGCCCCTGTCCTCTTCCGTGCCCGCAGCCTGTCCGCACCCCTGCCCCGGCAGACATGCTGCTGCCGACGGCATTCTGTGCGTCCACACGACCCCCCTGCACCCTGCCGGCAACCCTCACTGCAGGCAGCCGCGCTGCTGCTGCCACTGGCGCTGCTCCTTGCGGCCGCCGCCGGCAGCCAGGCGCAGGTCGTGGAGGAGCCGCCCTACCTGCCCGCCTGCGCTTCCAACTCGCTGAACGACTTCCGGGAGAACTTTGCGGACCGCGGCGTCAGCTTCAACCTGTCCAACCTCGGCAAGTACGTGTACGAGGTGAGCGGGGAGAAGCCCAACCAGAACCTTTTGTGACCACGCAGTCCGACAGGCCGGTATCGTCCATCTGCAAGCGTGTGTGCGGAGTCCCCTGTACTGTACTTTGTTAGATGAGCTGGCACGGGCGTGCAAGGGGGGCCAGGAGGGGGAGGCACCGGGTGGGCGGCCCGTACCGGCCCCGCCCCTGGCACCGCCACACCAGCAACCCCCGCTGCGCTTTTGCCGCCCCGCCCCTCCCTTCTGCGCGCAGGAGGTGATTCCCTCCACCATCCCCGGCATTGTGCTGGGCGTGCTGAGCCTCGTGGGCTTCATCCTGTTCCTCGGGTGGATGTGCGCCTCGTGCTGCTGCGCCTGCTGGGCGCCCTGCTGCAAGTGCTGCCGCCGCCCCGCGGCGCCGGCAGCAGACGACATGGCCGCCACCCAGCAGTTCATTGCCAGCGACGGGCAGGTGAGGGGTGTGATGCGCTGCGCTTTTTGCGCCTAACTTGCGGCTCAGCGAATGTAGACCTGCGACTGCTGGGATGCTAGCCTACCTTGTACAGCAGCATTCGGGGTAGTGGCGGCGGCTGTGTTTGGCACGCATCATGCCGGAAGCGCAGCATGCCGCGAGCTGCAGTCGGGCGATGCCTGCGGTGCACAAGCCACCAATCGCCCGCCCATCTGCACCACCTGCCTGCCACGCCCTTTCTCCCAGGCGCTCCCGGCCTCGTCTGTGTATGTGGCAGAGAAAGCGGCCAAACCAAAGCGCAAGCTGCTGACGTGGCGCAACGCCTTCTGGGCCTTCTTCATTGGCACGGTTAGCTTGTCAGCTTGTCAGCTTCTTCATTGCACCTCGGCTCGCGGCCTTGTTGCTTGCAGCAGCAAGGCTGCCAACTGGCAGATGCCTTTCCTGCCAACATCTGCTGCCTGATGTGTTCCGAGATGCCCCTGGTTGTCGCAGGGCCTCGCGGTGATTGGTGTCTCCGGCTGGGGCCTAGCCGAGAGCATTGACGTCACCAACTAGTGAGCAGATGGTTCCGTTAACTGTCGTCGACTGCTTTTGCATACTCACCTGCTCAGAATGCATGGCAGCTGCGGGTGCAGCAGAAGTCCTCCAGGGAGACCAGCCTGCCTCGCGGCCACAAACGCACTCTCTGGCACCCTACCACACTGCTTGATTGCAGCACTGTATCAGATTTCTGGGACCTGGTGGATAATGCTCAGTACCGGGTAAGGCAGTGCATTGTGCACGACTGGCCCAGCCTGCTGCCTTCCTGGCTCACCAGCTGGCCGGTGTGCAGCAGGTTGCGGTGTGCATCAGGCGTGCATTGACTGCAATCGCGGCCTGCCACACTTGGGACCTGCTCACAGCCCACTCGCCACGCCCTGCTGCCGCCTCCTCAGGTCCAAGAAACCATGAACGTGCTGTCTATGATGGAAAACAAAACAGCAGTGCTGGCAAGCGCGTCCAACACCCTGGCCGCCAACCCCCAAGGTGCCTGCGAGGCCTTGGCTGAATATGCACAACATCAACCGCGCGTGTTGTATGGGGACCGTGTGGTCTGCGGCGTTGCCCTGCCTCCTTGCACAATGTGTCGCGCTGGCTCATGCAGTCATCCAGCTCCGCTATGCCTCCCACATGCGCAGTTGTGGACTCTGCGCTGCAGCAGGTCGGCATCAGCAACTCGAGTGCAGTGGCCACCCTGCTTGCCCAGGTGGGCGCGGCAGCCTGCTATGCTAATGGAAACCCTTGCCTCCTCGGGCGATGCACCTGTCCTTGTTGGGCCCTTGTGGGGCCCTTGCCGGGCCAGGGCAAGGGGGAGCTTTAGAGCCTCTGCGCCCTGCTTGTGTTGCTGACTGCAGCACCCAAGGCGCCGGGCCAACCGGGGATTGTGGGTGGCTGACTTTGTCAGCAGCGTGACGCTGTCACAGTGTCCTGGGCTTCTGCAGATGGCCTGGGCTTCCTGGATTCAAGCCAGCGTGGAAGCACATCATTTTCACTTGCATGCCCCAATCCAACATGTCATGCAGGCGCCACAGTACATCGCCGAGGCGCCGGCGGCGCTGCGCTCCGCCATCACTTTCTTGGATGAAAACATCAATCAGGTGGGAGCCAGAGGAAGGGCGTACACGCGATTCAAGGGTGGGGGGTCGTCCAGCATACAATCGGCCCTGCGTCCAGCATGCAATCGACCCTGCGTGCAGCATACAATCGGCCCTGCTCCAGCATGCGATTGGTCCTGCGCACCCCGCCAACCCTGTGCCACCTGGCTGCTGTTGTGCGCAGACCATTGCCGACATCAAGGACGACTTTGAGTCGCCCACCATGGCGCTCCAGGTTGGGCGAGGGTGCTGCCAGGCAGCTGGGCGGCTCACATTTGGCGCCGCCCAGGCGCTTTTATAACATCACTTCACAAGATGTACAGTCCGTGGAGCATGCCCAGAACCTGCACCTCGCACAGGCAGGGCCGGAGCGTTGCCATCCAAGCCTGGCCGGCAGCAAGCCCCACCCACCGCACCTTGCCTCTCTGCTATTCCAATGTGCAGGAGAAGTGGCGCTTCATTCCCTTCATCGGTAAGCACGGCTGCTGCATGCCCCGCTGTCACGCGCACTCCCCTGTGCCACTTTGCACGCTGCGCCTCGTATCCCTCATCTGACGCGCCCTTCTGCTGCCCCCGCCAACAACCCGGTACCCCGTATCCCTCATGCCCGCACCCCATCTGACGCGCCCAATTGCTGCCCCCACCAACAACCGCCCCGCAGTCCTGTTCAGCGTAATGATCCTGCTGGTGATGCTGGTGATGCTGGCTGTGTGGAAGCTGAGCTGGCCCAAGACAACCGTGTTCTTGGTCGCGCTCCTGTGGCTGGTGGTGGCGCTCTTCATGCTCCTGGGCACCGGTGAGCAGGAACCGCAAGAAGGTGGAGTCAGTTTGCCTCAAGCCGGGCTGCGGGCTGCATCAAGTGCACGAGTGGGCAGCAGTCGGGATGCGCACGCTCAGCACTTCCTCAGCGCCCGTCCCTCGCTCCTGTTCACTGCCACTCATTATGATGCAGGCCTAATGCGGGGAGTCTACGTGGTGTCGGAGGACGCCTGCCTGTGAGTTGCTGCCCGCTGCTTCCATCCGGCTATCCGGTCGGTGTGCACAGCGTGCATGCCCTATGCTGAGTCGGCGTGCTCAGCGTGCATGCCCTGTGCTCAGTCGGCATGCACGCTGCACGCGAACCTTGGGTGCTGCTGTGCCGCTGCGCATGGGATGGCTTGCGTTGCGACTGAGCATGCGGTGCCTTGACACAGCCTGTTCATGGGACATCGCACCGGCCTCACCGGTGCCTCTCCTGCCTCGCAGGTTTGCCGAGACGTTTGTCATCAGCTACGTCACCCGCAAGACCCAGAACACCGAGTGGGGCGACAGCGTAAGCTGGCGCTGAGGCTGGTTTGGAGGCAGCCTGAGTGTAGTAAGCCAGCGTAAGCCAGCGAGCGTGCAGGCCGGAACTTTGTGCCAGGACTATCACGCTGGAATCTCCCGCTGCAACCAAAGCGCAGGTGGTGAAGCTTGTTGAGTACTACCTGTCGAGCGGCAACGCCACGGCAACAGCCGGCATGGCTGCCGGCATCGCTCGCGAGGCAAGCCCTGCTTGTGGTTGCCTGCCGCCTGGTTGTGCCCCTGCATCTGTTCGCTCTTTACGCCCCTGCTCATGCCGCCGAGGCGGCTTGGCTGGCCAGTCCAGCCTGCCGCACCAAACTGCCACTTGGTGCACCTGCTGCCTACCTACCACGTGCTGCTTGCCATATGGCTGCCCAAGCCCACACCAGTAACTGTTTTGTGGTGCTTCCTGTGCAGGAGCTGATCCCCTATCTGCCTGCTAAAGCCTACGCCCTGCACTACGCTGCCACAACCCCATTCTTCCCTGCTCTCCCCGGTGCAGGAGCTGATCCCCTACCTGCCTGAAAACACCAAGGCGGTGGTGCAGCAGGAGTGGGGCTACATCAAGGTGTGTGCATGGGCAGTGGCCTGCCTGGGCCTCTACCAGCGGCTCGGCCTGCATGAGCAGACCCCCAGCATGGGCTGGCCTGAACACGTGCTGCATCGTGGGTCTCAAGACGTGCTGCATCGTGGGTCTAACATCCGATCAACTGCCTCCCCGGTGCTTCTCTACTCTGCGAACAGGAGCTGGCTGGCACGGCAAAGCAGCTGGCGACCCTGGCCACCAGTGATGCTGTGAAGCAGCAGGTGGGCCCCGTCCGCCCAACCTCTGGCCAGCAGTATCCAGCCCGTTTGCTCGCTCACACTTGCCCCTCTCAAGGCGCTGGTGCGTGCACGTTGTTCCGTCCCATTTTGGGGCTCCCTAGGTCTGCCAACGGCCTCCAAACCTGCCCTTGCAGGTTGTGGCGCTGGCCAACCAGGCGGGCGTGCCTCAGGTGGCCACGGCCCTGGAGAGCGCGGGCGGCGCCGTGGGCGAACTCGAGACGCAAGGTGAGCAGAAGCTGGAGGGCTAACTGGCAAAAGGCAGCCTGTGGCTGTGGGGCTGTGGGGCTGTGGGGATAGGGAGAATGGGGGACGCGAGACGCAAAGATGCACAGGCAACAGCTGCACGCTGCGCTGCGAGGCCGACTGCACAGCCCCGCCTTCGCCCCGCCCCTACTGCGCGACCTCCCTGCCAGCCATGCACCTTTGCTCCTCACAGCATCAGCCCTGCCCTCCCGCTGTGCAGCTTCTCGCCTCGTCAACATCACTGATTTGACCAGCGTGTTTGACCTGTATGCGGGCACCAAATCCTACATGCAAGTCCCCAGGGGACCTGGTTTAGATCTTGCTTGTGTGCTGGCTCCGAGCCAGCAATCTGGGGGCGGCCTCTACGTAACGGCCCAGCTGCCCTGTGCCCCACGCTCTTCGTCGGCGTGCTGCTGCTTGTGTGTGTGCAATGACTGCCGCGCTCCTCTTCCCGCCTCGCTCCCCGCAGCTGCTGCGACCTGAAAAACACGGCACACAACATGTGAAGGGGCTTTTTTGAAAATTTTGAAAAAAGTTTGGACTATAGTGTCCCTTCATTCCCGTCGGGACAGCTGTGTGCGGCAGAGCCTGGGCACGCGGCGGCAGAGCCTGGGCATGCGACGGCAGCTGGCGCGGCTTGCCTGCAGGGGCTGCTGCTGCTGCGCTCGTCCCCACCCACGCCGCCTTGCCTTGCCTGCGCTGCTGACCCATCCACGAAATCATGCCTCCACTTGCGTGTGGCGCAGGTGGGTGGCCTGGACCGTGGTGGGCTGCCTGGGCTTTGTGCTGGCACTCATGGCCTCCGGACGCCTCATCTGGGCGGCCATCCAGAGGCGCAAGGTGGGCAGGAGCGGCTGCACGCGATGCCTGAGATGCATGGGTTGCATGAAGCTGAGGAGGGCAGCCTTCCATTGCCTGCCGCCACGTGCATGCCTGCATGCCTGCAGGAGCCTCTGTAGCCCAACCCCACCCTGCCCACTCCACTCCGCCCTCACCTTCTCCCACCCTGCCGACTCCACTCCGCCCCAACCTTATCCCACCCTGCCCACTCCCCTCCGCCCCCACCCACCCCACCCCACCCGGCAGGCTTACAAGCTGTCCCAGCAGGCGGCCCCCGGCGCCGCGGTGCTGTGGACCAACCCCACCCCCCAGCCATTTGACGTGGACAAAGACTACAGCGGCGCTGCGGAGGGCGCAGCACCATACAAGGCGCCCTCCCAGCTCGCCGTGCAGCCGTACGCAGAAGCTGCGGAGGCGCCGCCGGCTGCCGGCGGCCCCGGCGCCTATGGCGACAGCAGCGCCTATGACAGCTCGGCGGCCTATTACGCACCTGTGCGCCCCGCGCAGGTGTGACGAGCTTCCCCTGTTCAACAGCAGGAGCCGCTTGCCACTCAACTCAACCCCGCTGCGCAGCACGCCTCGCGGGAGCCGCGCAGCCAAGCTAGCCAAACCAAGATCGAAACACAACACGCGGCATGTTGAGCAATCTGCCTTCCAACTGCACGACCTCGCTGCCCTGCCCGCTTGCATGAGAGGGCGGCTGCCTTTCCCTAAACTTCCCTACATCGCAACCGTTGGGAGTCTGCACCCAGTTCGCCTGTTGGTTTTTATACCGCAACGACCCCCGCACACTTTCTATACTTGCACTTGCATTCATGCTACATCGCAGCAGGCCCACCCTCCACTTTGGCCCACCCCCAGTTCCCATTCTTTTCTTGCCCACGCACTCTTGGCATGCATGACGGGCGCCTGCCTCCCCAAACAAGATGTCCCCATTTATACGGCGAACATGTTATCCCCTGCTTGCGTTGCGACACAGTGGCCGGTGGTGTGAAAGAACGGTGTCAGTGAGCAGAATACAATCATTGTCTGCGTCGCAGACCGTGGCGAGCAAGCGCTGCCCTGCCGCCGCCAACCGCAGCACCGCCAGCGTCAGAGAGTGTGGCGGCACGATGCCCCCCCCCTGCGTTGCCATTCTACGCGCTCTTGTGTCCAAGGCCTTGCACAGCGTCTTGGCGAGCGTTGGGGCCCCTGTGCAGCACGAACCAGTCGCAGCTGGAGAGCAGGTGCTTATTGAGAGCCGGTGAGCGCACTGAGAGTATGATCGGTGTTTTTACAATGCATTGCTGGCAGGGAAGGCCGCGCACAAGCTGCAGACTTGTCCGCCGCTCACCGTTCGCAGCAAAGCTGCAGCGACATGCCGCAGCGTGCGTGTTGATGACCTAAACACGTCGCGATGTTGGCTTGTACACAGCGCCGCCACGCGGCCGGTGCACACCAGCTGCCGCCGCCGCCGCCACCGTCGCGGGTGCTCACTGTGCCGCTTTGGGCCCTTCCCACAGCAGCAGCGAATCTTCAGCCACACAGAGGACCCCGCTGTAACACTTCTCCACCGGCTGGCCCGCCAGCCATGGACCCAGCCAAGCTGCCGATCCGGCAGTACCAGCAGCAGATTGTGGACTCGGTGCGCGCCAATGCCGTCACCGTCGTCATCGGTGAGCTGTCCTTTGTCCTTTCCTGGCTGTGCAAGCTGCCAACTGGCAGCTGGTGGGCGTGCCGCGTGGTCGGTGCACGCGCGGCTGTTGCACAACTGCTTTGGGATGCTGTGGCGGCCCCTGGAGCGGCGGCTGCGACCGCCGATGCATCGCACCCAAGCTGCTGCTCTGCTCCGGACTGGGGAGATGCGCAGCGGTAAGCCAATCCCCAGAGCTGCCAAAGCTGCGGAGCTAGCACTTTGAACCAACGCCCTGGCGACTACATGCCTGGCGAGGTACCCTACTTCCCTGCCTGCCTGCAGGCGAGACGGGCAGCGGCAAGACGACTCAGATCTCTCAGATCCTGGAGGAGGCGGGCTTTGCAGAGGGCGGCATGATTGGCGTGACGCAGCCGCGCCGCGTGGTAGGCCCCACAGCTGGTCATGAGCATTCCCCGCATTGCTTGCTGGTGGCCGACTCCGCAACGCGTGGCTGCAGTGGTTGGGGGTGTGCACAGTGCTGTGTGATGGCCGCCGGCTGTGGACGCCTGCCTGGCAGCTGCGCTTGGGCGTCAGAGCAGGCGCCTTGTGTTGCTGGCCCCCACACTGAGCTGTCCGGACCGATGCAGGCGGCAGTGACGGTGGCGCGGCGAGTGGCCTGGGAGAAAAAGGTGGACCTGGGCCTGGAGGTGTGCTGCTACAATTCAGTAGCTGTTGCTTTTGGAGGCCGCCTGCTGTCGGGCACGGCCTGGTGTAGTGCAGTGCCTGCGCAGTGGGCCGGGTCTGGAGGCACGCCGCATTTGATCCATTGCGGTTGCAGTTTTGATGGGTCGACATGGTCCTTTGATCACTGCCCTGCTTGGTCCTTTGCACATGCTGCCCTGCAGGTCGGCTACGCCGTGCGCTTTGAGGACCGCACCTGCCGCCGCACTCGCATCAAGTACCTCACTGGTGCGGGCGCCAGGCTTGTTTGCTGTTGCACTGCACCGGCTGGCGTGCTTGCGGTTGCACTGCACTGGCAGAGGACGCTGGTCCCGCGGCCTGCTGCTGCGGGGAAGCCCCTGCGATGCTGCGCCACAGCTGGAGCCAGTGCAGAGTCCCCTGCTCAGCCCGGTGCCTCTTTGCTGCGGGGGAGCCTCTGTGATGCACAGTGGGCCAGCCAGCACAGAGTCCCCTGCTCAACCGGCTGTCTCGTGCCCCATTCCATGCACTGTCCCCCGTTCCATGCAGATGGCACGTTGCTGCGCGAGTGCCTGGACGACGCCCAGCTCAGCCAGTACTCGGTGCTGGTTCTGGATGAGGCGCACGAGCGCAGCCTGAACACAGACATCCTGTTTGGACTGCTCAGGGAGCTGGTGCAGCGCAGGTGGGGCGGGCGTGGGGCGGCTGGCAGGCACATGTCATGCCGTTGGTGAAACTGGGACCCCGCAGTGGAGCTCGTGGTTCCGGCATCCGCCAACAACAAACTGGTGGCTCTGGCATCCCGCCAGCTGGAACAGCCGCCTGCCCAGTTGCGCGACGTGCCGTGTGCTGATCGATGGCGAGGCCGCCGCTGGCTGGATTTTGTGTGCTGCTTGTGCCCTTTTGGTTCGGCCGTTCAGCTTGCTCCCCGCGCCCCTGTGCAGGAATAAGCCGCTGAAACTGGCCCTCCCCTTCCCCCATGCTGACGTGCCTGTGTGCTGCACGTTTCCTTATGTCGTCACACCCGGACGGTTTCCCCTGGCCTCCTGGTTTCCCCTGGCCCCCTTGGCAGGGAGAAGCCGCTGAAGCTGGTGGTCACCTCTGCCACGCTCATGTGCGTGTGTGCTGCGCAGCTGTTATGTTGCACACCTGGACGGATTCCGCTGGCCCCCTTGGCAGAGAGACGCCGCTGAAGCTGGTGGTCACCTCTGCCACCCTGGACGGAGAAAAGTTCAGCAAGTACTTCATGAGCTGCCCCGTGTTCCACGTGAGCTACCTCTGTTGGTTTTCTGCTTTAATTACCTTGTGGTTAGCTCAGGGGTTGATTAGTGAGCTGCCCCGTGTTCCACGTGAGCCACTTCCGCCGGCTGCATGCTGCGGCTGCCCCAAGGGGTGTGGTCAGCTCAGCGGGCAGTCCATGAGTCCATGTGCTACCCCGTGCCCCACGTTCCACACGCGTCTTTCACCACGAACGCGGGACAATCCACCTGCTCCAGTGGCTGCCACGCCGCCTGCGCTGCCGGCGTAGTCGAGGCACTCTGCTCCCAGCGTTCCCATTGTATCGCCCACTGTTCCCGTTGTGTCGCCCAACAGGTGCCGGGGCGCACCTTCCCAGTGGAGGTCATACACTCCCTGGAGGACCACGGGCAGGACTACCTGCAGGTACGCTGCGCCTGCTGTGCAGCGTTTGCTCCTGCCTGCGCACGCTGGGTTCTGCCCCGGCTGCTGCGACCCCACAAGGGCAGTTTAGTGTACGCTGCTGCCTAGCGGCGGAGGGCGCCCGCTTTCCCTGACAGTTCGTTTGTGTTGCCGCCCGCCAAAAACCCTGGCCCTGCAGGCGGCGGTTGACACGGCCATCGACATCCACTGCAACCAGCCGGAAGGTGGGTGGGTGTGGTGCATGTACTGAGGGTGTGGTACACTGCATGTGCTGGGCCTCACGCCCGCAGCACAGCGCAGCTGGCCGGGCTTGTGCTTGCAGGCAGCCTGCTTGGCACGGTACTGTCTGTGCAACTTCAGTGCGACTGCTGCCCTGCATGTCACACATGTCACGTGCCCGCGGGCTGGCGCTAAGCTGTTAAACTAGACTAACTAGACGTGCCTGCAGGCGACATCTTGGTGTTCCTCACGGGCCAAGCCGAAATCGACAAGGCGGTGAAGCAGCTGAACGACGCAGGTGGGAAAATTCATGAAAAATCAGCTCTAGTTTGTGGGCTGCCGCTCAAGCTTGCGGCGCTGCAGGTAAAGGCGGGCACGATGCAGCGCACGTGCTGACGATGCAGACAGGGCTCTCGTGTGCTGCACCCAATGCTCCATGCTCCATTTGCCTGGCCTGCGGTGGTCTGCCCACTAGCTTGCACCTGCACAGGCAGCACACCCCCACGAATACCTGCCTGCTGCCTCCTTTGCCCTGCAGTGCGATCGCTGCCCAGTGAAGCATGCGGCGACCTGATGGTGCTGCCCATTTATGCGGCGCTGCCGCCTGAGATGCAGGTCGGTGGGTGGGTGGGTGGGTGCATGAGTGGAGTAAACTGCTGCCTGCCGTGCCCTGCATTCCTCACCCCATCCTCACCCCACCTGGCCGGTGGATGGCTGTCTTTGGGGCTGGCTGGCGCTCGGGTGCATCATCGCCGCCTGCCATGCCTCATCGCTAGCGGGCAGCAGACACAGCCGCCGCTAGGCGGCTGCGCTACGTTGGGCACACCTGCCCTCGGCCACTGACTGCAACCGAGCTTTCCTTGCTGCTGCTGTCTGCAGGCGCGCGTGTTTGCGCCCGCACCCTCTGGCGTGCGCCGCTGCATCGTGGCCACCAACATTGCGGAGACCTCGGTGACAGGTGCGCTGGCTGGCTGCCGGCCACATGCCTTCCTTGGCTCTTGCGCGCCACAGATCTAGCAGCTTGGTGCTCACCAGTAACTACTACCTGATTTCTGCCTGCCATGCCATGCCAAGCCATGCCATGCCATGCCATGCCATGCCATGTCACGCCTGTGCTCGCCACAGTGACGTCCTGCCTCATGCCGCGCCACGCCTCTCCACCGTACGCTGCTGCGCAGTGGACGGCGTGGTTTACGTGGTGGACAGCGGGGTGGTGAAGCAGAAGGAGTACAACCCTCGCACCGGGATGGACAGCCTGGGGGTCACGCCCATCAGCAGGTGGGGTCAGTTTACACATAATCGTGCAGCCGGGTGAATGTGCGCATGCACAGGTTGTCGCGCTGATGATGCCACGCATTGCAAGTGGGGTGCCCCCTGGTGCCCTGCCCGTCACCTCCCTGTCTCCCACCCCTGCAGGGTGCGGGTTGCGCATGCACGCATTCCGACTGCGTTGCTGCCGCAGCTTTAACAGCCCCTGCCCGCCTGACCTGTTCAACTGTGCAGGGTGCAGGCGACGCAGCGAGCGGGCCGTGCGGGCCGCACGCGCCCCGGCAAATGCTTCCGCCTGTACACCAAGAAGTTTTTCGAGCGCGAGATGCCCAACACGGTGAGGCAGCGCCGCAACTGGTTCCAGCCAGGTCTGGTGAACTGGAGAATGAACGCCACAGCCGCCGACGTTTGATACCTGCCCACAGTTCGTGCAGTCCGCACCCAAGATCCAGTGCACAACCCTGGTGTCAGCGGTGCTGTACCTCAAGCCGCTGCGCTGCGCCCTCTAAACCTGCCTGCCTCTGCAGACCGCCCCCGAAATCCAGCGCACGTCCCTGGTGTCGGCGGTGCTCTACCTCAAGTCGCTGCCGCTCAACATCGATGTGCTGGGCTTTGGCTATCTGGACGCCCCTGCGGTGAGTGGGCGGAGCACACCCGTGATGGCTCTCTGACGTGTCCTGTGCAGGCTTTGAGTGCGTTTGCTGGGGTACTGCTCCCTGGCGAGCCAAGTCGCGGCTGAACCGTTGCGGCAGGCCGGGGCTGCATAAGTGCAGCACTGTGGGGGCCTCAACCCTGACCAATTTCCGTCTCATTGCAAGCAGACTGAGTCCTTGGAAGATGCGCTGCGCCAGCTGTACGTGCTAGATGCAATCGACGTGAACGGCGCCATCACAGGTACAGTCAAACTTGCTGGTGTACAACGGGCAGCTGTGCAATCGATGCGAGCGGCGCCAGCAGTCTCCGGACGCCGTTCCCTGGCTGCCTGTATCGCTGCACATGTCACATCCTCCTCAGCTGCATTGTTCTCACCTGCCGCTGCCGCTGCCGCTGCCCACTTCCCTGCCGCAGACAAGGGCAAGGCCATGTCCCTGCTGCCGCTGGACCCCAGCCTGGCCCGCGCTCTGCTGGCGGCTCGGGACCTCAAGTGCCTGGAGCAGGTGCGCTTCGCTGAGCAAGATGTTTTTTTTGCAGTTGACAGCTTGAGCTGGTGGCGGCTCAAGACCTCCAGTGCCTGGAGCAGGTATGCTATGCTGCTGCCAGGCGTGGCTTTTCAGTGTACAAAGCCAGGGGGCCGTGCCAATGGGTGCATGCTCAACAGCCGTGCAGCCTGCGCGAGTCACAGAGCGGGCTCAGCTGTGCTCGGGCTCCGCTCTGCGAGCCTGTGCTGTGCAGCCAGGCTGCCTGCAGCCACATGCCGCTTTGAGCTATTTGAGGGTGACTGGTTGCCGGCATTGAGCCTTCCTATGATTTCGGCCTGCCCCCCTGCAACTTGGCTCCACCTGCACACCCTACGTACGCCAGATGATGACTGTGGCGTCCATGCTGTCGCCCGAGTCGAGCGTGTTTCTGGGAGGCAAGGGCCCCGAGCAGCTGGCCGCCGGGACCGAGCAGCAAGGTGGGTCGGGCAGGCGAGCGTGGCGCATCGCTGCCGTGTGATGCCTGCTGCCAGGGCAAGTTGCGTGCCTCAGCGACTTGCAGTTGCTGCTGCTGCAAGGCGCATGCCGGGCTGCTGCCCAGTGCCACACAATGCAGTACAGCCCTGCAACCGCGGCCCCACCACACCCACTCTGCCTCTGCCTCCCCTGTTCCTTGCAGGCCAGCAGGGCGGGCGTGGCGGTGGCGGCGGGCCTTCCATCAGTGATCAAGGGAGCCAGCTGCTGAAGGAGCTTCAGAAGGAGGGGCTGGGGGACCACATCCTGCTGCTCAGGCTGTACGAGGTGGGTCCAGGGTGGCTGTGGCAGATGGCTGTTCGTTCGTAGCGGAAGGCCCTGGGGCCGCCGCATCCTGCTGCCCAGGCTGTACGAGGTGGGCTGCAAGTGCCGGGGACCGTGGCGGCCGGCTGGCTGGGTGCGTGGCAACTGAGCAGCTGGGGAACAGCCTGCTGCGGCTTGCCAAGGCCTGCTCAGTACCGGTTGTTGGTGCTGCTCGGTGCCCATGAATCGCGTTGAGGCGAGTCTTCGAGTTGGGACACATGGGCATGCTGCCTCCAGACCCAATGCACGCACGGCTGCCGCGGCGTCCCTCCTTGCAGGCGTGGCAGGCGGCGGGCAGCTCCATTGACTGGTGCCGGGACCTCGGGGTAGACGGGCGCAGCATGCGTTTCGCGCGCGACATCCGCAAGCAGCTGGAGGGCATCATCGGGCCGGATGGCAGCGGCTTTGACGGCGGCAGCGGGCGGCAGCGCGCGGAGCGGCAGCGCGGCAGCGAGGGTNGGCACGGCGGGACGAGCAGCCCGCGGCAGCGGGGCGGCAGCGAGATGGGGGCAGGGACCGAGATGGAGGCAGGCGGGAGGGTGACAGGCGGGACGGGGACAGGGAGCGGGATGGCAAGCGGGAGCGGGAGCGGCGCTCGGACTCGCGCGGCGGCAAGCGGCCGCGGCACAGCAGCGGCGGCAGCTTCTGCGATGCAGCCACGGTGGGCTCGCTGCGCATGGCGCTCACGATAGGCACGCTCGGGTTGGGACAAGGGGCATTTGGACTGCCACCATGAGCAATTCGATCTGCTGGGCACAGGGATGTGGCACTGTGCACAGCCGCTGTGGGCGTGCTGCAGAGTGGCGGTTTGTGAGGTGCCCGCTCCGGCGCCGCCCCCTGCTGCCAGGCTTTGCCAACCGTCTGGCGCGGCGCATGCCCATGCACAACGGCTACCGCACGCTGGGGGAGTCGTCGACCCTGGCACAGGTGGGTTGGACATGCGGTAGCTCGGCTGAAGGCTATACAACTTTCCAGCTATACAAGGTTCCAGTCCTGCAGCGGGGCTGCCAGCTGAGGCAGCTGCGCAGTTTTCGGGTGGCTCATCACTCAACCCCCTGCTCCGCTATTACTCAGTCCCCTGACCCGCTGCCCTCGCTCGTGCGTCCCCACCCTGCGCCCCTGCAGCTGCACCCCAGCTGCGCGCGCGTGGCGGCAGACGATGACGGCCTGCTGCCGGAGTGGATGGTGTACCACGAACTCGTGTCCACTGGGCGTGTCTACCTCAGCAAGGCAAGCTGTTGGTTGTTCACTGCGTGTGGCAGCTGCCGCCCGGGGGAGGGGGTTTGAAGGGAGCTGAGAGCAACAGTGCAGGAAACATGGATTGGGCGGCAGCCTGCACTTGCTGGCGGCTTGAACGAGCCTTCACTTGCTGGCGATTCACTTGCTGGCGGCGGAAACGAAGCGGGAGTTGCGCCACGCATGCGATGGCCTGGCGCCCCTCTGCTCTACCCCCTCACATTGCCCACTTGCTCCCTGGTGCTGCGCGGGCCTGCAGGTTTGCCCAGTGGAGGCCCAGTGGGTGCAGGCCATCCTGCCGCGGCTGGAAGGCATCGACGTGAACCGGCTGAGGTGAGGCCCCGCCACGAGGGCGTGCATCAACTGCACTTGTGGGCGCCAGCCATCGCTGCCGGCCTTGCAACCGTTTTGTTTCAGACCATCCTGAGGCGTGCACGTGCGTTTGATTATGCCGGTGCACGATGCTTCCTTTGTTTTGCAGTGGCGGCAAGACGAGCGCCAAGGCCATCGCTGCGGCGGAGGCCCAGGCAGCAGGCGTGGCTGCGGCGGCGGATGCTGAGAAGCAGCGTGCGGCGGCAGCGGAGCGGCGCAATACAGACGATGCGGTGGCTGCGGCGCGAGCGCGCTACCTGGCACGCAAGGCAGCGGGGGGCAAGGGGCGGTGATGGGCTTGCCTGGGGGGCGAGGAGTGGCAATGAGGTAACATGCTGCTGTGCAGCTGCCGCCGCCCTCATGCCCTCACTCGGTGCCTTCCCGCCTGCGCTGAGCATTCCCACTTGTCTGTCGTGATGCGTGTCATGTATCACAGGACAGCAGCAGTCAAAAATAGTTATGAGGGAATGAAAGGCTCAATACAAAACATGAGATAAGTGCTGCGGTAGGTACGCCGCCGGTCAAACAACACAACAGGGCGGTGCGGCGGCACACCGTTTGGCTGCCGAGGCTGCCGCTCTCCTGCCACGGCCACTAGCACGCGCTGTCCGCCAGCCGGTAGGCAGCGTGGCTGACAGACGCGAACAGCAGGGCCGCCCCAAACACAATCAGCACCAGGGTGAGCCAGGCCAGGCGGCTGGCGTCCGCCGCGGAATCGTCGCCGCTGCCGCCAGTGGTCCACGCCGTCTTGGACTGCGCCGCGCGGCCGCCCAGCTGCTGCAGCGTGACGTTCGTGATCACGCCGGCGGAAGGCGTGGAGCCCGCCAGTGGCGCCAGCCCGCCGTTACGGAGCTGCGCGCGTGTGAGCACCATTGTTCGGAGATGCGGCCCGCTCAGGAAAAAGAAGAGACGCGGTCTACCGGGGAGCGGGCAGCCTGCACAAGAGTGCTGCCGCCGTCGCTGGGCAGCGGCAGAGCGTGCACGCCTCTCCCCGCGAATCACACTGCCTTGCCCTCGCCCTGGCCCCGGTTTCCGTCCCTCCCCTGTTTCTCCCTGCACCACCGCACGTTGCATTGCACTCCACTTGTCAAAAATCAAATGGTAACTGGAAGGGAGCAGACGAATAACACGACACCCGAGCAGAGCGGGAACGCAGTCGGCTGGCGTGGCGACCGAGCCCACTGCGTCACGTTTACAGGCGCGGCACCTGCCGCTGGCGCACTCATTGCCGCAGCAGCATGACGACTGCGTGGCAGGCGATGGACCGGTTCTCTCCCAGCGAGTCCACCTTCTCGTGCGTCTTGGCCTTGATGTTCACCACGCTGAATGAACGGGAAAGGCAGTTTCAGATGGAACCCCAGAATGCAAGGGCAGCAGGGCGTGCTTGATCGAGGTGCACGCGCTGCAGGCAGGCATGGCATGGGCGCAGCGGCGGGGCGCCGTCCACCCTTGCGCTGCCTGCTGTGCCGGACCAGTGCCACCACACCCCGCACTGCCCGCCTCCAACCGGTCCGCTGCTGCAGCATTATGCAAATGACCAGCTGCACAGCGCACCTGGGGTGCGCGCCCAGCATCTGGCACAGGTTGTCCCGAATCGCCTCCTTGTGCGGCGACATCTTGGGCCGCTGCGGGGCAGCAATGGGAGGGCAAGCGGCGCTGGCGGTTGGCACACACATGGCAGCAGCAGGAGGAAGGGGTGGCAGCGATAGGTGGCAGCGGGTGGGTCAGCGGCAGTGGGTAGAAATCGCAGTGGGCAGAAATTGCACGTGGCTGCCGTCAAGGACACACGACTGCCCAGCTTCCTGGGCTGTGCCGAGCTGCATCACCAGCCACTGAGCGGCAGCAGGGTGCGAGCGGCGGCAGGGTGCGAGCGGCGGCAGGGTGCGACAACAACCAGCCGCCTCCCTCCCACCTGCGCAATGATGGTGCAGTCGATGTTGCCGATTGTGTAGCCGCGCTCCCGCATGAGCCGCACCGCCTCCTTGAGGAAGATGTCGCTGCGCAGGGGGCAAAACAAACAGTTGAGGTCGGGGTAAAACAAACAGTTTGGGTGCTAAGTCAACGAGAGGGAGGATGGAGGCGAGCCATGGGCCAGAGCCGTGCACCGCCTTCTGCAGGCAGAGGCCAGAGCCGTGCACCGCCTTCTGCGGGCAGATGTCGCTGTGGGGAACAGCCGGCATCTCAAAGGAGGGCATCAGCTCACAGCATCTCCCGCAGCTTCTGCAGCAGCCTCCAGCACCGCATGCCCCTTCCATTCCTTGCGCTAATTTGCGCTGCGGCAGACCAACATTGCGAATTGCCGGGCCCTGTCACGCACGTCCAGCAGCAGCAGCGCACCTGCGCGCGCCCGTCCACCACAACTCGGTGTCGGGGAGCACAGCTACAGCCACACCTACAGGAACACAGCCAAGGGGCGCACCTGCGCGCGCCCTTCCACCGCGGGTCGGTGTCGGGGAACAGCTGGCCGATGTCTGGGAGGCAGAGGGCGCCCAGGATGGCGTCAACCACCGTGTGCAGCAGCACGTCTCCGTCTGCAAAGGGGGTGCAGGAACTGCAAGTGGGTGGGCTGGCACATGGGCGCCAAGGATGGCGTCTGGATGGCGTCCACCACGGTGTGCACCAGCACGTCTCCGTCTGCAGTACAGGCAGGCATCGAGGCAGGGAGGCAGTTGTGTGGGCAAACAGGCAGATGGGAGCCGCCACTGCCGTGTGCAGCAGCGTGTTGCGACCTGCCGCAGTTGTGGTGGGGGGCACGCAGAGGTCGTGCGGGCACGATCCAGGCACGATCCAACGGCTGGCTTGCAGCTTCCTCTTGAGTAAGGTTGCATCATGCTCCAGACACAACCGCGCACAGCCAGATGGACCAGGAGCACAGACCTCCCGCTGCGGCCGTGGCAAAGCCCTCTCCCCGCCTCGACGCCGCACCCGAGTGCGCCACGCAGCCGCGGTCGTGCGGGATGTCAATGCCGCCGACGATGAGAGGGTAGCCGGGCTCCAGCCGGTGCAGGTCCCAGCCGTGGCCCACGCGGAAGGGCAGCGTGGGCGCCTCTGGCGCCGCCGCCGCCGCTGCCGCCACCTGGAGGGCGCCGCGGGCGGGGCGGCCCCTGGGTTGCCGCGCCGGGGCGAAGCCCTTGCTGCTGCTGCTGCAGGCCGCACGCGGTGCCTGCTGCAGGGCGGGAAGGCAGGGATAGGGCTCAGGAGGGGCGGGGCGGGTTGGCGCTGCTGCCGCTGGCGGCTTGCAGATAGGCTTGATCACTGCATGGGTTGTTGGACAACCAATGCCGCACCCTAGCAGTGCAGGGGCGGGCCGTCGGGGCCGCCGCGGCCCGAGCGGTGGCTGTCACGTTCATTGCCGCTGCTGCTGCTGGCCCGAGCTCTCGAGATGAATGTAGCACACAATGGATCGCTCGATGGCGGCTGCCCAGCCACTCCCTGCCCTGCATGGCCGCGCATTTGCTCGGGCAGGCTCAGTGCCCTCCATACCTTCCGGCAGGCTGCACACGGCCATTGTGAGCAGGTCTACAAGGTCAACGAGCATTGCAAGCTCTTCCCAGCTGCCCTCACACGCCCAGTATGAACAGAACGGCTGTGGCGCTTCGGGGCGCCTCCCGCTGGCAGCAAGCAGCCGCGCTGGACATGCAGCTGTGCAGCACGCGCTGCCGAGTCCCCGCGGCAGTCGGTCGAGGCCCGGCGTCTCGGTCCCGCCTGCTCACCAGCCTGCAGCAGCCCGGGGCCCCCGCACGGCGAGGCCTGGCGGTGCAGGTGCGATCAGCAGCTCGGCATGGTCGTTCGCTGGTCGCCACTCAGCCTGCCGACCGTGCCTGCCGCCCTCCCATGCACGTCTCCCGCCACCTTGCTGGCTTCTTGCCACCCTGCTGCCCGCAGGCCTACCAAGACGCAGCACCCAGCAGCCCCTGGCCGCGGCAGCAGAGCGTGCAGCAGCAGGCGCCGCCACCAAGCAGCAGCAACGGCGCTGGCGGGGCGGCACCCGTTGCCGCACCGCAGCACCAGGCGCGGCGGCGGGTGACGGCGTACCGCGGCCTGTCGGCCTCGCAGTTCCAGCACCCGCTTGACCAGCAGAACACGGCACTGCTGCGTGCACTGCCGGGCTTGGAGATGGTGGCCCGGTGCGTGCCTGCATGGGCCTGCTGCTGAGGCGCAAACGCAACCGCGGCGGTGTGGCAGCCCAGGCTCAGGTGCCTGCCCTTGCACTCTACTGTTGCTGCGCTGCAGTGGTGATGTCCAGGCCGATTGCTGTGCTGTCGACTACCAACAAAACACCGCGTTGCCCCTCCGACGGTGCTGCAGGAACATGATGGGCCCTGCAGCTGAGAAGGTGCGGCCGGTGGCGTGCAGTGCCTGTTGCTGGCGGCGTGGCGGCGTTGCACATGAGCACGCAGACCGCTGCCACTTTGGCGTCCGGCTTGCATCAAGCAGAGATCCGCTGCCTTGCAGGTGCTGCTGCTGGAGAACATTGGGACAAGCGTCAGGGTGGGGCCCACCCAGCTGCCCACGCTGCACCACCTGCTGACTGAGGCGGCACAGATCCTGGGCATGGAGGCGCCCGACTTGTACGTCCGCCAGGTGGGAGGAGCTGCAGCTTGCGGTTGGTAGGAAATGTCTGCTGGGGCAGGGCAGCGGTACCTGCTGACCGAGGCGGCACAGATCCCGGGCATGGAGGCGCCGCATGTGTATGTCCGACAGGTTGTCATGTTTTGTTGCCAGCTATGGTGTTTCACTGTCTCTCTGTGCACCCATGTTGCCTCTGCCCACGTGTGCGGCCCTGGCTGCTGCCCCCGCCCCCTTTGCAGAACCCACTGCCCAACGCTTACACGCTGGCGATTGCGGGGCGCAAGCCGTTCATCGTGCTGCACACCGCGCTGCTGGACCTGCTGACTCCCGAGGAGGTGCAGGCTGTGCTTGCACATGAGCTGGGCCACCTGAAATGCGATCACGGTGAGGGGCGCACCTCTGTGCGTTCATCCATGAAGCGGTCAAGGTTGCCTTCTCGGTCGGCAGCTGCGGGAGTGCCGCAACAGCCTGTGCTGTGTGCCAGGCTCGTTGCACTGCTGCCTGATGGCTCCTGCCTTGCGCCTGATCGCTTGCAGGCGTGTGGCTGACTGCCGCCAACGTGCTCGCGCTTGGCACCGTGTCGCTGCTGCCCATCGTGTCATCCGCTGTTGAGGAGGGCTTGCTGCGCTGGCTGCGAGCGGCAGAACTGACCTGCGACCGTGCCGCGCTGCTGGTGGCTCAGGTGGGCAGCTTTTCTCGGTGCACGTTTGCCTGCCGGACATGTCGCGTTTGTGAGGCGCTGAACTGCAACCGGGTCATGCTGGTGGTGGTTGCCAGCAGCCTATTGTTGAAGCATCCCCGTACCGGCCACCCAAACCCCCTTCGCAACAGGACCCCAAGGTGGTCATTTCCGTGCTCATGAAGCTGGCCGGCGGCTCCCCTTCGTTTGCGGGAGAGCTCAACATCGACGCGTTCCTGGAGCAGGTGTGGGCTGCCTGCACGCATTAAGCCTCGCAGTTGCAGTGTGTACTTGCTGGCCTTTGGCTGCCGCCGCTGTTGCTGTTGCTGCTGCTGCCGCCGCCGCCGCCGCTGCTGCTGTTGCTGCTGCTGCCGCCGCCGCCGCTGCTGCTGGCGCTGGCGCTGCTGCTGCTGCTGCTGCGGTGGCGCTGCTGCTGCTGCTGCTGCGGTGGCGCTGCTGCTGCTGCTGCTGCGGTGGCCTTGCCACGGTTGTGTGTTTGCAGCTGCATCTGCCCCCGCCAGCAGCCTGCGTGTGTCCTACTGCTCAAGTCTTTCCATGGCTTGGTTTCCACTGCCACCATGCAGGCCCGCAGCTATGATGAAGCGACCAACAGCCCCGTGGGGTGGTATTTGCGGTGGGTGTAGGCCGGCTGCACAACTGTGCTGCGGCTTGGCTGCCTGCACCTTTGGCGGGTGTCCCGGGGACTTGGTGCCTGACTGCTCCTGTAAGCTGGCACTTGCGATGAGCGTGCGCTGGCACCCACGCTGCTCAGTTTTGCTGCTTGTAGCCAGCTCTCAGCTCGCCCTGAAGCCTGTGTGCTGCTGCCCCTCCCTGCCCTGCCGCAGCAACGCCCAGACGCGAGCGCTCAGCCACCCCCTGCCGGTGCTGCGAGCTCGGGAGGTTGACCGCTGGGCGAACTCTCAGCAGTATCAGGCGCTGGTGGCAGCCAACCTGCCACGCGACAATGGCAGCGGCATCGCAAGCAGCGGCGGTGTGCAGCGGGCGGCGGCACCGTGAGGCAGCCGAGCTGCGCAGTTGTATACAGTTGCGTATGCTACATGTGCGGTCCCAATGACCTGTCTGACATCAGATCTGCTAAGTCTGCAATAGTATGGCAATGTGTCAGTGCAATACATCAGCGACGTTGTGTTTGGTTGGCCGGTTTGAGGCACTCGACTGTAATAACAGAGTACAGGGCAGCCACTACCCGGGAAAAATGCCTGGCACCCGGGACAAAATTGTAATCGAGCCCTCTGTGGGCTGTACAGCAGCGGGCAAAAGGTTGGGACTAGCAGGGGCACATGCCCCTAGAGCCCCATAAAAACCCATAGAAACATACACCTGGCGCAGCTGACCATGGAACCAGCCAGCCTGCGGGAGCACAATGGGCAGGGTACACGAAAGCAAGTACAAGGCAGAGCAGCTGCTCGGTTCTGCGGGCCCTCACTGCCAGGCCGACAGCGGTGCGGCAGCCAGCGCGGCAATGCGCAGCAGCACTTCATGCGGCAAGGCTGCTAGCAGGGCTGCAGCAGAGGCTGCTGTGGTGGCGTGCGGCTGTTGTTGTTGCTGCTGCTGCTGCTGCGCTGGCACCAGAGCCGCTGCTGCGGCCGCATGCGTGCTGTGCTGCCGCCCGCGCAGAGAGCAGCACAGCAGCGCCTGGACTGCTTGGCGGTATGCTGGTGGCCAGCGGGGGAGCAAGCAGGGGGCTGGGCGGGCCTGCAAGCAAGGGGGCATCAGGGCGAGCGGCAGTCAGCAGGCACAGTCGGCAGCCATGCAAGGCAGTGGCACAGTGAGGGCAAAATGAGCAGGGCCCATGGATGTGCAGATGGTGGGCGAAGAAACATCTTCCACCGGAAAGCCTGCTTGGCAAAACACACCGGCAGCAGCTGCTGGATGGCTGCCTGCACAGCGCCCCGCGCCTGCCACAGCACACCCAAAAACCTGTCTGTCTGCCTGGCACTCGGCAGCGAAGAAACACGGTCACTCTGCACACCTGCGAGCCGGCCAGCAGCGCTGCCATGGCGTCCCTGTCGCGTGGCGGGCAGTACAGCACCAGGGCATCAAATGCTCGAGGCCGCACCGAGGCTCCGGCTGCCAGCAGGGCGCCCGCCGCCTCGGCGTGACCCAGGCACACAGCCACCTCCAGTGCAGAGGCCCCGTGAAAGCGGGCGTAGAAGCGGCTGGGCTTTTTGATTTGGGCCAGCTCCAGGCCCGCGCTCTCCAGCAGCAGGTGCAGCGGGTACTTGTTCTGGCGGTCCAGCGTGGCGTCTAGCAGGGCCTGGGGATGTGGAAGAAGCAATGGCAGGAGGTCTGCGTCCCAGCACGTGAGCAAGCGCGGCTGAGCAGCCGACCGCAACTGCGACGCCCGGCGCTGCATGCCATGATGTGGCATGGTCCGACTTTCTGTGCAGTGCTGGTGGCATGTGGCATGATGAGGCATGGCATCGGCGACCAAACACAGGCGGCGCGCCATTCCAACAGCGGCACGCACACGCAAAGAGGCTGCAGCGGCTGCACCCCCACTCCCCACCCAGCCATCTGGCAAGCAACCACCTGAACCATGCCAAACAAGCCGAGCGCACCTGCGGAGCGGCGGCGGCGGCAGCGGCGACGGCGGCAGCGGGCACACATTTTCGCATCGCCAGCGCGTGCATCGCCGACATCTGGTTTGGCGCAGCCGTGCAGGGACCCCCAATTGCCGACAGCGAGCAGCAGCAGCCGCCTGTCGGCAGGCTTTGGCAGGGCTCCCCGCTCAGGCAGGCCTGCACGACGGCCAGGCAGGTGGTGGGCATGGTGCACTTGCAATGCTGCAGCTTGCAGGGCAGAAACCCGCTCGTGCTGCGAGCGGGCCATCGCAGCATCGGCAATGAGGCGCCTCCCGCTACCCCGGCCCGCGTCCTTCCTCGCACACTGGGGAGCGAGGGGACGGTAGGATCATCTCGATCATCGACTGAGCGGCTGCTGCACCACGAGCAGCAGTGCCGGCTCTGCTTCTCAAGCTTCGACGAGACTTCACTGCTAGGCCCGTGGCACTAGCATTGTTGCAATTCCAAGCAGGTGGGGTGGCTGCCGCGTCTGCAGGCTGCGGCCCGATGGGCCGACGCTGCACGGCCGCTTGCGTGCTGCTGCACGCCCCTGTCCCAGCCCCTCCCGCTCAGCATCCCTGCCAGGGTGGGATGGAGGTCGGGCAGGGCGCTGCAGGCTGGGTGCGCCTCGCCGCCGCCCGCCGCCGCAGCCCTGCCCGCCCAACCTGAACCGGCAGTCCTTGACCCCCTCTCTGCAGTTCCCCGAACAACACACACAACACAACAGTCATGAGCACTCCCGAGAGCTTCAGCGGCGGCGCACCCCGCCCCACGGCGCCAATGGCGGTGCCCACCCCCCAGGCGGCGGCTGCCGGCGGCNCCTGCCACCCCCCTCCCCTGCCCAGCCGGGCTCCCTGCCCCGCGGCTCCGGCCGCCGCAGCATGGACGGCAACAGCCGGCGCAGCACCGATGGCGGGCGCCGCTCCATGGACGGAGGCCGCCGCGGGCGGCACACGGTTGAGGTGCCAGAGGGTGCGGAGCGGCACGAGGGGCTGGTTGTGTCCCGCCAGGAGAAGGTGCGCTGCTATGGCGGGCGTTGCGGCTGCTGGTCGTGCATGCCAGAGTCGGGCCGAGCAGGGAGATGAGTTGATGCCGCTGCGGCAGTGGCTGCCAAAGCTGGCACTGAGGCCGGAACAGGGCACCGACAGCAGTGCGTACCTGCGCATGCACCGCTCGCCGCTCTCCCTGCAATGCGCAGCTTGCCCTCATCAAGGGCAGCACCCACGGGGGCGCTATGCCTGCCACTCCATCTGCTCTGAACGACTTCCCCTGCGGTTGCCTCGCCCCCCTGCTGCGCAGTTTGGCTTCATCAAGTGCAGCACCCACGAGGGGCGCTACTTCTTTCACGTAAACGACACTGACGGCCAGGCCGCCTACGGCTCCACCGTCAGGTGTGAGGGCGCCTTGCAAAGCGGTGTGTGAGGCCGCCGTGCACAGCAGCGGCGGTGGGTGCGTTGCCCCAGCGCGCGCCCGCCCCAGCACGCTCGCTGAGGGTGGCGCAGCGGCATGGCAAGGTTCATGCATCATCCCGATGGGCGGGGCTCAGATGCCGCTGGCACCTGCAAGCAAGCCTGCGCGTGGGTCGCTGTGCCGTGAGCTTGCGTTGCCATCTCCACCCCTAGGGAGCTGCAGCTTCATCATCGCCAAGCACCTGGCCACCGAAAAGCATGTACATGTGCTCTGCAATCGCGTTCTGACTGCGTGCTCTGCATTGCCCACACCTGCTCAACTGCAGCTTCATCATTGCCAAGGACCTGACCACCGGAAAGGACGTGGCCTACGCTGTGCGCACGCTGGCCCCGCCAGCTGGCGGCCCCGCCTCTGGCGCCTTCGCTCCCGGCCACAGCTCGGCGGGGCCGGCCAGCCGGTCCTCCACCCCAGACCGCTTTGCCGCGGTGCAGGCCAGCGGCTTCTTCCGCACCGGCAGCAGCGACGGCG
>RRZL01000077.1:1273053-1302214 GCA_006782975.1 Chlorella sp. Dachan | reverse complement strand
AGCGGCGCAGGGCTGCCCAGCACTGGCCCTTCCCCCGCGCCGTCGGCGGGCGGCAGCGAGGCTGCTGCGCCCCCTGCGCCGGCGCCCATGTCACGCTACCGCGGCACCGTGGCGCAGGTGTGGGCGGCTGCTGCCTGATGCTGCCTGTTAGCCTACTCTGAGTGCAGGCTGGTGTGGCTACGCTAGCAGCCAGGGTGGTTGGCTGCTGCGAACTGGCTGTCTGGCTACGTTAGCAGCCAGGGTGGCTGGCTGCCGCAGACTGGGTGCCTCTGGTCCAGCACTTCAAGGGACCCTCCTGCCTGGCCACCTACCCCCCGCGCCTTGCCTCCCACCCTCCTGCCACAGGTGGCGCGCGCGGGGCGGCAGCACCAGCAGGACGACGGCCTGCTGCTGTACATTGACGAGAATGGGCAGCAATCGCAGGCGCGCTACGGCAACTGGCGCCTCGCGGGTGAGGCACTGCTTCTTCTGCGGGCTTGCTCCGTACTTGTCTCTATTGCGGTGGAGAACCTGCAGCACAATGTTGGCGCCGAGGTGACGGTGCCGGAAGCCCGCCAATCTTTCTCTGCAGACTTGCCCCTTTTTGCTAGTCCTTTCCCCTGCAAAGCTGCGCAAGGGGCAGGGGTGGCGGTCCTGCAGCCAGAGCCGCACCACGCTGTCTGCACGTTTGCACAGACTCGCGTGATGGCTGCCTGCAGGGTCTGCAGCACGCATGCTGCGGAGGGCACTCGCCACCTGGAGCCCCGCGGCGCTCGCCCTCGGCTGGCATTCCAGGCGCCCCTTCGTTGCCGCACACTGCTGAGTGCCCCGCCCCGCCCTGCGTGTTTGCCTGCAGAGGGCACCCACCGCCTGGAGCCGGGCGATGCCGTGGAGTTTGCGGTCGAGGCGTACCCGGGGGCGGCGGTGGGCCACCGCAAGGCCGCCGCCGAAGTGCGCTTCCTGTCCAAGGTGCGCTCAGATCGATTCTGTTTGTTGTTGATTCTGTTTGTTGTCGATTCTGTTTGTTCGTGCGCTTTGCAGCAACCGGTGCTGCAGGTGCCCGCACGTGCAAACCCCAACCAACTCTAGTGCGCCGCGCTCGGGGCGCGGTGCGCCTGCTTGCTGAAGCGCCGCTTGCGTGACTCTGCGGCACGTGCTGCGGGGCTCGAACAACTCCAACCCCAACCCATCCCCATCCCATCCCTTCCCGTCCTCCCCACAGGGCATCGTGCACAGCCCCTCCCTGGAGGCACTGGCCGCTGCTGCCGAGCAGGCGGAGCAAGCCGGCATTGTGCCGGGAGTGGGCGACCCGCTGCGTGGCCGCCAGCTGGGGCGCGTGGCCCTGCTGAAGAAAGAGTTTGGCTTCATCCGACAGGCAGGTTTTGAAGGGCTGCTTGCAGTTGTGCGCGCTGTGAAGTGTGTGGCCGCCGGTCTCGGCCCAGGTGCATGCTCCGCCGTGTCTGCCAGGTCGGGGGGCTGCACGTCCTGTTCTCACTCTACCTCCCCCCGTGCGAGTTCCTCGGGTCTGCCAGTGTGGCGGGCGGCACACCCTGCTCCCACTCTACCCCCCTGCCTGCTCTGCATGCGCTGCAGATGGAGCTCCCCGGCGACATGTTCTCACTCTACCGCCACACCTCCGCTNCTGCCCTGCAGATGGAGCGCCCCGGCGACATGTTCTTCCACTTCTCCCAGCTGGAGGGCTGGGGCCCGGAAGACCTCAAGGTCGGCGACGATGTGGAGTACACCATCCGCCGCGACCGCAACGACCCGAACAAGCTGTCGGCGGTGCAGGCGCGCGGGGATATGCAAAATAAATACAAGTAGAGCAGTTGGGTGGCAGGCGGCGCCCGCGGTGTGCACCAGGCCTGCCATGCGGTGCTTCATCTGCCGCCGGCACGGGAGCCCCAGGAGGGAGCAGGCAGGGCGGTTTAGGAGGCTGGGCCTCTGGACGCCAGAGGCCCGGCCACCCAGAATCCCCACTGCCCGCCCATCTGCGGCCGCTAATCGCTCCCAACACGCCGGCCCCTCCATCTGCAGATCCGGCGCGCCCCTCCCGGCTCAGTCGTGTTTGAGGTGGTGGGCGAGGAGGTTGTGCGCGGCGTGGTGCTGGAGCGGCCCGTCATGGGCAAGCAGGTGCGGGCTTGCTCCAAATGGGTCTCTGACCCTTTATTACTTGCCATGATCAGTGCTGGAGCGGCCCACCATGGGCAAGCAGGTGCGCTGCTTTTGCGAGGCCGCTGCTCCACAGTTTTTCTGGCTCGCCTGCAACTCGCCTGTGCGGCGCTGGAGCGGCCCGCCGCGGGCGAGGCGGCGTGTGGTTGTTTGCGCGCTATCACTTGGCGCCGCTCACACCTGCAGCTGCAGCCGCAGCAGCCAGCGGCGTTGCTGTTGATTTGTTGCAGCCTGGCTGCTGGGCTCCACGTTGCCAACAGGCTGTCACCCAATCATTTACTGTATTGCCTGCCGCACCCCATCGACCCCCATCCACAGTACGGCTCCACCAGCGGCCTGTTAGAGTACACCCTCCACCCCGCCGCCAGCGGCGACGGCGCCGCGCAGCCTCCGGGCCTGGCGCTGCCGGTGCCAGTGCAGCTGTCTGCGCGCCTGCCCTTCATGCAGCAGGACGTGCAGCAGGGCAGCGGCAGCCTGCGGCCGGGCGACCATGTGACGTTCCGCATCGCAACGAACCTGCAGGCGAGCGACTGTTGTGTCACAGCTGGGGCATGTGTTGTCCGCATAGACTGCTGGCGTGTGGGCCTGTTGCTCCACTGGCCGTTGTTTTCCGTTGCGTGTCCTGCCTGCTGTGTCCAGCTCCACAACAGCTGCAGAGCTGCTGGGCGGTAGGGCTGCACAGCCCAGAGGGACCGGGGCACTTGTTGAGCACCCGTTTCAGCGCCACGCCTGGGCCTCACTTCACCTCCCCACTGTGTGAACCCTCACTCCGCAGGCTGCCAAGGCCGCAGCACTGGCCTCCGTGCCGGGCGCCGCTCAGTACGCCGGCAAGCGTGCGGTTGATGTGGCCATGGTTCGCTACGCGGGCGTGGTGGCGCAGGTGCGAGGGGTTGGGGCTGCAATGAGCTGGGTGCCGTGCGCATCGAGCGCGTATTGATGTCCGACTGTGCAGCATTCCAGTGAGCGCGTGTTGATGTACGACCGTGCAGCATCCCAGCGAGCTAGCCCACTGCAAGTTGGCAGCCAGCCGAACATGCAGCCGTGGGCTCACCCTCGCACTTGCCTGCGCTGCAGGTCAACAAGGAACGCCAGTTTGGGTTCATCCTGTATGGAGAGGACCAGCTGCTGCCCTCGGTGCCCACCCCGGTGGCCGTCCCTGGAGAGGGCGCAGCGGCAGAAGATGCGCCTGCCAACGGCGGCAGCTCGGCCGCCCCCGCGCCTGCCCAGGAGGGCAGCGCAGCGGCGGAGGGGCAGGCAGGAGAGAGTGCCCCGGCGGCGCCGGCGGCGGAGGGCAGCGGCGAGGGTGCTGGGGACGCTGCGCCCGCTGCGCCTGCTGCGCCCGCTGGGCCGCCAGCAAAGCGCACCCGCCTCTTCTTCCACTTCAAGGAGGTGGGTGCTCAGGTCTTAGGCGACTTGCAGGCTTTTATCTGTGGCCTGCCGGCCGCTCGTCGGCTCTCCAACCCCCACCTTGAAGCAGGCGCTGCGCCCTGCCCTGCTGCGCGCCTCTCGCTGCCTGCCTTGACATCCGCCTGAATTCCTCGCCCCAATGGTCCCCAATGGTCTGTCCCCATGCGCAGGTGGCGGGCCAGTACATCCTCAAGCAGGGCGATGAGGTCGCCTTTGTGCTGCACACCAACCTGAAGAGCGGGGAGCTGAATGCGCAGCGCGTGAGGCGCACCAAGGAGGCGCCCGAGCCGCCGCCGGCCCCAGGCGAGCTGAGCACTCAACATGCAATGCCACGCCTCTGCAGGCTGCTTTCGGGCACCGTGCTGCAGTGGGGGGGCTGGGCTAGGCAGGGTGCTGCCACCAGCAGCCACCCGCTCCTTTGGCCACACCATCATTTGCTGACCTTGTCTCTGCTCGGTGTTGCGACCTTTGCAGAGCCGGCGCCGCGCCCCGCCCCCGCGCCCGCCATCAACCCCCACAAAAACAAGTACAGCGGCAACCTGGCGAGCGGCACGTACAAGCAGCCGAAGATTGCAAAGGGGCCAGGTGCGCGCTCGGGAGGCAGCTAAAGGGTCGGAAGGCGGGCAAGGCAGTGCAGGAGCTACTACCAGCACTTGCGCAGCCCATGTGCCGCCACGCCCATGTGTTCCCTTGCCGTCCCTGCACCACCTGTGCCAACTGCTGTCCCCACTGTCCACCCCCACCCCTCCTGGCCTGCAGATGGCACGCGCGGCTTTGCGCTGCCACGCCCCAATGCCGTCATGCCGCAGCTGCCTGGGCTGGAGCCCAAGCCAGAGCCGGAGCCTGAAGCCGAGGAGGCGGCAGTGACCGAGGAGGTGGCCGCGGCAGCCCCTGCCGCCGAGCCCGTGGCGGCGGTGCCCACGCCATCGCCCGCTGCTGCGCCGGAGGCAGCACCTGCGCCCGTGGCGCACCCGCCTCCTGCCAAGCACCACAGCGGCGTGCACCTGGTGCACCACGGNCCGCGGCCTCTCCCCCGTGGGCCGCCTCGTGTCCCCCACAGCCGCGGCAGCGGCGGCGGCGGCGGCGGCAGTCGGCACTGCCCACAGCGGTGCCGCGGACGCCACCTCGCCTAGCTGGCAGGGCGGCACGCCCTTCTCAGCCCTGGCAGCCATGACGCTGTCCGACGCAACGGTGGTAGAGCAGGGGCTGGCCAACCTGCAGAGCGGCGGTGGCCTGCACACCAACCTCAGCGCCGAGGCGCCCACCTTTGTGCCGCGCGTGCAGAGCAGCAGCAGCCTGGACAAGCACGAGGCAGTGGCCGCCGCGCCCGCTGCGCCTGCTGCGCCCGCTGCGCCTGCTGGGGAGGACGCGCCGCAGCAGGAGTGAGCGGCCTAGGAAGGGCGGCGGGGCGGGGCGGTGGAGGGATGCCCCCTTCCCAGCCCGAGCCGCCGCCCACAATGGCAGCAGCAGCGAGCGCAGCGCACGCTGAGCACGCTTGCTGCCGCTGCACCCATGTGAGCGATACAGACGATTGGATCTGGCGGCCCATTGATTTCAGCTCATGTCTCGGAGCTCCCGCATTTCCAGCTTTGCTTGTTTGTTTTCCAGCTGTCGTTCTTCGTGCTGATTCACCCCGACTTGTGACCTGCTCGGTGGTCCTGAGATTCTGTAACGCTAGGCAGAGCGCAGCAAGGTACAAGGGCCTTTGCATGCGACGGTAACAGTCGTGGTGCCCGTGAAATGGTATACCAGATTCGGAGCGCCTAAAGCACCCAAACATGCGGAGGGCTTGACGCCCATGGCCTTGAATGGTACGGCACCCCAGGCGCAGCGAGGGAGCTGACAGGTATGCATGAGGCGACTACGGTTGCTCCATGCTGCAGTGCTGCATGCCCAGTTTGCTGCATGCAGCCAACTGTGCAGTGCAGCGCCTCCACCACAAAAACGACACGCCCATTTGGGCCGGATCCTTGCGATGCATTGCCCAGCCCACTCTCCACGGCGAGGCTTCCTTGGCGTGTTGAAGCTGAATCCCACAGGTCCGCTCGTCTCCGAGGCTTTTACCAATCGCTCTCACTCATCTTCTCTCAAACGACCAGCACTGGAATTTGACACACAGCCCTGCTAGATGGGCTTGGGTTGGAATACACAACAGGGTCGCCGGCAGGCAAGCATTTGCCCCGCCCGCTGCCCACTGTGAGGCGGCACTGGCCGCCGCTCTTCAGGGCTGTGTGCAGGTGCTACCGCACGCTCTTGGCCATTCACATCCGATTGCTGCATCGGTCCTCTCGCCTCATCATCATGCTGCCGGCAGCCCTGGCCGCGGCTGGGGCCGCCTGCGGCGGGCGGTCGCGGAACTGGGACGCGCGGGCTTGCTACGCTCGCATCAGGCCCAGGCCGTTGCCTCCTTGACTATCCTGGCAGAGTGAGGCGTTGCGCCGCGGTAGGCTGTGCCGCTCGGTGGTGCTCTGCCCGCTTGCAGGCTGTTGCTGGCCTGATGGCTGATAAGATCGTACTTTGGCATGCAGGGATGTGGCTCCCAGCAGCGATCGGCAGGCAGAGCCTGCTGAGCGGTAGAGCCGGCAGCGGCGGAGCGGCGGCGGCAGCGAGCGCCAGGTGAGGCAACTTCCGTTGGGGCGGCGAATGAAGACCCTGCAGTGATTGCGATTGTGCCGGAACGCAGCTTTCTTTGTTTGATTGATTGTCGAGCGGTCCCACTGAGGTTTCCACGCTTTGCTGCGCACGCAGGCGCCGGGTGGCGGTGACAGCGGCAGCCATGGCGTGTGCAGTCGCAGCAGGTCACGCGGCAGTGCAACAGGCGGCGGCAGCAGCAGTGGCAGCGGCAGCAGGGACAGGGATGAGGGCAGCATGCTGAGCTTTGCTGCCAGCAGCAGCAGGCCTCGCGAGCAGCAGCGGCGGCGGCTGGGGTGGCGGCCAGAGGGCGGCCTAGCACCCCTGATGGATGCCCTGCACAGCTGCCGCACCTGCTCCAAGGTGCTGCAGCGGGTGCTAGAGGCCAATGAGGCAGCCGGCCAGCAGGGTGTGCACATCCATGTGCTATCCAAAGCACTGGACACCATGAAGAAGAAGAAAAAGGCGCAGCACGAGGGCGGCAGCGAACCTGACCGGCAGGCAGTGGGGCAGCTGCTGCAGCTGGCTGTCAAGCGGCTTCGCGAATGCAAGCCGCGTGAGCTTACTGCTGTCGTGCGCTGCGCGGCCGCCTTCCCAGGTGTGCTGCAGCCGCAGCAGCTGCGTGCCTGGCAGGCAGCACTGGGGCAATGCAGCCTTATGGGTGCAAAAGGGCAGGGTGTAAGCAACATGTTGCTGGCGCTGGGCACGCTGGCGCAGTCAGACAGCCAGCTGGCAGCGGTGATCAGCCGTCCACTGGCAGCGCAGCTGCTGCGGTGCAACTGGCAGCACGCAGCGAGCTTAGCATGCTGCAGCATGTCAGCAACACACTGTATGGAGCGGCGCTGCTGGGGCTGCAGCCGTCGGCAGCACAGATGCAGCATCTGTGTCAACAGATGCAGCAAGCGCTGGAGCAGCCGCCCCGCTGGGATGATCACAAGGCAGTCAACCAGGTACTGCTGGCCTGCGCTCAGTGGTGCGACGTGGATGCACCGCCAAGCCATCGCCGGACGAAGACCCGTTTCACCGCTACTACCCGGGAGCCCTGCTGGTGGATTCGCTGCTGCGCCGGCTCAAAACTGCAGCTATGGGGATGCCAGCAGCAACCATGCTGATGCATGCCTGTGGACGCCTGCTACACATGCCGGCACCGGAGGAATGGGCGGTGCTGCTAGCAGGTGAGCATTGCTTGGTTGGCTTGCAATCAAGTTGTGACCCGGGACGCTATACATTGTCTGGCAGCACCCTATTAGAGCGGCAGGTAGCGCCGAGCTGACGATCTGCTTCTCACGGCAACCTGTTGCCTTTGGACTCCACTGGCTGCAGCGCTCCATGATGCAGACGACCTAACTTCTTTTGGTGCTAGCGTGCTGCTGGTAAGTCTAAGCTTTTGCAGTCGCCAGGAGTGGAACTGCCTGTGCATTCTGCTACAGCCAAGTGCTCTGATGCAAACCTTCGCCCGGCCCACCTGTGCAGATGGGCTGTGCGCAGTTGGGTGTGGCCCCACCAGCTGCCACCATCGAGGCTTGTGTGGCAGCGGTTCAGCAGACAACGCCAGACACAGGCCGCTCAGCCGCCAACGTAGCCTGGGCTTTGGCAGTGCTGGAGGTGCGTTCGAGCCGCATTGATTGATACTGGATGCATTCCCTCCCACTGCATTTTGCCATTCGGAGGTTGCAAGCTGGCCTGCTGATGATGGCATCCCGCCTTATCTTTACTCTGTTATTGCAGGCATGCGGCCTGCGGGCCTGGGAGCGGCTGATAGCAGTTGCGACCCAAGAGGGCACGCCTGTGGATAAGCTGACAGACAGGCAGATTGCCCAGGCCCACCTGCTCATGCAAGCACGATACGGCGACAGCGTGCCCTGCCCGCCCGAGCTGCAGCAGCGCAACCAAGAGGCATGGCACGCCCAGCTGATGGTCAGGCAGCGGCAGGGGCAGCAGCGGCAGGGGCGTGCAGCCAGCCGTTTCGAGGGCCAGCTGGCGGCAGCTGTGACTGAGCTGGCGGGCAGCCATGTGGTGGTGACAGGCCACATCGTGCACAGCGGGCGCGGCGAGGCGCTGCTGCTGGCAGATGTGGCCCTGCCGCAGCTGCGCATTGCTGTCGAGGGAGACGGCCCCAGACACTTCTTGCGCAATACGGTGGGCAAGGACGGCCGGCCGCTGCCAGATGGCCCTACGCTTGCGCGCAACCGGCTGCTGCGGCACCACGGCTGGCACGTGGTAGCAGTGCCCTACTGGGTGTTGGATGATGCCTTTGAGGCGGGTGCACCGCATGCCCCAGCCCTGCTCACCTACCTGCGGCATACACCGACCTCGCTGCTGCGATTGCCGAGCAGGCAGCGGCTGCCGGTGCCGCCGCCGAGTGAGGCAGTAACGCAGCCCCTGCTTGCTCCCAACCATGTTGCGTTGCATAAGGTTACATGGCAGCTGCCTTGGCTATGCATCGTTGGTGCTGCATAGGAAACCACAGTGTAAATTAGGAAGTGCATGGCCATGTTGGAGCGCATGCAGGCGGCGGATGCGATGTGAAAAGGGCGGAGACATCATATTCGATGCTCGTTGAAAAGCAGGTGACAAAAAGGGGATGCTGTTATAAACACCGTGGAAGTGGCAGGACATGTAACGAGGAGGCTCAGCAGGGGACATTGCCGGCGTGGCAGAGAGCGGCGGAAGCAAGGAGGGACGAGGGGCTGTGGGGGCAGGGCCAAAATGGAGGCCGTACGTGCTACACGCCCTGGTGGCCCATCAAAACAGTGCTGGCATCGGATTGTGAATTATTGGTTTCTCTGTCGAGACCCAGCTGCTGCTGGCCTCAGGAGCTGTTGCGGGGCTTGGCAGGCATGGTCAGGCGGCGAATGTTGGCAAAATCCACGGCCGCAGACCTGCAGCGCCGCACGAGGGGAGCAGAGTGCAGCGATCAGCATGCATGCGCACCGCCATTGGCGAGCAGGACAGCCTGCACTGTGTATGTGCGTCATACGCCATGGGGCAGCAAGCCCACCCCGCCGATTGCGCGCTACGCAGGTGCGTGGCAGCCAGGAGCAGGAGCCGTGCGGCATCAAAGACAGCTGCGGCTCACCCGAGCGCCGCCACCATGGGCGCCGCCAGGTCGCCAGTGCACTGCCACAGGGCGCCCAGGTAGAAGATTTCCAGGGCGCCAATGATGCCGGCTGCCCGGGTGGCCACCTGCAGCAGGCCACGGCACACCGGCACACAAGTTTAGTCCTGGTTTGGCAGGCGCTGCAGGGCCGCAGATGCAGCGTGGCGGCTCCAAGGCTGCGGGGGCAGAGCCGCACCATGCTGCCCACAGGTGGCCGGCGAGGTTGGCATGTGCATGTTGTTGCCTCCTTATCCAAAGCCCGCTGCAGGCGCCCTGCCATAGCCGCCCACCTGGTTGCGAGCCATCCAAGTGAGGGCCACTGCCCTGAAGGCATCGGCTGCCCGCTGCGCCTCGGCTGGCGAGGAGTTGACACCCACTGCCGTCAGCCGGTAGAAGCGGTCTGGCAAAGATGGTGGGTCGTGTGGGGGGAATACGTGGGTCGGGTCAGCATGAACACGGGCGGCAGCGGCCGTAAACACACGGCTTGGCAGCATAGCAGGCGGCACGCGGCGCCACCTGCACATCCGCAGAAAGAAGGGGAGAAGGCATTCGGCATTCCCGGCCCCGACAGGCGCATGTGGCCACAGCCCCTCACCTGCGTTCTCCATCGCCTCGTTCACAACGTCATACTCCTCGATCGTCACAGACGTCTCCGCCACCTGCGGTCATGGTCATGGGGGCGTAGGGCAGCCACAGGAATGAGCACAGCGGTCCCCGATAGATGCACCTGTGGCTGCAAACATCCTGCTGGTGGTCGTTGTCACTGCCTCACATTTGCACTGCCATTGATGCCACATGTTCCAGCTTTCATCACCCCAAGCAGCAGCAGTAGCAAATGCCACGACCGCCCCAGCCCCCTTGCCCTGCCTCGCACCTTGCCGGCGCCCGCAATCAGCGCGGTGGTGCACAGCGCTAGCGCGCCCGGCACAAACTCTGGCAGGCTGATGTTAGCCATGCCGCTGTACATCTCCAGCGCTTTGGCCACGCCGCCGGTGGTGGCGGGCAGCAGGATGATCACGCTGGGCACCACCTCTGCACAGCAGGCACAGCGGGTGCAGCAGGGTAAGAGACCAGCAGGCGAAGCAGGACCATCATGCCGGCGCCACCTCTGCGCAGCGCGCACAGCTTTTTGAGAGCGCAGCATGCCAAGGCAACCAAAACACGTGCAAAGGAAGGCGGCGCAGCAGGTGCGGCGATGCAGCACGTGCGCAACAGATGGGAGCATGTGAGGCGCCGCCATGCAGCCCTGCACCCGGCCCCGCCCGCCCCGCTGCACACCCGAGGTGAGGAGGACCGCCGTTTGCGCGGGCGTCAGGTTGCACATCAGCGGCTTGAAAGCCTCCACCTGCCAGCAGGCAGCGCAGCACAGGACATGAGCCGCCAACCTCTCAACACACTGCCTGGCCGCACACACGGAAACAACGCAACGGCAGCAAATGCATGGCGCCGTGCGCCGCCTGGCAGGCACCCACAGTTGCCGTGCATGTGACCCAGCCCCCCGCCAGCCCCAGCCCCCCACCAGCCCCCACCTGCACGCGGTGGATGTCGTCCAGAAAGTCCCACTGCCGCCGCGCCTGCTCGCTCCACAGCAGCAGCTTGAGCGCGACCAGCGGCGCAGCTGCTGCCCCACCGATTGCTGCCGCCCGCGCTGTGGCCAGGGACAGCGAGGCGCCGCCCAGAGGGTCCAATCCGCACAGCCAACAGACCACTGCATGTCGGCGGGGCAGGCAGGCGAGGCGGCGTGAGGGATGAACATGATGAGGCGACTTCGGGGCTTGACTGGGCCGGGCTGGTGGTGCTGCGGCACGAGAGAGGCAGGCCAGCGACATGCCGCCTACGGCTTGCAATCCCACATTGCCCGCGCACACCTGCAGCTCCGCCCGAAATGGCTGCTGCCGCCAGCAGGCACAGTGCGAGCTTGTTTTCCGCAGGCTCCTCCTCCAGCATGCTGTCCATCAGTTCGTCCTGCGGCGGTGCAGTGGCGTGGGCGCCAGCATTCAGGGCTGCCGCCAATTGGGGGCGCCATGCAAAGCTCATGAAGATTGGGCCCCTAGTGGGCTGGCGCTAAGCTGTTAAACTAGACTAACTAGACTAGCCATGCAAAGCAGGCACGACGCACGCAGGCATGGGTGCAAGAGACATAGCAGCGAGCGCGAGCTGGCACTAAGGGGGGTCAGCAGCAGCAAGTCGTTCAGTCGTGCCATGCAGCGCTGTTTGCCAGCTATGTGAGTTGCATGGGCTCACCTCTCCATCGCCCACGCCCGCCAGCAGGCTGCGCAGCCGCTGCCCCGCCGCACGATAGTGGTCCACGCGCGGTGGCTGCTGAACCTGCTGCGCCTGCGGTGGCTGCTGCTCCTGCGGTGGCTGCTGCTCCTGCTGCTGCTGCTGCTGCTCGATGCTGCGCTGCGCCGTGGCCAGTTGCTCTGCAGCCTGGTGCAGCAGCGCTGCAGGGGAGTGCGCAGCCGGCTGCTCCGCTGCACGCTCTGCCGCTCGCGGCACTGCCGCAAGGAGCCGCCGCCGAGGGCACCGAGGCAGCCAGGCGGGCGGGCGGCCCGCCGCCGCAATTGGCCGGCCGCATGCCGTCATGGGTGGCCGCCCGCTGCAGCAGGGGGCCTCGGGGGCGAGGGAGCAGGCCAGTCCGGCCGGCATACTCGCCAAGGGCCCAGCTACAGACATGGGGCAGCAGCGCGATGTATGTGAGCACGCTCACCCGTGCAGCAGCAGCCGAGCTCCCCGAGCACACCCCCAAGGACCCTCACCCGCAGCCAGCTCCAGCCAACCCCCTGACTAACTGCAAGCAGACTGCAATCACACGGACCTGCGCTCCAAGCTGGTCCGGCGGGCTGGGGCCAGCCGCAGAGAGGCGTGGAGAGGAGAGCGCCCAGGTGGTTTGTGGGAAGCCTCTGCCCCTCCCCCGTTCGCTCGATGAAGACTATGGGCAAGCTGCAGACAGCCGAAGCGCCAGGCGTCCCTCCCCAACCACCCGTTCAGCTCATCCCGCACAGCGGCAGCACGGCCCCGTGTTGTGCTCGTGCTGCACTTGCGTGTTAGGGGTGGAGCACTCTGCCTTTTGACTCTTGTCGTGGCAGCTACATACATCAACTTCGACCGGCGTGGCTACAGGGCTAGCACGTGACGGGCGCAGGACGAGTCAAGCTTGCGGTATGGTCGCAGCGCCCCATTCATCTGATTCGTGGCCAAATATCTAATTTTTTCCCACAACCATGGACTCTCGGAGCCCTGCTGCTACGCCTGCTGCACAGCCTCAGCTGCCTCGGCCGCCTCAGCCCCCTCCAAATCTGCCAGCGTCCAGCCTAGGTTGCTGTCCTGCGCCGCCCCGAGCGCCACCTGCAGTTGGTGGGACGCCGGGTCATGCTTGCTCGTAGCAAAGTCGGCATGATCCCTCAACCAGTTCAATCAGATGACTGGCTTAGGGTGCATGTACACGTTCATGCTGTGCGCTTTGCATCGTCCCACGGTCATGCTGCGCACCGCAGAGCCGGGGAGCGGCACCCACCTGCGGCCCCAAGCGCCGGCCCATGTGCCACATGGCGTGCGCCACTGGGGCAGTGATCACATCCTCCTGCGGAATGGAGGGCTTGGAGGTGGCTGCTAAGCGGCCAGCGGACGCACCGTGAAAACGCACCCGTGCTGTAGCACTCCGGAGGTGCAACACAAGACGCCCTTCCCGCTACACGTCTATTCGGCTGCACACCATCCCCCGTAACCACCAACCCCTGCGCCCGCCGGTGCAGCCAGCCGCACCTCCGCCTGAACGTCCTCCACAAGCCGCAGGGCAGGCATGGCGGCCAGCGCCGCCAACAGCGGCTCCGCTGCCTGTGCGGGGCGCACAGTCAGGCTGCCATCTGCGTGCAGGTCCACTGCCCGGTGCCCGCTCAGCACAAGGCGGGACAGGCAGCTGGCTGCTTGCAGCGCCTCTGGCGAGTCGAGCGCCACATGCCAGTCCAGAAGCAGCTCCCGCAAGGTGGAGAGGTAGGGCGCCAGGGGCAGCGGGCCCGTGAGTTCGTTGTCCTCAATGTGCAGGCCCTGTGGAAAACGGGGACATGTGGAACTGGCATGTGGTGGTGCAGGCGGCGGTGTCTGATTGTGTGGGCTGGGCGCTACAACATCCCAGGGATGCGAGAGGCCTGGGCAGCCAAGCAGAAGCACGGCTGCAGGCTCCACCGCCAACCGCAGCTGCCCGCTGCCTGGCCTGCCACCCAGCCCGCCGCCTCACCAGCAGTCGCGGCATGGACAGCACAGCGGGGGGCAGCGCCTCCAGCCGATTGCAAGAGGTGGACAGGAAGCGCAGGGAGCGGGCCAGGGGCTGCAGCGCATCCCAGTCTGCCGGAGCCAGCGCTGCGGTACGGTGCCACGCGTTGTGCAGGTACAGCACTTTCAGGCGGGTCAATGTTGACAGCTGTGGGAGCAGAGGAAAGCGGGGTGGGGTGCCAAGGGGTGGGGTGCCAGCGCTCAGACCACGCCAAGCTCCCAGACGTGTCTCCGCCTGCTCTACTGCCGCCATTGCCCACTCCACTGGTGCCACAACCACCACCCCTGCAGCTGCTTCTACTCAGTTCCACTCCTCCTGCCACTCACGGGCCCTCACCTGGTGGGGAAAGGCGCGCAGGCAGGTCTCCGACAGGTTCAGCTCTTCCAGGCTGCCAGCCAGCGGCGGCAGCAGCTTCAAGCTGTCCATGTTGGAAAAGCGGTTCTGGGAGACCACCAAGCTGCACACGGTTGATTGGACGACACAGCCAGGGAATGGTGAGATGGGCAGCTTTGCAGGCAGCGAGGGAGGCAGGGGCGGCGCAGCTGCCTACGAACACGCGGGCGGCAGCGGGCGGCGCAGGCTGGAACCCATAGGAAGTGGCAACCTGCGACAGCACTATGTGAACAGCTGCAGCGTTGCAATGGGGCCAGCTGGGTAGCAGCATGACAAGCGCCGCCCAAGAGCGCGGCAAAGGGTGGTCGCTTGCCTGCGCAGGCTCGTCAGTAGCGATACGGTGGCTGGGATGCCGCGAATGCCGGCATTTGGCAGCCAGAGCGAGGTGACACTTGGGGGCAGCCACTCTGACGTGAAGCAGGCAGAGAGCTCCAGCGTGCCGTCCGCCAGGCTGAGCTGGCGCAGGCTGGGCAGGACGCAAAGCACCCTGTTCTCCAGGCACAGCTGGGTGCCCACCACAAAGTCGAGCTTGGACAGGGCCGGCAGTAGCTCCTCCCAGGGCCGCGAAGCGCTGGTCCATGCCACCGCGCCGGGCCAGTGGATGCTGAGCTGGCGCAGCGCGGGCAGGCCGCCCGGCTGCGGCACAATCACGGCGGGCACCAGCTGGTGGGCGCTCAGCTGCTGCATGTGGACACACATGGACAGTTCTTCCACTGCGGCGGCGCGGGGCCCCAGCCACCTGCGCACGTGGGGGCGGGCAGACAGAGCAGTTTGGTGCTGGGGCCAGCAACGCCGGCACCCGTGGATCAGGGCTGCAGGCGCCCATGCTTCAGCACGGCAGCAACCGGCACGCCCCAACCCCCTCTCAGCAGCCACCGGCTCGGCACTGGCAAGGCTTTAAGTGAGCCAGCACGCAGGTGCGCGTCAAGGGGCACCAGGGTTAGCCGGCAGGCAGAAGCGGCCCTGGCCACAGTGATCAGCACCCAACTCACTCGCGCAGCCCACGCTGCAGCTGCATGCTGCGCCCGATGAGCTGCAGCTTGGTTTCCTCGGGGCCGCTCTCCAGGCGGCGGTGCACATGCACGTGCCGCCACAGCTGGGACGGGCCGGCGCACAGCTGCCGCAGCCGCCTGCAAACCAGAGGGGGTCCCGTGATGGGGAGGGCCTGTACGCTTCAGGTCCAAGTTAGGCGTGGCACAGTGTGCCCAAGTGTGTGACGCAAATGCAATGGCGTGCATCACTCCGCAGCTGGCTGAACCCACCGGCACACGAGTGACAGGCGCAGGCGCTCCAGGAACGGCAGGCGTGAGAGGATGGCTACCAGCACATCGGGCGGCAGGTCCAGCAGCTGTAGCTGGCTGCCCGCCGGCGCCATGGCTGCACGACGTTCTTCTTCTTCTTCTTCTTCTTCTTCTTCTTCTTCTTCTTCTTCCTTGTTCAGAAAGCGCCCAGCCTCCCACGCAGTGAAAACCTGCGTGCACGTGAGGCGCAGGTCGGCGGCGTGCAGGAGCTGGCGGCGGCACCTCCCAGTACGGCGGTGCCCCGTGGCACGCCATCAACGGTGCAGATAAGTTCCTCCGACTCAGCAGCCGCGCTCTTGGGCGGCAGAGGGCTCACCAGCCGCGCAGGCCGCCGCGCCCTCTCCCTGCAGCCGACTTGCAGCAGCTCCCCGAACAAGCAGATAGGCGGGTATGCTCCTGCTCACAGCGATCCCCGCAGCGTAGGCCGCAGCTGGTGTGCCCTGCTGCGCTGCCCGCCCGACCTGGCGCCGCCAGCAAGCACCACCTCAGCACAGTCCAGCCTCGCCCACACTCAAGCTGCATCCTAACGGCATGCAGTGTGTTGTTCAGTTTGCTCTCACATGACATTACAGTGCTTCCGCGGCATTGGGTGGTGTTGAATCACACCGGTTGGGATTTTGTGGAGGGAGGTGCATGGCACAACACGCAGCAGCAGCACAGCGCTGCATGAAGAAGATCGCAAGGTGCGTCGCTGGTTGTTTGGCGCAACGGCATGCAAGTGTGCAGCATGGTGCAGGGGTGGAGCGCGACCTCAGATCAAGTGTAATGCGGCGCTCACTGCCGCACCCGCTCTGTTGGTGCGGGGCGGGCTCGCGCTCGCTGGGAGGCCAATCATACGTCGCGCCGGCTGCAAGCGCAGCCACATGCAGGCATGCAACAGGCAGCACAGGCACGTGTGATGCAGGTCCCAGGGTGTGCAGTGCTGGGTGGGCGGCGTGCACGGCGCCCGCACTGGGTGCGTGCACCCAGCGCGGGCGCTGCCCGCCTCAGACCAAAACCTTTTTCGGGAAGCCTCAGCATGGACCCTGGCTGAGAAGCCCCCGTATACTAGCCAGCCAGCCCAAGGCCAGCGCCGCCCGCCGGGTGGCGCCAGCAGCCGGGCGCGCCCGCTGCACCTGGCGCAGGGCGGTTCCAGCCATATGTGGTCTAGGCTCCTGCATGGACGGCAGGGAGGCGGGCAGGTGAGACAACGACAACAGCAGCTACCATGGCAACCAAAAGCGGTTGAGCCAACGTCACGCTTGGCAGCAACAGCAACAGCAGCGGGGCCGGCAGCAGCAGCAGCAGCAGCAGAGTATGGCCTGTGCAGCTGGCGTCTCAGCTCAAAACACTCGCCACTCTCCTCCTACAGCTGCCATGCATGCGCAGACCATGCACCATCGTGCTCTCAACACCCGCCACACATGCAACGGCACGCACCTGCATCGACCATGGGCCGGTGCATTCGCGGCAGCAATTCGCTCCGCATTCCTCGTGGGCAGTGCCTGCCGCATGCTTCGCGCGCCACGCAGCACTGTGTGCCGCAGGCCGCGTTTCCTATTCCTCTGCAGCTTCCGCTGGCGCTGTGCGCCGCTTGCTGCTGCCGGCGCCGCTCGTCAGCGGGCGGGCGTTGGGGTTGCTAAGGCGTTTGTGGCACGCCATGCGGGGCCGTGGGGGCGCGGGGCGTTTGCCGGCACGCCGAGCAGAGCCGAGGTGCAGCGTTTGGGGCACGCGTGCATGGGAGCCCAATGGGTGCTGGGCCGAGCTCAGCCGGTGCATGTGGTTGCATGTGGTGCGGGAGCCTAGGGGAGGGCAGGGGAGGGGAGGAAGGGACAGGGAGGGGAGGAGGCCAGCAGGGTGGGAGGAGGGGAGGGGAGGCTCCACGCGATCACGAATGCTTCAAGGTGCGTCAAGTGGTGCAGGCGTGCAGCTTTCCAGGCGAGTGCATTGCCATCAGTCTGCAACGGGTGGTGGGGCTGCTGCAATCACGGGGCGGGGAGGGGAGGCGCCAAAAAGGGCGGCAGAAGCCAGGGGGGCCAGCGGGGGGAAGGGGTGCCTTGCGGCAATCAGCGGGGTGCCTTGCGGCGATTCAGCGGTGCCTTGCGGCGATTCAGCGGTGCCTTGCGGCGGGTGCCTTGCGGCGATTCAGCGGTGCCTTGCGGCGACTCCAGCGGGTGCCTTGTGGCCAGCATATCTCAGCACATGTGTGCGTGGTGCGTTCAGCAATTGTTCGTGCCATAGCCTGGACATATGTCAACTGAGCTCTGAGCCTGCCAGGGGGCCGCAGCCCCACACTGTCGTGGCCGGGCGGCAACCAGTGGCCGCCGCGGCACACGCGCGAGTGCGGCAGTCGCCCGGTTTCATGTCTGAGGGACTGGCGGACGCGGCGCGCACGCTTTCCAGGGCGGCGGCCGGCCGGCAGGAGCCCGTGTTTGTCTCAACACCCCGGGGCGCTGCGTCATGGCGCACCAGTGGTGGCAGGCGAGTCCCCAGGGGATAGCATTCGCAGCGGCGCGAGGTGGGCATGCCTGGGGCAGGCAGCCGCATCTGCAGAGGGCGCAGACGGGGGGAGGCAGGAGTGCGGGCATGGTGAGAAGGGCAGGTGAGTAGCACAGGCCGCCAACAGTAAGGCTGATGGCTGAGGCAGGGCGGGCAGCAGCAGCTGCAAGGGGGCAGGGCTGCAGCAGCAAGGCGCGGAGGAACGCTGCTTTGCACATACAATCCAGAGCACAGGCTCAGGCAACTTGCTGCACCTTGAACTGCAAACTGAGCGGCACAGCATCACAACCAGCAACGCTGAAACGTACATGCGCCACAGCAGCAGGCCAGAACCACCCACCTCAGCACCACTGATGACTCGACGTTCGCCGCGCCCATGGCGATGGAATGCCACAGCCCACCGTGGTGCCCAGCACCGCACGGGGGCGCGGCATTTGCAACGGCCGCGGGTTTGGCTGATCTCTGTGTCTGCGGCCGGCGGCGGGCGCCCCGCACCCACGCCCACAGAAGACGACGCATTTGCGCGCTTTCGGGGCGGAGTGGTGGGGACCGGCTGGGGGCTTTGATAGGGCTCCTCGCAAGGCAAGGAGCGCGGCAGGCAGGCATGCAACCACTAGATGCGCACGCACCAACGCCCGCCACGGCTCGCCCACGAGCACGCAGCGAGGGGCGGCGCCGCATCTTAGCACCGCCGCCCCACCCCGCCAGCCAGGGCGAGGCCTCTTGCCTACTGCTCCGTGGCACTTCAACGGGGGGCGTGGCACAGCGCAAGCAGCGGTACACTCATGCCCCCCACGGCATGGCGCAGCCTCAGCCGACCCGCCTGGCACCCCCGGGGCTCTCTGGGGGTGTGGGGTACCGCCCGCCGGGCTCCTGCCTCGGCGGGCGGCCCAGGCGGGGTGCGGTGCGGCCGCTCGCACGCGCCCTCCCGGGCGCTGCGTGCCGTGGGGGCTGCCACGCCCTGGCAGCCATATCAAATGGCCGCCGGACCCAACCAGCCCAGCTGTTGCGGGCCTGTGGGTGGGAGGGGGGAGGGGAGGGGCAGGCGGGTGAGCTACCATGACTGTTGGAAGGACCAGTGACTGGTGGGCAAGTGCAACAGCCCGCGCCAGCAGCGTCAGGGAGCTGACAAACCAAAGCAGCAGCAGCAGCAGCAGCAACCATGTGAGCGGAGGGAATAAAGCCGACTGAAGCCCCTCACAGTGCAACAGCCTGGCACATCACCTGAAGGGGGCCTGGCGGTTCCCGGAACGGCCTGCCCACGCTATCTGCAAATGGGCAGGATTTGAGCCAGTTGGACACATGGGCTGCTTGGTGCAGTGCTGAGTTTGAGAGGCCAGTTACCAGCGTGCCAGGCTGCAGCAGTATGCCTGCACAGCACACAAGAGCACAAAGCAGCACCCCCATAGCACACCACAACCTTCAAGCAGGCGCAGCAGCAGGATGATGCAGGGGCTCACCAGTCCGCAGCCAGCGTCCAGCCGCCGCCAACCGGCCTCTCTGTACCGGTCTGTGCCAGCAATTCGATTTCGTTTGATTCGATTCGTGTCTGTTAATTCGGCATTTGTGTTCGGCATGTGTTCGGCAGTTGTGTTTGGCACTCAGCATTTGGCGTTCAGCGTGCCTCAGCAGCATTCAGCTTCGCAGCCTCAGGCGGCTCAGCAATGTAGCGCTCAGCGCTCATTTCAGCAAAGCGTGCAGCACATGGCTCGGCACTCGCTCTAGCACTCTGGCTCTAGCACAGGCTCTCGCGCATGGCTCACAGCTCGCAGCAGCAGCTCTAGGCGTGCATCGGCAGCCGGCATGCACAGCGGCAGCACAGCGCGTCGCACAGCCAAGCGGCACACAGGCGTCAAGCGGCAGCCACATCAGCAGCAGCGCAGCTCTCGGCTCTGCGGGTTGCATGCAGCAGCGCGTCGAGGGTGTTGCCTGGGCAGCGTCCCGCCTCTCACGGCATCCCTTGGCGGCAGTGCATCATCCGGCGGTGCACACAGCACAAGTCCTAGCGGCACAAAGCGCGTGGTGGCATGCTTCCCAAGGCGCAGCACAGCGCAGCGCAGCACAGCGCAGCCCACGGCTCACTTCCGTGCCTCCTTAGCTCGGCTCACGCCTACTCGATGCTCCGACCGAGTGGGGACGATGGCCAGCTGGCAGCGTACAGCATGCCCAGCGGCAGCACATCGCAAGCGACCAACCATCCAGGCAGCAGTCGCACAAGCCTCTCCGGGCTACAAGCCTCTCCGGGCCACAAGCCTGTCCAGGCCAATCACAGCAATGCATAGCAGCTGCATCCATCCCGCGACGTGCGCTCCTGCGCTACGCCCGGACCACCCGGTAGCATCACCAATGGCCTAACCAAAGGGCACCTGGGTATCATCATTATCAGCGCTTGCTCAGCGCAATCCTGGGCACTCCAGTGCCAACCGAGACGCCGGAGGGGCGGCCTAGGGCTCAAGGCGCATCAGCGCGGGGTCATCTAGCTATCGCCCGCGCCTGCATGATGGGGTGGAGGCAGGGCAGGGGCGAGTGTGGGAGTGAGGGATGAGGGCGTGAGGGGAAGGGTTTGGGGGAGGGGCTTGTTGCTGTGGGGTTAGCAGCGCAGCCACAGTGCAGGCAATCAAACAGCAGCACGCAGCACTACTACGAGTGTTCACCTTCTCCACTCCTTTCCCCCAAAGCATCAAGCCCCTCTACCTCACCTTAGCCCCCACACGGCTTTCATCGAACCTTTGCTCCTGCCGCAGCGGGGTTGCGAAACAAAGGGCCGCGGCGGCCCGGCGGACGGGCTTGGCAGCCTCGGACGGCGGCTAAGGGGCCTCCCAGAGGGGAGAAGTCGCCCAGAAAGGGCTCAGATCGGCCTTGTGTTGGCATCCCAGGCAGGCGCCGCCAGCAGAGTTCACCCTGTGGCGGCACATGCAGCCACCCCACCCCAGCCCTCCCTGGGACCATGCAGCGTGCAAGTGCAGAGTGCAATGCAGTGCAGCGGCAGGGCGATGCAGCCGTGCAGAGTGGCGGCGCCGCCGCCGCGGCAGGCAGGCCGGGCTACGGGTCGCCCGCTTCAGCTATCCGTTCTCTCGACAGCGAGACGCGTCCTTGCAGCTGGCTGCGCTGGGGCAGCCGTGCCGCTCGGCTTTGGCTAGTCATCGTCATCTGCGGGGCAGCATGGTCGGCGAAAGAAGGTGAGCGGCGGGCAGGAGTACGTTCCGGCAGGCGAGTGGCGGCGCGGTGGCGGCGGTGCCACTGGGGCCGAACCTACGGCGCCGATCCCCGCAGCACCCGCCCGGCGCAGATCCCCGCCATCACTCACTGCGAGCGGGAAGCCCGGCGCTGCCTGCCTCCGCCTGGGGCCATCCGCGCCGCTCGCACGAGCGCCCCCGCGGCAGCCGGGTCAGCTTGAAAACTACTCTTTGCAGTTGCAAGCGCCTGGGGGTAAGCTCGTCACCGCCCGCTGCGCCGTGTAGGCGGCAGGCTCAGACACCCTATCTCTCGTTCAGTGCAGGTCGCCAGCGGGGCGCAGGGCTTGCGGCGGGTTGCGGGCGGGGCGGCGAAGCAGAGCAGGCGGCCAGCAGCCCACTCAAACATGGGTCGGCAGCGGCGCCGCACGGCACAGCGTGGCGCCGGGTTCGAGGCGCGCCGCTGACCTTCTGCAGCTGCTTCCTTGCACACCGTCAGTCCCATTGTGCAGTGCTGCTGGTTACAAATGAATTGTGCACGGGTGTGCAAAGAAATGAATGTCGCGGCCGTGGTTGGCCCAGTAGTGCTGCCGCCCCCGGGAGGCAGATGCCTCACTTGATCTGCAGGCAATAGCGCAAAGGGAAGGCACGCCATGCCGCTTGTTTAGCGCCTGGCAAACATGCACAGCAGCGCAGCCTGGAGCCAGGCAATGTCACAAGGGGAGCAGCAGTCCACCCCACCCCGCCTCTTCTGCCGCAGCCTCTACCTCTTCTGCCGACCGGACCCAACCTTCCCCCAAAACTCACCCACGCATTTGTGATGGCGGCGGTGACAGGGCCCTGGCTCGTCATCATGGGCACGCCGCGGTAGCCGCACACGCCGCCTGAGGCAGTGGAAGAGACGCGCGTGCAGCAGTTGGCAGTTACGCTGTGCTGTTTGTGGAGCTGCTCACCGCTGTTGGCCGACTCGAGCCTGGCCTGCAGGCGGCGCGCCTGCCCACCCCGGCAACCGACACTCAGCGTGCAGGTTGGCCACTCACTGGCGTCGACCTTCAGCTCGGGGGCAATCTTCTCAAACTGCTTCTTCTTGGGGTTGAGCTGCGCCTCGGGCTCCTTGGTGAAGCTGCACAGAGGGCGGAATAGCAGAGCCGTCAAATCGTTTTGTTTCTCGGATCCGGGTGCACCCTCTTGGGTTGAGCTGCGCCGCGGGCTCCCGGGTAAAGCCGCGAACAGCAGGCATCGTTTTGCACAAATCCAACAGTTGCAGGAGCGCGGGGCGGGCACAGCCATGGTGCAACAGCGAGAGCAGCAGCACACCGCCAGCCCCTGTATGGCCACAGCAGCGGGCTCACCCCGCCAAGCTGACTGCATCGTCACAGCAGCGGGCTCGCCCCGCAAAACTGACTGCATTGGCACAGCAGAGGGCTCACCCCGCAAAGCTGACACGCTCTCCGATGGCAGCGCCCTCCGGCGGCACAATGGGATCCACCTGCGAGTGGTCGTCGTTGCTGGCGCACAGCACCTGCGGGCAGGGAAGGCGGCAAGCTTACACTGATCGGTGACGATGACACAGGTGTGAGGGCGGTAGACAGACTATATGGCAGGCCAACGGCAGGACAACGCCCTCGTTCTGTTGCAGGCCTCTCCGGCTTGCAGCCCCTACACCTCCGGCGTTGGTTTCAAAGCGAGCCTGGAGGGCCACGCATGGCAGAGACACAGCTCCCGACAGCGCCCGTCATGCCGTGGGCATGGTACGCACAAGCAGGGCCGCTTGGGGCTGGCATCCGGGGCTCCCCGGAGCAGCGCATGCAGCACCATTAGGTTAAACGGTAAACAGCCACCCACCATGCCGTAGGACATCACATCCCGCATCTTGGCGGGCTTGAGGTTGCACACCACCAGCACGCGGCGGCCCTGCAGGTACACAGGAGGACGCACGAGGGTGTACGGGTCTTCAACAGGGTGTGGTTTTTTTGAACAAGGCGGAGATGGCATTCCCCGCCGTGGCAGGGGCGCCAGCCTGATTGGGGGCAGCAAACATGCATGTGGAAACAAGAGGGAGGAGTGGATGACCGCACTGGCAACCTGCATCTTCTCCACCGGCACAAACTTGAGGCCACTGGCTGAGCCATGAACCCCAGCCACTCAGCTTGATGAGCCAGCTTTGCTGGCCCCACACACTGGGCCCACCTGCATCTTGTCCACCGGCACAAACTTGACCAGGCCCTCAACCCCAGCCACTCAATTTGATCATCAAGCTTCATTGCGCCCACCTGCATCTTGTCCACAGGCACAAACTTGACGAGGCCGCTGACCACCTGCCGCGGCTGCCCCTCCCCAAGATCAATCTCCTCAAGGTAGAGCGCGTCGGCGTTGGGGTGGCGGTCCACCTGCAGCAATGTTGACAGCACGGCAGCCGGTGTGTGCGAGTTCAGCGCGTCGGCGTTGGGGTGGCGGTCCACCTGCAGCGGCATGTCATGACAGCCGGTGTGTGGCGGTGCGGCTGGTCATGGGGCTGGCCCTCCACTGGCCCTGCCCAAGATCGGTTTCCACATACAGTGCGTCCGCTGCTGCTCCTCTGTTGAGGTGGCCGCCAACCCGCAGAGATGGAGGCAGACCCCTCCCCGGCATCGTTCCTGTGTGCGCACGACCAATAACTGCTAACTGCTCACCTTGACAATCTGGCCCACGCGGATATCAAGCAGGTCCACCGTGCACTCGTCGTCGCCGCCCTTGCCGCCCGCCTCGGTGGACGCCGCGGGGGTGGCGGGCGCCGCGCCCTTCTCCTTCTTGGCCTGCACAGCAGGGCAGCAGTTGAAGCTGTTTGGATACGCTTTGAGCGGCAACCTGCCTTGCATCAATGCAAGCCAACATTGACACACTAGCTGGACGTGCCTAATGTCCCACTCCCCAATTGCAGCTGCCTCCACTCTCAGCCCACCTTTTTGTCGGCCTTGGCGTCAGCCGCAGGCGCCGCCGCCTTGTCCCCGCCCTTCTTGCCGCTGCTGGCGCTTGCCGCCGGCGCCGCTGCCGCCTTGTCCCCCGCCGCCGCTTTATCCGCCGCCTTGTCCGCGCCGCCCTTTGCTGCCTTGGGCTCGGCAGGGGCGGGCGGCGGCGGCGGCACGTACCGAGGCCGCTCAAACACGGCTGCTGGGAAGCGCCGCTGGGCATCCACTGTGTGGTGCAACAGGTCATACCTGCGGGCCAGAGCCGTCCAGCAGCAGTGTGGTGTGAAGCGAGGCGAGGGCGGCCATGCATGACCCGGGCGTGGCATGCCGCGGCGGCAGCAAGCAGGGCAGAGCCTCGTTGCGCTGCCCAGACACTCCAGCAGGCAGCCTGCTGCACATGCCTGCATGGTCTCAGGAACCCACCAGCGCAGGAGGTTGCAGAAGTGGCTGTGCTGCGCCACGGGGAAGGTGCAGGCGGCGGGGGCCACCGCTGCATACAGCACAAGATCGGCCAGCGAGGGGCGGCTGCCGCCTGCAGCAGCGCGGCAGGCGCCGGCAAGGCAGATTACTGAGGAAGCGGGTTGCTCAGCCGCCACATGGCATGGCAGCAGTGCTATTGGCAGCAGCTTGGTGTTGGCCCTTCACTGCCGCCGCCCAATTGATGCAGCTGAAGTTGACCAGCAAACAAGCAAGCAAGTTCCCTGCCCGGGGGGCGCACCACCCACCGGCAATGTAGGTGCGGGCTGCCAGCGCCTCATTCAGCTCAGCAAGCTGCGCATCCATCAGCGGCTGCAGCGCGGTGCGGAAGCTGATCCACTCGGCGATCTGCAGGTGAAGGAGTTGAGTTCAGCTGAGGGCAAGCAAGGGACGCAAGGCGGGCAGCGCTGCTACCGCTCGACCGCCGCCGCTCGCCGGCGGCGGCTGCTGGCCCCAATTGAGCGAGCCCCCGCGCACCTTGGCAGCCTGCTCCGGCGTCTCGCCCAGCAGCTGGGCCGCGGCGCTGCCCAGGGAGGCCAGCCAGCGGCAGGCGGTGGCAGCGCCGAAGGCGGGGGTGCCGTCGGCGGCCGTGAAGCGCACATCGGCGCTTGTGGCATCGATGGTCACATTCAGGTGCTGCACGCCGCCCGCCTCGGCCACCAGCCGCAGCAGCGACTCGACGGCGGCGTCAGGGGCGGTCACTGAGTGCGCCATGGTGGATCCAGGAGTGCGATCGCAATTGGCCATGCCGCTTTCCTGCTTGGTTGGGCGCTGCATGGAGCGTCCTCGCTGGCAGGAGGCTGGCAGAGGCTCCAGCCGCTGCAACACAGCCATCTGAAGTGCAAGTGTTTGATTGCAAGCAGCCAGAAGAGGTTACACAGCGCCAGCAGGTGGGGGGTTGTCAGTCCGAGCGCCTGCAGGCCTCTGGCGCCCTGTGGCGGCACGTGCAGGGAGCTGTGTGACGTTCAGACCCGGTTCACTCGCTCCAGCCCACCTAGGCGGCGGGGTTGGGGCTGCCGCCGCCGCCGCCGCCGCCGCCAGCCTGCCGACCTGCTTTGCTGCTCTGCCACTCTCCTGCTGCAGCTGCCAACCTGACACCCTGATCACAAGGTTAAGCACGTTCACCAACCGCGGCACTTGGTAGCAGGCCGTGCAAGGGGCAGGAGCAGCAGCAGCAGCAGCAGCAGCAGCAGCAGCAGCAGCAGCAGCCAGGATGTCGCAGCAGCAGAAGCAGGCGAGCCCCGAGATGCAGCAGTTCATCCTGCAGCAGCAGGTGAGCGTGCTGACTGAAGCCACCATTTTTTGTGGGGAATGTGGGCTGTAGACAGTGAGTTGTTGGTTGCGAGTTGCCGCTTCAGGTGGCTGCATGTCCCTCCCCGCTTCCCAAGCCAGTCATGCACCGTCTGAAGCGCCCCGAGCCCGTCGGTCTGCAAGCATGTCCTCCAATCCAATCCATGCCGTGCTGCGCTGCGCTGCGCTGTGCAGGCCAAGGCGCAGCTACAGCAGACCATTTCGCGGCTCACAGAGGAGTGCTGGGGCAAGTGCATGGGCACCCCGGGTGAGTCCCTGATTGCGATTCCTGCTTGCTGCCGCCGCCGCTGCTGGTTGGGCACGTGCTGGGCCTGGCTGCTGCTGCTGCCGCCGCCTCTGCTGCTGCCACTGACATGACGTTGGAAGCAGCTGCCACGGCTGCTCGTGTTGCGCTGCGCAGTTGCTCACTGCCCATGTGCCCTGCTAGCTGGCTGCCTGCATAGCCCCCGAGCCAGCTGCCTGCCGTGTTTTGAACATGCGCTTACAGGCAACTACATGACGGGCAAGGAGCAGGCGTGCATGGACAACTGCGCGCGCCGCTTCCTTGAGTCCACCCAGTTTGTGGTGCGTGCTGCGTTGTTTTTGCTGCCGGTTATCTGCCTGGTTTGGCAGTGGTAGTGTGCTTGTGGCAGCTGTGTTTGCACGACGCTTTGCAGTGTGTGTGCTCCAGTTGTGGCGCCGTCGCCACCACTGTTATCACCTAGCGTGCCCAGTTTGAAGTCTGCCGGTACTTCTGTGCAGGTCAAGTACTTCCAGGCCAAGGCCAACCAGGGGCAGCACAGCGACTTCTGAGGCAGCGGCAGCAGCGCCTGAGCCGCGGCGGCAGTCCTTGCAGCATAGCGCTGAGCGGGAGCGGTAGCTGGATCCCGCTGCCACAGCTGGAACCACTTGCCAGCTGCTCACCTTGTTGCACATTGTGCCCCCTCGATCCACCAGAGCCGTGCTGTTGACGTCACGCTGCCCCAGCAAACGAATGCAAAAGGGTTGAAGTCGAGCCGCAGACCAGGGTTTCTGGCGTGAACACACATGCAGGGCCAGCTGATTTGACTGATGGAAGCAAGCAAGCAGAGCTGGAAGAGCAAACGTGCACAGCAGCAGGCGGAGCAAACCTTACACTGCAGCAGCTGGGTGCACGGCAAGCTCGATCTCGTTGCTGGCAACTGAGCCGCCATCCCCGCCTACTGTGCCATTGAAGCAGCGATTGACAGTGGCGCGCGCTCTTGTAGGAACCTGGGCAGGCAGCCACACCCTGCCCTGCTCTGCCCTGCCAGGCGATTGCGAAACTGAACGGCACAGGAGTCTGCAGGTGCTGCCCTCACCGCCGCCGCGCTTTGGTGCAGCATCCATTAAATTTGGGACGAGTTACATGCAGCAGAGTACATGCCGCAGAGTGTGAGCGTCAATGCACAAAAGATGCATGCCGGCCAATGGTTGCAGCTGGTAAGAAGAGACACGCCAACAGTCTGCAGCGTTCGATGCTGCAATTGTAGCAGCCGTGGGTTCCCAGCGCATGCTGCCTCAGCTGTCGCCGGCGGTGCTGGCCAGCAGCAGCTGCCCTCCAAAGTAGCAGGGCAGGCCCCACAGCTTGTTGAGCAGCCGCTCGCCCTCGAACCGGTCCGCCGCCACTGAAATGTCCGACACCAGGAACAGCGCTGCCCCCGCCAGCCGCACAAGCGCCGCCCGCCTGCGCCGCTGCTGCTGCCGCTGCTGGGCCCGTGTGGCAGGGGCGTGCCGCTCTGCTGGCATCAGCTGCTGCCAAGCAAGAGCTGCGGCAGCCGCCAGCATCAGTGAGATGACGGATATGTAGAGCGCCACGGGCACTTGCATTTCGCGGGGCACATCGGGCCACAACCACCGCCGCACTGCCTCAACCGGAGGCGCCAGGGCCGCCGCTGCCGCAAGGCTGGGAGCCAGGCGGGCACCGGCGCTGGCAAAGGCTGCCAGATAGGCCAGATGGCCCAGCAGGAAGGCACCTAGCCCAGCCAGGAAAGCAGCCTCGCTGCGCCCCAGCAGGGCTGCATCCCCCAGCCAAGCCAGCAGCGCTGCCGCCAGCACCCAGCGGGCATGGGCTGACCGCTGCTGCCGCCTGCTGGAAGCTGCTCGAGTGCTGCGCACGGTGCTAGCTGGGCTGCCGCCACAGGCGGCTGCCAGCCAGACAAAGCCGGTTGAAGCGAGCAGCTTGGAGATTGCCCGGGGAGCCGCAGCACCGGCTGCTTCGCTGGCCAGCAAGGCGACGCAGGCGATCAGCGTGAGTGCTGCCGGCAGATGCGGCGAGGTTGGCGGTGGGATGAGCATTGTGGTGGGGCTGAGCGGGCTGTGGCAGGGGGAAGGGGGTGACTTGTGAGCGGGGGCACTTTGGTGAGCGGCGGCGGCGGTCGCGGGCGGAGGCAGCAAACCTGAGGCGGCCATGCGCACGGCCCTGCAAACCTGCGCGCCGCACCTGTAGGCTGGGTCAGCCGCGAAGCAGGAAGGGGAACCCTAGGCTCGCGGGTCGGGCGGCAAGGGAAGAGACGAGGCACCGACCGTAACTGTTGCGCACAGCAAGCAGGTCCCTGAAGGAGAGTGTGATCGATGCACTTGCAGGCCCACATCCACTCTCACCGCCACCGCCGCAGCGGCCGTGTCGTGCCGCCGCCTGCAACGCCGCCCTCTCCTCGCCAACTTGCCCTCCTGGCCTGCCTGAGCAGCCTGCTATGAAAGCGCCCCTCATCACAAGACCAAGACACCCTCCTGTTGCAGCACTGAGGATGGTTGTTCCAAGACACCCTCCTGTTGCAGCACTGAGGATGGTTGTGCGTGCACGAACCGCGCTCTGACCGACCATTGTCGGGCCATGTGTCACAGCCATTTGGCAAGCACGGCGGGCTGCATGGAGAGGCCTGGAAGAAAGCTTGCAGGCAGGCCAGAACTACGACAGTAGGAGCACTAGAGAACGTGCCGCAGAATGGTGCGGCTGGTATCAGGTCGGTGGCTGGTTGCAATGCAGGTTGCAGTGCACAGGTCAGGAGGCGGGCTTTTGCTGGCCCTAGGGAAGAGGAGCAGAGGCGTTCAGGGCTGTGCAAGTCGTCATGAGAGAGGGCGGGGCTGACATGGCATGAGAAAGGAGGGCAGGGGGCACTAAGCACCAGGTATGGCAAGCAGTGGGCGAAGCAAGCAAGCGGGGCGGAAAGCGGCAGGAGCGGAGCAGACTGGGAGGCGGAAGCGCAAGCAGGGTGAGCATGCGAAACGGGAGCGAACAAGGGAAGCTAGAGTTGGGGCAGCAGGAGCAGGGCGGCTGGGGGCGCTGGCTGCCTAGCGGGCGGCGAGCCGTCCGCCGCAGCAGTAGACAGCCAGCCCTCTTTAACTAACTTCAACTTTGCCAGCTCATCATCCTAGGAGCTCCTCACTCCTCATCCGAGTACAGCACCGCCGGGTAGCGCCGCTCCTGCTCGAAATCGTTGAACGAATAGTACCCAAGGTCCTTGCGCCGCCGCGGCGAGCCCGGCTGCGAGGCGCCGCCGTCGCTGCTGCGGCGGCTG
>RRZL01000077.1:1262711-1272786 GCA_006782975.1 Chlorella sp. Dachan | reverse complement strand
GCGCAATGGCAATCCGCTCGTTCAGGCTGCGCAGCTCCGCTCCAAGGTCTCCCACGCCGCCGCCGCCGCTGCTGCTGCTGCCTCCGTGCTGCACGCGCCACCACAGCGCGCCCGCCGCCGCCGCCGCCGCGCTCGCTGCCAGCAGCAGCTTGGGGAGCAGGCTGCCACGGCTGGAGTCCTTCAGGGATTTGATCTGTAGAGCAGCGGAGTGGTGGGGTGGGGTGGTGGATGGAGAGCCAAGGATGCAGGATCCATGGGACACCCAGCAACGCAACTTGGGCGCCGCAACGCATCAGTCACGTTGAGATGGCGGGCGGGCCGCTGCTGAGCAGCAATGGCTGGCAGGCCTGCATGCCAGGATACAGGCCAGGATACAGGCCGCAGGCCGGCTTGGCCTCACCTGCCGCTGAATCATCTGTGCCACCTGGGCCGGCACGCCGCCGGTGTACGACTGCAATGAAGCGCGGCAGGGTGATGTGAGGAGCCGGAGAGAGTGTAACTTGCACACAGCACAGCGCAATCAACATGAGTGTGCCATGGTGCAAGTCCAGCCGGCTGGCGGGCACTGCCCAGCGTACGTCCAGCCTGCGCCACCCCTGGCCTTAGTCCGGCTCTCCACAGCACGCACCTCCACCATCTGCCCGCCCGCGTAGCACTCGTAGTGCGGCAGCTTGGTGGCGCCGTGCAGCACGCCCAGCTCCTCCAGCAGCGCGTCCTGCAAGCAGGGGTTTTCAAGAGGGCAAAGGCGGGGTGCGACGCTTGTTGGCACGGTGCAGCGCTTGCCGACCCACCGGCCGCATCGTCCAGCCTGCCGCGCACCTCGCCAGTGCCCACCTCCAGCCCTGTTTGCACCGCTGCCCTGGGCTGCCCATCGACCAGTGGCCTCCCTAGTGGCTGCAATGCACTGCAAACAACCAACAATGAGAAGCCCACCTCAGCACTGTCCACCTCCACCTCCACAAACACCGCCGCCTTGAGCGGCCCATCGGTGCTCATACGGCGGTAGTAGTTGCGCATCTGGGCGCAGGCATAGTTCTGGGCCTGAACAGGGGAGGCAGACAAGCAATGGAGGGCAGCCTTTGGTGTGAGCGCGGCACGCACGGTCGGCCGAACAAGAGACAGCGTGGCGGGCACCAGTGCGGCGACGCACGGGTAGGCATGAGTTGGTTGGCTTGGAAGCCTGTAGATCAGCATGGAGTGCGCCACAGTAGCCATACGCAACAGGTTGAGCAGTCACACAAGCACAGCACACGAGCACGCCCTCAACACCCTTCCCCCAGACGTCCGGCACCTGGTAGAGCTGCACCACCAGCACGCGGCGGGAGGCCTCCGCCTTGGCCAGCGCCGCGCGCCACCCGTCCAGCGTCGAGATGTCGTGCACCCGCACGGTCTGCGCGGGCCCCGCCTTGGGAGCAGGCCTCCTGCGGCGCACCGCCATCGTCTGGGAGTCTGTGAAGGCGTTGCGCGGGCCGGGCTCACTGCTGGATTGCCTTGTTACTACGCCGGTAACAATGCGCTATACAATGCTGGCTGCAGCGCTCCTCCGAGCACACCCACCCTCATCAGAGCATGGGAGCAGGGCGCGAGGAAACACAGCAGTTGGCAAGCTACCAGGCATTTGGAGCGATCTCTGAGCTGCTTGGGCACGCCCGCGGGCCGGCTAGCTGCCCCTCGCTGCAGTTTCGTTGCGGGTCATCCCCTGCACTTCCTGGCCATCCTTGCATTGAGCTCTAGGAGGCGCCATGGGAGCTCTGGCGTGGGTGCGCGACTCCAACAAGCGCCCCGCCGACGGCGCCGCCGCCACCGCCGGCAGGACGGTCGTCTCGGGCGCGCCTGCGGTGCTGCCGCCGCCAGCCAAGAAGCCCAAGAAGCTGGTCTGGAAACGCGATGAAGCCGCAGCGGCACCACAAGCAGCTGCGGCAGGTAGTGACGCAGCGCAGGCAGCAGCACAAGGCGCTGCACCGGCGGTAGCGGCAGCGGCAGCAGCTGACGGCGCGGCGCGGCCGCAGGACGAGCAGCAGCAGCAGCAGCAGCAGCAGCAGCAGCAGCAGCAGCAGGGCTCCACAGGCAGCGACCCTGCTGCTCAGACGCACCCTACTCAGCCAGACAGCAAGCCAGCAGCGGCAGCCAAGCCGGCGGCAGCACCCACAGCAGGCACCGCAGCCAGCTCAGCAGCAGCAGCAGCAGCGGAAGCCGAGCTTGCCAAGCTGCGGCAGCAAATAGCGGCCCGAGAGGTCAAGCTGCAGGCACAAGCAGCGGCAGCGGCGGCCGCCAAGGCAGCAGCTGCATCCGCGGCAGCGGAAGCCCAGCGGCAGAAGGAGCAGCGGAGAGCCAAGCTGGAAGCGGGCTTTGCCGCCGCCCTGGCGGCGGCAGCAAAGGAGGCAGCAGAAGCGGCGGCAGCAGCCGGGCCCTCGGCTGTGGCGGCAGATGCGGCAGAGGTGCAGCGGGTGCTAGATGCAAAGGACGATTACGGGCTGCTGCAGCTGGCGCCTGGCGCACCCGCGGCGGCCATCCGCAAGCGCTACAGGTGCGCGACATCAGGAGGCGAGGCTATGTGCCTGAGGCTATGTGCCGCTATGCCGGCGTTGCTGTGGCTTTCGTGGTGGACAGCTCTGCTGCTTGTTGTGATTCTGGTCCTCCGCACTGCACTGCTGCATGCTTGCTTGAGCTTGGCTGAGACGGTATGCCTGTGTTGGTTGGCTCCTTATGGCACGTGCCGACAGTCGCTGCCCTGCTGCCATGCTCGGTGTGTTCCATGCAGGGAGATGGCGGTGGCGCTGCACCCAGACAAGTGCAGCCAGCCGCAGGCCAAGGAAGCCTTCCAGGTGTGTGGCAGCCTCCAGGCTGGAAAGCCTGGAATCCGGTAGAATGTCACCGTGCTCATCATTCAGCCGCCCAGCTGCGCGTGGTGCCGTGCATGCTTTACGCATGTCGAGCCCCCCAGCAGGCTCAGGGTGGCAGGGTTTGGGCCCGCATGTACCGACAGCACCCTTATTGCCACCTCCCACCCCCGCAGCGGCTGGTGCGTGCCTATCAAAACCTATCCAAGTATGCGGCCTGAGGCGGCTGGACTGCGGCCTGAGGTGGCTCGTGCGCGGTCTTCAGCAGCTGCCCGTTGCAACGAGCTGTCCACCAGCAGCAGCATGGGCTGCTTGGACAGCAGCCCCATTTGTTGATCGCGCAGCCCGCAGCATTTGTTGATCGTGCAGCTCGCAGCCTTGGTCTCGTTTGAGCAAATGCGCGCGTTGCTGGCTAGGCTCCCCCGGTGCCTTGCTGACCTGCTTCCCGTACTTTCTTACTGCTTCCCTTCGAGCATCCTTCAGACGTCTTTGCCCTGTATTGTTTCGATTAAGTGTCGGTTCTGATATCGCGTGTTGTGTGTGAAGAGGTTGGCCAAGCGGCGAGGCACCGCCAGCAGGCCTCAGAGCAGAGCAGTCACGGTGTAACTGCTACTCTGCATAGCCCTTACTCATGGGTCTCCCCCGTCGGCCACTCTCGCCAGCGCACCCCTGAAGTGGGTGCCCTGGGCCGACAAGTGCTGGATCTGGCCCGGCCTCATCTGAGCAGCGGGAGCTCGGTCTGCACAGCAGCTGGCGGGGTGCGCACCATGCTGCGGCGCGGCCATGCATATGCATGCAAGCAGCGACGGCGGCGGCGATGCTCACCTCTGTTTGACGCCCTCTGCCACAGCCCAGCGCACCTGAATGCCTGTAAAACGCTCTCACAACGGGAATGGCGGCTGCCAGGGTCAAATCTGGCCAATCGACAATGCATTCTGCGGGACCATGGCGCGCAGCGGCGGCGTGCTGTGGGTGCTGCGCTTTCGACGCGGCACTGTGCTTATCTTGGCAGCCAGGCGCAGTTCCAGCCACTTCTGCCCTGCCAGTGGTACACTGCGCCTCCTACAAGCCTCCCAGCCCCTCCTGGCCCCAGCACAGCACCTGCCTGTCGCTGTGGGCAACCCCCGCGTTACAATGTCCTACTCAACACGCTGTAGGAGCTGTTTCGGGCACTTGCAGACCAGCACAGGCGGGCGCGCAGCAGCGCAAGCCTGGCCCGCAAGTCGTGTCGCTCCCCGAAACGTGTTGGCGCTCCACCGCCCTCTCCACCTTGCCCTCTGAATGCTTGCAGGCGTAATGAACCGCCGCCAGACCACCACGGGCTGCGCGCTCGCCTCCACCATCCCCGGGCCCTCGCCGCTGCCGCGCTTCACCGCGCCCGGCGGCCCCGCGCTTGGTGAGGGCTCAGTTGGCTGCGTAACGTTGCACAGCAAGTCGCAAAGCTGAGGCCGACTCACGACGTGCTCTCCACCTGCCTCCCTTGCGCATGCAGATGTGATGCCCCACCGCCGCACGTCTGGCCTCGGTACCATTCCCTTGTCCTCTCCGAATGCAGGCAAGCCCTCCCACCTGGGCCCTTCTCGCATGTCTGAAGCAGGCAGCACGGGTGAGATGCAGTGTCTGCACTGGGGCTGAGACGGCAGGGCCGCAGCTGATGCATGGGCCGTCGGCATCGCCTAGATTGCTCCCCTCCAGCTGGCCGCCATTGGCCCTGCTTGAGCCAGCCGCTGGCGCATTGGTGCGGCACCATTCCCCCACCACCTAACTCTCCACACCCTCCAATCCCACCTGCAGCATCATCCACGCGCCGCCAGACGGTGGCGTGCAGCGCAACCTCGGCAGGCTCCACCGGCAAGCCTTCCCTGCGTGCCATATCTGCCCACGACCGCCCCGCGAGCTGGAGCATCCACGCATTTGATGCCAGCTCCGCTTGCAGCACCCCCGCCAGCTGCCCCGACACACCCGACGCCCAGACACCTTCCGGCGCGCCTGACGCACCAGGCAGCGCCTGCCCGTCCACCTCGAGCAGCGCCAGTCCTGGTGAGCGGGGTGGGGAGGGAGCTGTCCCCGCGTGCCAAGGTTGTCTGAGGCAGCCAACGCACCAATGGCGCATGAGGCATGGAAGGTGCCCCTGCGGCCTGCAGGTTGGGGTGTTGGTAGCCCCTCAAGGACTGCTGCCTGCTCATCTCCTTGCGCTCCTGCCCTTCCCACCCTCCCTCCCTTGTGCAGGCCAGCCGCTGGCCTCGCCCTGCCACCCAGCCGGCCGCCGCCACACGGTCAGCGGTGCAACGTCTGCCAGTGGCCGCGGCGGCATGCTGCGCCGCCTGCTGCACGGCCTGCTGGGCCGGCTGTCGTGCATGGCGCGGTCCGCTGTGGTCGCCTAGAGCATGGCATGCTGGGACAACACCAGCAAGCTTGACAGCTTGTTGCCAATCGGCACACCTCCTTACCATGCCACCCTATCCATCTGCAATGATGAGTTGTTAGTCCTGCGTGCGCATGTGCTTCATTGCTTTTGTTTTTCACATTTGAGCCCACTTTGGTTTCTGCTCGGCCCACGCTGTCTCTCGAGATCGTTACGCCTGTGCTACCCTCCCGCTTGCCTCTGCACCAGCCACGCCGGCTTCGCTTGGTTGCGCCTTCAGTTTAGCGCACCACACATGTGCTCGCTCAAACATCAGTCAACACGTGGCGCAAGACACATTGCCACAGGCGCTGCCTTACAAAGATGCCATACTGCTCAAAAGTTGCATGCTGCAGGGCACTAGCACGAGCCGACGCTGCTGGCCCGCCCACCCCGCCAGGAGCAGCCTGCTCCCGGTGCCGCTGCCGAGCTTGTGGAGCAGGGGCTGCAGCTGCGCGGGGTCTGGTAGTTTGACATGCTGCTGTCTTCTGTAGCCACCCCGCTGCCCTGGCTGCCCTCTGCTGGCCCCAGGCTGTCCTCTCCCGCTAGCACCACAGTGCTGCTGCTGCTGCCGGCTGGGCTGCCGGCTGCCTCGCCACCACCAGCCTGCGGCGCAGCTGTCGCTGCTGCTGCCATCAAATGACCGCTGTCGTGGCCGCTGGGTGCACCTGCAGAGCCTGGCGAGACTGAACAGCTGCCCTCGCTGCCGCAGCTGCTGCTGCCTCCCGGTTCGCCAGCACCACCGTAGCACAGGTGGCGCCGCGGCATGCCAGCTGCTGCCGCCGCTGCCACCACTGCTGGGTTGCCGCTGCGCGACCTGCGCCAGTCACCGCCGCCGCCGCCGCTACTGCCTGGCGTGGCAAAGCGGCTGCTGCCAGGGCTGCTGCCGCACCCGCTGCCCTGCAGCTCCCACTGGTGTGGAGACACCTCTGGGCTGCTGTGGCAGCTGCTGTAGGCTAGCTCCGAGGGCGTGAGCTCGATGGGGTGGGACTGCAGCTTGCCAGACACCCAGCGCAGCATGCTGCAACGTGGGGGAGGGAGGGGCATTGAAATGATGAACACAGGGCGTATAAGGTTACGCAGCCGCCGCAGCAGGGTGGGAGGCAGGGCGGTTGGAGACATGCATGGTGCAGTCGCTGTCAAGCTGGTCGTCGCCAAATCAGGACAGCCACCGTCACAGCGCACCTGCTGAATGCGTGGCGCAGCCGCCGCCCGCCAGATGCCGCCACCTCTGGTGGAGACCCTGCTGCCGCGCCATGCCCCATCCCCAGCTCTGCATCCTCCAGGGAGGTTGCATAGGCTTGCCAGTGCGGCGGTTGCCGTGCCGCGGCGCTTGCAGGCCGCCCGATGGCTGCGCCCGCGGAGGCTGGCCGCTGGGGGGTGGTGTGCGGCTGCCCGCCCGCCCCATCCTGCTGCCGCTGCGTCCACAGGCTGTATCGGTCAGGGCAGAAGACGTCCACCTCACTGCAGTCGCGGGCCAGGAAGGGTGAGGAGTGACGGCGGCGTGCCCGCCGCCGCCCGCCTGCGTGCGGCGTCTCGCCCTCGCGGGCGGCTTGGCCGGGAGGCAGGGCTGCTGCCAGCGGGCTGAGTGACTGCGGCGATCCCTCCAGCCCTGTGCTGAGCGCTTCCGCGCCGGCGGGCGGTGCCAGGCGCGCCACGCTCTGGCCGGGAGACCACCAGCCGCCGCTCGCCGCTGCCTCTGCCGCTGCTGCATGCTGGCTCTCGGGCGGCGGCTGCAGCGTCACTGGGCTGCCCGGCTCGGCTGCTTCTGCTACTGCTGCTGCCGGGGGGGAGCCCGCTGGGGGAGTGCCGGGTGGGGCGGAGCCTTCCAGGCTGCCAGGCGGCGGCGCAGCAGCACCGGCTGGCGAGTGCGCTTTCACCGCAGGCAGCGCAGCACGCGGGGCGCCGCTGCTCACGCCGGTGTGCTCTGAGGCGGCCCCCAGCGAGATGGAGTGCGACAGCGAGGCAGAGAAGGCCAGGGATGGCGAGCTGGCATGGTCGGGGCTGCATGGGCAGCAGGCACGGGAGGGTGCGGGGATGGTGAGGCAGGGGTGATGCAGCTGTGCGTCATTAGCCACAGCTGTGAGCAGCATGCCCATCCATACAGGCAATGCAGGATGCCTGCAGCCAGCTGCCTCTTGCAGCACCCACCTGGCCACTGGCGAGGAGCTCATGAGCCAGCTGCAGTCCTCTGCTCCAGCGCTCTGAAGGTGCGGCAGCAGCAGCCCCGGGCTGCCTGGCCGACTGCCGGCGGCAGCACCCACAGGTGTGTGCAGCAGCGCCGGTGCCGCACCGCGCCCATCTGCTGCCGTGGGTGACGGCAGCTGCACCGCTGAGCTGACCTCTTCCCCATCTGAAGCAGCATCCAGCCAGCAGCTGCCGGACTGGCCCGCCGCCGCCACTGCGGCCGACAGCGAGTGCAGCAGCATGGCATCGTAGTGGCGGGCCAGTGGCTGCGGAGCTTGCTGCTGCTCCTGCTGCGCCGGCGGCGTTCGCCGCTGCTGCTGCTGGTGCTGGAAGCGAGGCGAGCGAAAGGGGCGGCTGGGTGCATTCTCCCGCCCCCTGGGTGCCCCCTGCGGCTTGCGCAAGCTGCCGCCGCCGCCACCGCCGCTGGAAATGCCAGCGTCCTGCCGGCCTGTGCGGCCCGCCAGTGATCGTCGCGAGCCACCCTGCTTGCGGTGGAGAGCGGGGCAAGCTTGAGCGAGAACACCGAGGCGGGGGCAGGTCGAGACAGCTGCTGCGGGAGTCCGTTACACCCTGCGTCCATCCCTACTACGTAGTACGCAACGGAGCTTGCCTGATCAAGCTCAAGCGAGCGCCGCCGCCTGTCAGCCATTCTGGCGAGGTGCACCTAGGTGCCGAGACCCGCGCTCGGCGCTCTACGCCCCGAGGCGGCGGCTTGGGGGTGGAGCGAGTAGAGACGACCGTGATTTGAATGGCGAATGAATGCGGCATGTGGCAACATGTTGTGCCGCCGCCGCCGCCCGTCTGTCGTCGGCGCCTTCATGACCGCATGGCTGCCCCAGTCAGTGGACGGTCAGTGGTTCACAGTCTTCAACATCTGACTGTGCTACCTGGCCTCTGTTCTCCCACACCGTCCCTGCGTGCCTTCAATGTGCGTGCGGTTCTGTTGTTGCAGCATTCCCCGTCAGGGGCCGGTGGTGCGCAGCATTATCGTGCGAGTGCCGTGCGCGTCAGCATCACTGGCAGCTCTCGGCATGCGCGAGCAGAGGGTACTGAGCAAGCGCTGTAAGAAGAGGGCAACAGTGCAGTGCGGAGGAGCGGTGGAGGGTGTTGGAAAAGAGGAGGAGGGGCCCCGGCGACGGCAAATGCGCGGCACCACCGGGAGAGGCAGGGAGTGGTGAGCTAGCCGAGCAGCTGTGCACGTGAGAGTGGGTACAGCAGAGCAAGGGAGGGGGCTGCAGCAGCATCGCCAGAGTCGTCAGAGGGCGCTTGTTCGTTCGTAGCACGTCCTGGGAGACGGGCGGGCACCCGGGCGCAGCCCAGCACTCTACTCGGAGCTGGGCTTGGCATCGGGGTTGAGGAACTTCTTGATCTCATCGTACAGCACCTGCAGGCGGGGTTACGGGATGGGGGCGTGGTCAGGAGGGCAGGGAAAGGTGGGGGGGGTAATGGCCAAACAGGGCGTGGGCGGGCCGATGCGTGCTGGCGCCGCGCCGCTCTGCACGGCTGCTGCAAAAAGGCAACCGTGCCTGCGCCTCCTCTAACCCGCCGCCAGCCCCCCTATCCACAGCCAGGCACGCACCAGCACGAAGGCACCGCCCGCGCCACGCAGCACGTTGGACAGAGCGCCCTTGAAGAAGGCGCCCATGCCCTCGTTGGCGGCCACCTTGCGCCAGCAGTCCAGGGTGCCCGCGTACTGGCGCTCGCCGCCAGCCTGCGAGAGTCGGGAGGGGAGGAGGTGGGGCATCGCTCGTGAGGCATCGGTGTGCCCAGTCAAGAGGCGGCGCAGGGCTGTAGAGGACGGCGCCCGGAAGAGGGCATGCTGGGAGGCAGTGCGCAAGCCCGGCTGCTGCTGCTCCGGTCTGCGCTGCGGACCTCCTTGGCCGCCCACCCCAACACATGCCACATGCGGCAGCTGGCAGGCCGGACCCAGGGCCACGCACCTGCATCATCAGCCGACGGCGCACGGTGTCGAAGGGGTAGGACAGCACGCCGGCCGCGGCAGTCACCGCCTGCGCCACCGCCCACTTCGCAAAGAAGTTGGCGTTGCGCTCGTCCTGCGCGGGAGAGGAAGGTCGCGGGGCGTGTGAGCGGCAGGGGGTGGCGGGCAGAGGCTGCCACGTGGCGGGCCCATGCGCGGGGTTGGGTGATGGCTACCATTGCTGCCATGCGTGGCTGATCAGGCCTCATGTCCGAGCATGCACCACACGGGCGCTGCCCCAGCACCCACCTTGAACAGCACGCCCTTGGCGGTATCGTACAGGCCGAAGTAGGCGCCGCGGTACACAATGATGCCCTGGAGGGGGACAAGAAAGAGGGGGGCAGCAGTGGGGTGGGTTCAGAGCCCAGCGCATGTTGCAGGCACAGGGCAGGCATGGCGGCGCTTGTGCTGGGGTAATGCGCTTGCACCAGGGTTTCCTGGCGTGAGCTTTGGCTGCCCAGCACCTGCCCCCCAACCTCAACAAAGCCGCAGCACAGCAAGCAAGCGCACCTGCACGGACACGCCGAAGCCCTGGTACAGGCCCATGGGGCCGGCGCGCTTGGCGGTCTTGCTGAGGCAGTCCACAAGGCCGGTGAACTCGCGGCCCTTGCCGGAGCCCACATCAGCGGCCTGCGCAGGTTGACGGGGGGGAGGGACACCAGTGTT
>RRZL01000077.1:1192727-1262685 GCA_006782975.1 Chlorella sp. Dachan | reverse complement strand
AGGGGTGGCGGGGTGGGCCGGGCGGCCAGGCAAGCATTGGCCTTGCAAGCCTGGCCAGGTGCACACACGGCAGCAGGCCAACATCCGTTGCACGCCCTCGCTCACCAGGCGGGTACGGGCAAAGTCCAGGGGGTACACAATCAGCAGGGAGCCGGCGCCGGCCAGGCCGCCCGACGCCAGGTTGACGGCGAAGAAGGGCCAGAAGTCGGTCTTGGAGTTGTACTTGGGGAACAGGCCCTTGATGGTGTCCTTGAAGGCAAAGTTGAAGGCCTGCGGGGGGGGGGGATCGAGAGATAATTTTACTTGTCTGCAATACCGATCATCAAGGCCTGCGGGGCGTGGTGGCACCAGCGGGGACAGCACGCTGTGGGGTGCCGTGCGAAATGCAGCCCCTGCGGGGGCCGAGCCGGCGAGGACGTGCATGGCGGTGGCGGCACCACCAGGGCGAGCCGAGGGGGCCAGGCCAAGCCCGCCACAGGGCACCACACGGCAGGCGCACCTGGGTGGGGAAGTAGCGGACCACGTTGGCCAGGTTGCCGCGCCAGAAGGACGCCACGCCCTGCTCCGCCGACACGCGGGTGAAGCAGTTGACGATGCCGGTGTAGCGGGGCACCTGTGGGGAGCGGCATGGGGCAGGGCAGAGGGCAGGTGAGCGCCGCTGCCGTAGGGACAGGGGGTGCGGTTGAGGAGCAGGGACCGCTCACGTACCGCACGTTGCCGAGTGCACCGCCCCGTCCTCAGCATGGCCCGGCCCTGTGTGCGTGCCCCGCCAGCACCCACCTCGCCACTCTTGATCTTGGGGTTGGAGTCCTGGGTCTGCAGCAGCAGCTTGACGCGCTCAATGGGGGCCACGGCGGTCTTGGAAATCGCGCCGGCCACACCGCCCGCCGCCAGATCGGTGATGAAGCCCATGGCATTGCTCTCCCTGCGGACAGGGCAAGCAGGTGGGGCAGGGTCGGTGGGCGGGGCAGAGTCTGAAAGAAGCATCCAATGCCACAAACCAAGCTGGCAGGGCGCGCAGGATCCTGGATTGCGCGGCGGCACGCCCTAGTCAAACACAGGCACCCCAACAGCGGCGGTTGCACCCACTTGGCGGCAGGGATGAAGGGGGCCGCCGCCGGGCTGGCCATGGTGCCGCGCATCAGGCCGGACAGGCCGGCCTGCTGGTACAGCTGGGAGGACAGCATCTTGGGAGAAGTCTGTGTAAGCTGCGGCAGGGAGGGAGGGCGGCGGGCGGCAGGGGGTTGGCGCGCTGGCGAGGGCCAACCCTGCTCCAGCGCGCTGCAGGGCTCGCACGTTGGCGCCCCACGGCGATTGTGGGTTGGCAGGCCAGCCGGCGCAGCCTTGGGCGGCCGGCCCGGTGCGAGGTTGCCTTGCGAGCGGCGGCGCAGCAAACCCATAGCGCCGCGGTGCTGCCCACGCGTGTGTACCGGCTGCCAGACCCTTGGCAACCCCGGCAGGGCAGCTGGGGCCGCGTGCACGCGCTGCGCGGCAGCTTAGGCATCAGGCGGCGGCTTGCCCTTCCCAGGGCGATGCTCCCTCGGGTTCAGCAGCCCAGGGCGCACTTCAGGCATCCCAGCACCCCCGGCCAGCTGCAAGCGCGCGGGCATGGCAGGTCGCCGCTGATGGGGTGCCCTGTCGCTTGCCTGGCTTCTCAGAAGCAGCCGACTTGCTCCCTGCCTCTGCCAAGGGACGGGGAAGGAGGCCGGTGCGGGCTGAGCAGCTGGGTTTATGCTCCTGCCCATTTCTGCATGAGCCATGGGGCCCAGTTGAACTTTTGCAACCCTGGCGCTCCCCCAGCAATTTGTGCGCCAGTTGTGAGACATTGACAAATCCAGCGCGACGCCCCGACCGGCCAGTGGACGCCACCGCCGCCACTGCCTAAACTGCGGCGGGAGGCACATGACGCACGCCCGCCGGGACGCGCGCTCGACAGAGCCGCTGAGTTCGAGAGAGCGATCAGGCAGGCCCCCGCAGCACCCAAGTGCCACGCACACATGAAAACCCAGCGCCGGCGCGTAGCCGCCGCTGCACAGCATGCTGACAGGCGCCCACCCGCCGCCGGCGGTGGATTGCTAAGCCACGCCTCAACCTGGGCTCCGGGCACCAGACCCCAGATCGCAGGTGGTGCCGCCTTTAATCTGTCCCCCACTGGTAGGGTTTGCTGCCACCCAGCTGCCGCCAGAGTGGCGGTGTCACAAAAGGAGGGCAGGCAAGCGAGGAGCGGGGCCAAACGCAATGGACAGTGCACAAAATTGGTTGCGAGGGGCTGGGCCGGGCTGCCGGTCGACCATATGCATCACTTGTTGCTCTTTGCCGCCGTCTTGCCGCCGCCGTTCTTGTTGTAGCTCTGCAGATGTTGGAATGACAGGGCGGGAACTAGGGTCAGTAGTGGCAGCGTTCGGGCACCACCATGGTTGCCGCAGCTGAGATTGTGCAGTTGCCCGCTCAGGGCAGCACGGCTGCCAGCACAGCTGCTGCACCATGGCACACTGGGGCGGACCAAACCGAAGCAACAGGGCTGCACAGCAGGCGCGGCCCCAACCAGCCATGCAGCAGCCTGGCACAACAATGCCCACCTTTTTCCCAAAGGAGAACGGCACGTATCGATACCTGCATGCAAAGGGCAGGAAGAGGCAACTCAGCCCACTGGAGGATTTGGGTTGGCTCAGGCAAATGCAAGCAAATGCGGTTTCACGCGTCGATGGCGAGCAGAACCGGAGCAGCCCACCCACCGAATCATGTGCATGATTTGCCGCTTCATGGTAACAAAGAAGAGGATGAACCAGTAGAAGACAAGGATGGGCCTGCAGCGGGAGGTGGCGCACACAGGGAGGGCGGTCAGCAGTCGGCACTGCCACCACGCCGGCATCCGGTCGGACGGTGCAAATGCACAACCGCCCAACATTCGCCGCTGCTCAGCTTTGCAATGGCTGCAACTGCAACGTGCAATGCCGGCTGCCTGTCGCCCCTGCTGGTGCCGGCCCCTGCAGAGGCTGCGGCAGCAGCAGCAGGTGTGTGGAGCTGCGCAGACCATAACAGGCAAACGTGCCATCCCTCAGCAGATGCTCACCAGAACACGGGGACGTCAAACATTGGGAAGAAGGTGGCTCCAAAGCCCAGCAGCACCGCCTTTGCACTGCTCCACCTGCAGCAGCAGCGGGGGCAGTGGCCAGAGCGGGTGTGTGGCGCAGCTTCATCCCTGCAGCTGCTTACGTGCAGCGCTGGGGCTTTGTCTGGGGCCGAGCAATCAGACCACGCCAGCGGTCGCGAGCGGCAGCAGCGGCAGGTGGGACAGGCAGCTGCCGCTCTGCCTCCGACCAGCGCAGGCAGGCAGCAGGGACCCAGCAGGCGCAGCATGATGGAGCAAAAAGCTCAACGCACCAGAACTTGAACTCTGGCAGGCGCCGCACAAATGGCCTGAACTCCTCGTCCGCTTTGGACGGCAGCGTGGGGCCTTCGAGCTCGGGGTTGACTTGCGGGCTGCACAACGGGTGGGCAGTTGGGTGCAAGCCCCTTGCAGCAGCGACCACCACCCAAGTGCACGCGGGCGGGACAGGCATGGCCATGGCACTCTTGGCATTAATGCCGCAGGCTGCCTTGTGCACCGCCCTCGGGACGGGGGACGCAGCATCGCACAGCGGGGTACCTGAGGAATCCGAGCAGCAGGTTGAGCATGTAGATGCCCAGGGCGTACGTCACAATGTAGAACCTGCAGGGGATGCAGCAGTGGACATCTGAGTGCAGCGCCGTGCCTCGGGCAGCAGCTTGCAGGCGCAACCAACCGCAAGCCTGGGGCAGGCGAGCGGGCAGGCCAGGTATGCTGCTGCACATGCAGGCCGCAATCACACGCTACCACACCGGTGCAGCGGCGCAGCATACAGCTGCAGCTTCACATCACGCGGAGCTCCACGCGCACCCTTGCAGGAAGTAGACGCGCACGCCATACAGCAGCAGCAGCGCCGCCAGGGCGATCCAGCGGTACGCAACGTGCGGCGTGCTCTTGTCTAGCAGCACCTGCGGCGCAGCATGAAGCAAATGACGAAATGTAGGGCATGAGTTGAGCCCCCACGGCTGGACAGCCGGAGCAGCGGAGGCAGCACCCAGCGCCCGCTCGGCGGCTGGCGGCGGCGGCGGCGGCGCACCTGCAGGCGCCGCTGCAGGGGTGCCAGGGGGTTGGGCGGCGGCCCGCTGTCCCCTGGCGCCGGGGCGGCTGGCGTGGGTGCGTTCATTGCTGCTGCTGGGGCGCTGGAAGGCCTGGAGAGGCCGGCGGCTGGGCTAGGTCGAGGCTGGCTGCCGCTGCGGGTTGACTGGTGCTGCTACGATGGTCTGGGAGGGCGGAGTGCGCGCTGGGCCCTGACCGCGGCTGCAGAGGAGCAGGAGGCTGCTGAAAGCCGGTCAGCACCTCTGTGTGCAGGCGTGCCGCTCTGGCGTGTCCAGCTGCAGCCCAGATTGCTGATGTTGCGATCGGGGCGGGCGATGGCAGCAGCGGCCCCTGCAAACTGCCAAATGCGAGCACTGGTGGCGCAAATGCAGGGCCGTGCTGCCTGCCCGTCAATCGGGCGCAATTGCTGTGGTTAGCACTGCTGCACAAAACGCCTGCATTCACTCCGGGACCCTCCCTGGTTGCGAGCAAGCCGCTTGCTCACCCCCCAGTCTCTCTTGGGCAGGAGGCATATTCATGCTCACCAGCAACATGTTAGCAGCGTCTGCAAGAGTGGCGGCGCCGTTCCGAGCCGCGTCCAGGTGGGGCGTCCACACAACTCCCCAGCCAGCCCCGCTGCAGCGCTGCCGACTCCACTATTCAACTCATGCCCTGCAATTGTGGTTCATATGAATGCAGGCCCGGGCCCCAGCGGCGGATGATTGCGCTGCCGCTGCGCCGCCGCCTGCTGCCGGCGGCGGCGGCGGCAGAGGCGGCGGCGGCAGACCAGCCGTCTGCCCTTGCCCAGCTGGCGGCATCTGGCGCCAAGCCCACCAAGACGGCTGTCAGCAAGCTGACGGTGGCTGAGCTGCGTGCCGAATGCGAGCTGCTGGGCCTGCCGGCCGATGGCTTGAAGGCCGCACTGGTGGAGCGCCTGCTGGGCTGGTGGGAGGCGCAGCGGCAGCAGCCAGGGGCCACGCAGCAGGCGCAGCCTGCAGCGGCGCCGTCCGCAGCATCGGCGCCTGCTGCCGCGCCGCCCAGCAGCAGTGAGGAGGGCGCAGGCGAGCGGCTGCAGGCGCAGCGGGAGGCCGAGATCCAGCGGTACCAGCAGCAGCAGCAGCAGCAGCAGCAGCAGCAACAGCAGCAAGGGGGCCAGGGCCAGGAGAGTGATGAGGAGGAGGGGCAGCGGCAGGGCTGGGAGCAGCAGCAGCGCAAGCGCGTCCCAGGCGTGCCCTGGATGTCGGTGACGTGGCTGGGCACCAGCAGCGGCAACCCCACCACTAAGCGCAACGTCAGCGCCATCGCTGGTGAGGGCCGGGCACCGCTGCGCTGCGCTTGGCCATGCAGTGCATGGGTGTACCAAGCTGCTCCAGCTCCAGCTCTGCTGCTGGCGGTGCTGCCGCGCATTGATTGCGCCCGCCGGGTTTGGATGCCGTGGCTCCCGTCGGGGCCATGCCCGCTGGCCTGCCCGCTGGCCTGCCGCGCTCGGGCACAACCTGCTCGGGAACAGCCGCCCCAAGGCCGTCCGCTTGATTCGGTTCCCTCCCTGTCCTATGCTTCAGTCCAGTATGGGGATGACATGTTCCTGGTGGACGCTGGCGAGGGCACCCGGCACCAGGTGCGGCGGCCCTGTGTGGAAGCAATGCAAGTGGGCCCGCTGTGGCTGCCGGGATGCATTCCGTTCCGTCTACGGGACTGAGCTTTTAGCTGCTTGCTTGCCTCTGTGCAGATGCGGCGGAACCGCACTCGTATGGACCCCAGATCGCATGCCTGCCTGCTTGCCTGCGGCTGTTCAGTCTCCCAACCATGCTGTTGCTTGCCCGACTGTTTGCAGATGCGGCGGAACCGCTCGCCGATGGATCCTGGCCGCGTGCGAGCCCTGCTGATCACCCACACGCACGGGGACCACTGCTTTGGTCTGGGCGGCATGATTGAAGCCATCTGCCAGGTGATGAGCAGATGCTAGGCTAGTGTTGAACCTAAGTTGGCAACAGATGATTTGGAGACAGTTCAATGCGCCGCCGGCAGGCGCGGCTGGGCACGCCAACCCACAGGGCTTGCCACTTTTGGCCCGGATGCAGCTGGATTGAGACGCTGTGCCAACCTGTCTTTACTCATGCAGGCACGGCTGGGCACGCCGCTGCAGCATGACCCTGTGCGCATTTACGGCCCCAAGGAGCTGCAGTCGCTGGTCGCCTTCTCCATCAGGTGCGTGCATCTCTCACGGCTGCTTGGGGGGAGAGTGGGCTGCCTACGTGTTGTGCCTGCAGCCGGTTGCGCCAGCGGGCAGTTCTGGGGCAGCGCCCCCAGTGGCCGTGCGGTCTGCTGCCTACCCACCGCCAGCTGCTGGGTGTTGTCTCGATTTGCTGCAGGGCGGGCGGTACCCCCCTCACCACCCCAATCATCGTGACTGGGTTTGTGCTGGACCCCGCCATGGCTCGGCCGCCCACCAAAGTGGATGCCAGCGGCATGCTGCTGGTGAGCTCGCATGCCAGGCAGCAAATGGGGGCAGTACGGCGGCTCGGATGGTCCTGCCCAAGTGCCCGCCTCCTCCCTGTGACGCCCACACTGCAGCTGTACGCCGCCCTCCTGCCCCTCTATGCCTCCCTTGCACTGTCAAGGTACAGGGCCCCGACCCTCACCCCCGAGCGCCCGCCGCCTCTCCATAGGACCTGTTCCATGAGCTTGCTGGTCCCTGATGTCCCCGCCGGGCTCCCTCATCCGCACTGCAGTTTGAACTGCAGGGCCCCGACGCCCCCGAGCGGCTGCCACCTGAGGTGGCGGCGGCCCTGCCTGAGCTGCAGCAAGCATACGACGCGGGCAGCGAGGATGTGGTGCAGGTGGGTGTTGTGACTGTTACGTTTGCGCCACGTTGTGACATGCAGTTGTGGCGGCAGCAAGCGGACGTGGCGAGGCATGTGCTGAGCGTGCCGATTCTCCTGTGACAGGCGGATGCTGCAGCACGCCCACTGCCGTTCCTACTGCGGCGCACTTGTTTGTGTGGGACGGCTCCCCAAGGGGCGATCCAGCTCATTTTGTTACTGCCTTTTGGCCTCAGCAGACACTCTGTGCCCCTCCTGTGCAGCCGGGCCTGACGTGGACGCTGCGCACCCCCGGCGGTGTGCGCGTGGCGGCTGCGCAGCTGCAGCATCGCGTGCCCTGCTGGGGGTACGTCTTCCAAGAGCCTCACGCCCGGCTAGCGGGCCCGCCAGTCTCCTCCGCGGCCACCACTGACGCTGAGCAGGGCAGCGAGGGCAGCGGGGATGACGAGTCAAACGTCGCCGGCTCGCAGCAGGCGCAGCAGGCGCAGCAGGGGCAGCAGTGGGTGCGGCGCGGCCGCAAGCTGGTGATTCTGGGCGACACGTGCGACAGCCGGGCCATTGCCCCGCTGGCCATGGGCTGCGACCTGCTGAGCCATGAGGCCACCTTCTGCTCCGGTGAGCCTTGCTGGGCCTACCCGGGCCTGTTGGAAGCGTGTGGGGGTGCGTTTGGGGCTGCAGTCGATGTGCTGATCCATGAGGCACCTTCTTCTCCACAATGCGCGCATTGCTGGGTTTCCCGGCTTGGAACTCAGCCTGCAGTTGTGGATGCAGCCCGCCGACAGGTCAGCAGCTCGGTTGTATACTCAGCAAGGATGAACACAACCCAGCAAAGCAGTAAGGCTGCTGTGCTCACCAGCCGCACTGACCCCCTCCTCCCCTGCAGGCATGGAGGCCAAGGCCGACGTTGCGCAGCACTCCACCACTCTGATGGCGGGCGCCTTTGCGGCGCAGGTTGCTGCCCGCCTGCTCGTCCTGACCCACTTCTCGGCACGGTGAGTGGCTCAGTAGTCGTGTGGCGCTGCCTGTGTGCTTGCTGTTGTCGGAGCTGATGCTGACGGTTTGAGCTTCGGTTGCCTGGGGGTTGCATGGTTCAATCCGATGTCAACCTGCCCCTTCCTGCATCGCCGCAGGTACGAGTCTGTGAGCGGGCATGCGCAGGCGATGAAGCGCGACCGCCAGGGCGTTCGTAAGGTGCGGCTGCTGTGCCTGCTGTGGTCATGCTGTGCCTGCTGTGGGGCATGGAGTGCAGGTTATGTGTGCAATGCTGCCGGGCCGCCCAGCTCCTGGTGGCTACCAGACAGACCTGCACCACTCGGCTGGACCTTTGTTCGTCGGCATGCGCTGCTCAGCATGCGCTGCTCAGCACACAGCAACGGTTGGAGTCGCTCCATACTGCATCTGCTCACTCACATGGTGCATCGCCACCCAACCTGCAGGCCGAGCTGCGCGCGACGGCCTACGAGCAAGGCGGCCTGTATGATGAGCTCAAGCGGCTGTGGAACGAGGCCTTTGAAACTTACGGCAAACGTGAGATTAATTGAAAACGCTTGCTTTTTGCAAAATTGATGGCCGGCCTACCAACTGAGACGTTGCTGCCTCGCATGCCGCGCCACCCACCTGCCCCAGGCACCAACCCCGCCCGCACTGCCCACCCTCCTCCTTGTGTAGCCACGATCCGCCTGGCCAATGACTTCACAAACGTCAACGTGGCCCCACCCGAGCCGGTGACTGTGGAGGAGCTGAAGCAAGAGGAGGCGCGGCTGCAGAGGGAGGCGGCCGCCGCGCGGCAGCGTGGCATCCCTCAGCCCGCCGGCAGCGCTCAGTGGGGGCGGACGCAGGGCAGGCAGCGGGAGCAGCACGGGCGGCCACGTGAGCAGTACGGGCGGCAGGGGCAGCAGGGCGGGAAGGAGCAGTATGGGCAGCGGCGGCAGCCACGGCAGGATGGCCGCCCTCAGTATGACCGCGCCCGGAGCGGCGGTGGCGGCGGCGGCCAGCAGCGGCGGGGCGGCAACCGCCCACAGCAGTGGCAGCCGCGGAGGGGCGGCGGGGCAGGTGATGTGCGCCAGTGGCCCGATAACTAGAATGACTTGTGAGCTTAAGTGCTGTGTGACCCGTGCAGCCAGCCTCATTTGCTCCAGCAATCTTAACGCACTAATTCGGTCCTGACGCTTCTGAGATTGCACAGCCTTGTATCATTGTACCTGTTTAAATGAACAGTGAACTTCATGAGTGCAAGCGGTGCCACCGCAGGCAGCTAATGTACAGAGGCCCTCACAGGGGCTGCAACTTGGCCTAGCGGCGGCACTGGGAATCAAGAGAGCAGAGCATGAAGGCAACACACGAAGCAGGCAGTTGCGTGGCAGCAAGCCAGCAAGCAGGGCAGTGAAATAGAGAGCGTTGGGGGCAGAACGGTACAAGGGGAGCAGGGGAGGGGGGAAGCGAGCATGACACACAGTTAATGTGTACATGGTGCAATGCGCACGCTCACTACAAGCAAAGTTGGTTTGGATGCGGGGCGTGCAGGGTGTTTATTTTCTCGTTGCTGGCGCGCTCAAGGTGGGAGGCTGGGGCATGCCTGGCGCACATGGTGGCAAGCACGCGCACCCGCTGCTGCCCGGCTGGGTGCCTCCCGCTTCACAGGGCCGGGCTGCCATTCCAAATCAGGGTTCAGCTGCGCGTCTTGATCACAGGGCTGGTCAGCCAGCGCTGGAGGGGATCGTACGCCTCAGCTGCCTCCCCTCCAAGCGGCACCCTGCTCCGCCGCTTGACGCCACGCACCAGCAGCAGCACGGCCGCGGCGGCGGCACCCATCACAGCCACGCCAGTTGCAATCCTGCGGGTGGCAGGGGTGTGGGTGTGGGTCAGGGAGGCGGCGGCAGCAGTGAATTGCGGGGCAACGGGCTTTCCAGCGAGCAGTGGAAGGGCATCGCTACGCTGCTTGACACGAAACGACCTGTCTGGCCATCGCCCGTCAACTTCAGAGGGCAACAGCACGCACAGCAAACCAGTCTGGTTGCCGCACCTGACGAGGACCAGGTCCTGGCCGCCGCTCTTATGACCACAATCGGGTTGATGCAACCACAGGTTAGTAGCAAACTGGCTACCCTTACCTGACGAGGATCAGGTTCTGGCCGCCGCTGTTGGGCGCCTTCCAGGGCGGGAAGTAGGGGCGGCACTCGGGCGGCACCTGCAGCACGCCAGCCCAAGGTATTAAGGGTCGTCGCTTGCATCTGAACATGCGGGCAGAGGCGGGTGGCAGGCACGCACAGGACACGCTCGTGTACAGCAGGGACGCAAGCCAAACTACAGGGAGGTGCTGAAGACCCACCGGCGAGCCAACTGGCAGGCTGACCGCCTTGCCGCACGTGGCGCGGTGCGAGCGCACCACACCCGGCGGGCAGGTGCGCAGCTGCAGCAAAGGGGCAGGGAGGGAAGGAGCGTGGCTGCAGCAAGTTGGAATGCCACGCGTTACGGCACACAACCCCCCACCCGGCAGCCGTTTCAAACCCCGGAGAATCGCATGCCGGCCTTTCCACAAACCAGCCGCCCAAAAACCAACCAGCCGACTGGCCCACACACCCTCAAGCATCCAACCAGCCGACTGGCCCACACCTCCAAGCATCCAACCAGCCGACTGGCCCACACACCTTCAAGTCCAGCCCCACGCACAGCCGCACTTCCAGCAGCTGACCGTGCCAGCACTCGAGCAGGGGAGCCACGCCCCACGCGTCCTCCACCGCACGCGCCACCTTGCGAGTGACGTACAGGTCCGAGTCCGACGGCAGGATGCCTGCAGTGGCCAGCGCCACCTGCGGACGGAAGAAGGCAGGCGCAGCAGAGCGTTGGCGCAGCATGCCAGAGTGTTGGTAAGAGAGGCGGCAAGGTGTACATGAAACGCACGGCAGCCCTTGCTGACGAGACAACCACTCACATCCAAATCCAGCTGCTCGTGCAGGCGCATGGTTGCATTGAAGAATGCTGCGCGGTCGCCGGTCACAGGGCGCGCACACGTGCCTAGGGCAGGGCAGGGTGGCCAGCACCGGTCACAGTTGAGCAGCCCCTGTGATGAGCCATCGGCGTGCACGGCATGCCAGGGATGCCACACCGCCACACAAGCCGCTGGGAGCAAGGGTCCCTCCCTGGCTGGCCACACAAGCGGTGGTGCAGGCAGGACAGCCATCCCGCCATACCATCAGCTCTAAACTTCCGGCGTCAAGCATAATCCTGCTCACCGTGCTTCTCATACTCGTGATCCCAAAAGGCACTGTCTGCAGGAGGAGACGCGAGAAGGCGGCAAGGGTGAGAGGCAGGACGAGCCGCACTGCCCAGGCCCAGGCGGGCAGCTGCAAGCTGCACACCGGGCAGTGCTCAGTGCAGCTCCCGGCCCACACCCCGGCGTAAACCCACGCATCTTGTATTGAACAATGCGAGCGCCCACCCTTCCGCCCTGCACACTCTCCCCCTCGTGCATACCTGGGCCCTTGAAGCTGGGCCACTCGCAGCGCTGCTGCTCGTTGCCCTCCTCAGGCTCCGGCTGTGGAGCTGGGAAGGGCGCTGGCGGCTGCAAGTCCGGGCTGGGCGCATCTCCATCCTTCTTCTTGCGCTGCTTTGCTTTGCGTGAGCCCGGCCCCCCCTCCTGCTCCCCGGCCGCAGCAGTGGGCGTCCAGGGCTGCCCCGCGCCTGCCTGCTGCTGCTGCTCCGCCTGCTGCGGTTGGGTGCCACGGGCAAGCCCGCCGCTGCTGGGATTGCTCCCGCTGCTGCTGCTGCTGCTGCTCTCATCGCCGCTGCTGCTCCCGCCTGTGCTGCTGCTGCTGCTCTGGTGGTTGCCGCAAAACTCTGGCCAGCCGCCGTTTGCATACTCTGGCCACAAGCCGTGGATCGTGAATGCGGTGCTGCAACCGACAACGGAAGGAAGGCAGGAAGCAACGGTGGTGAGCGTTCGAGCGCAGTTTGAAAGTCTGGTGTGCGGCATGGGAGCAAGCTTTGCCCGAGCCTTGAAAGCTGCAACTGAAGGCCATGCTACGCGATGCACACGCACGCCCCCAAAGGCGCATGCCCACCAACGCTGTCCCCCCCGGGCTGACTGAGACGACAGCTGCCACCCAAGCTGCGTACCCGCCGCTGAGACTGGCAATGCTCACTTCCCAACACACTTTTCCCAAATAACACACGCCAACCCGGCAAGCCACGCGCCCCACACCCAAGCAATGGACCCCCCTCTGTTGCTCACATGGGGCGGACCGTGCAGCGCTCCTGGCGGCAAAAGGTGGGCGAGTAGCTGCGCACAAGCAGGAACAGGTCGAACCCCGGGTCCCCATCTGGCCCTTTGTCCTTGCCGCGCCGGCCGCGGCCCAGTGCTGCCGCCGCCGGCTGCCCGCCATGCCCAGGCTCCACCGCCGCCGCCGCCAGCAGCAGCAGCAGCGCAAGGCGCTGTGCTGGCATCGCTGCTCTAGCTGTGTGTTTGGATGGTGGAGGTTGAGCTGCAAGGCGCGGGAAGAGCAGGGCTCATGTCGAGCGCGGCGGCCCAGCACCGGCTCCCCGTTGCGAGTGCCGGCGGGTGGGGAGCCGCAGGGCCGCAGGGTGCGCAGCGCCGATTCCGACTGCCACGATAGCACTCACGGTCGACCAATCTGCCAGAATAGAACCCCAGTAGGCGCGGGGGTGCCCTACCTGGGGCGCCTGCGAGCCCGTCGAAGCCGTGCGGCTGGCCACTGCCTTGCAGTTCCTGCGGTGAAACGCTCCTGATCGCGCCTGGCTGTAGACCCTGCTAAAGCAGTTTGAGGCGTGCTGCTGACCACTGCTGCGAGCAGTCCTAATGCAGCCCCTTGCCTCTCACCAACGTCCGTGCTAGCATATTTATTATCACAATGCAGGCGTATTCGTTGCATGTGCAGGGCGTGGGCGCCCGCTGGGAGGCTGGCGGCTGGACGCCCCGTGCGTGCGGCCACAGGAACCGCTCCTGGCGCCCAAGCGCTCGCCAGCCAGTGCGCACACAACATGGGTGGGCAATTGCAGTGCGGCCACATGCCTCAGCGGCAGCAGGGCCACCGGTGGCAGCGGTGGCAGAGCCCTCGCAGCTGCTGCTAGGAGCCGACATCCCCATTGCGCTGCGGTCGGTCACCGTGGCAGGATGCACGTTCCTGCTGCTGGTGCCCGACATTGATGCGGGTGAGTACACGCCCACGCTCAAGAAACGGGGGCTGTGTGCGTGCTGGGTACAGGATCAGCCCTGGCGGCAGGCTTCTGCAGCACCGTCGGGCACTCTGTCCTGCGCCTAGCCAGTAGCCTGCGCTTACCTTCTGTTCTGCCGTGCTGCAGTGATGGAGATGTACATTGCGGCTGGGCAGGCGGATCGCGACCCCTACTGGTGCGCTGTGCGCTGCGAGGCCGTGTGCCCCTTGGCCTCCACTGCTAGCGTGTCGTAGGCGGTGCGGCCGCTGCTGCTGCTGCTGCTGCTGCTGCTGCTGCTGCTGCTGCGGGCCGTGCCTGCCTGCGCTTCCAGTATGAACGCGTGTTTTGTCGCAGGTGTGAACCCGGCCCTTGGCACTGGCCATGTAAGCCGAGCTGCCGACCTGCCCCCACCTGGTGGCCTGGTGTGGTGACTCAAGCAGCACAGTGCCCGCTTGCCACCCTGCTCCGCAGGTGCGAGCCCTGGCCCTCCGCGCTGGCCATGTCAGCAGAGCTGCTGACCCGGCCGCAGCTGGTGGCGGGCCAGAGGGTGTGCGAGCTGGGATGCGGCCTGGGCCTGGCGGGGCTGGCGGCCGCGGTGGCAGGTGCGTGTGTGTGCTGCCGGTGCTTGGCGTAAGGTTTGCGTTGGGAGTGCAGCCCTGCGCTGCAGAGCTTGCAGTGCTAGCTGCTAGCCTCTGGATCGCTGCATCCCCTTCTCCACTCGGCTGTGTGTTTTCGTTGCTGCTTCGCAGGTGCTGCGGAGGTGGTGCTGCTGGATCGGGAGCCGCTGGCGCTGCAGTGCGCGCTGGTCAATGCAGAGATCAACGGCTTGAACGTGGCCGCAGCACAGCCAGCAAGCAGCAGCAGCAACGGTAGCAGTGGCGGAGGCAGCGGCAGCAGCAGCGTGCAGCCTCCCCCACTAGAGCAGCTGCTGCAGTATATGCCTGCAGAGGATGCGCAACGGCTGCAGGAGCACCAGCGGCAGTTGCGGCTGCAGCGGCAGCGGCAGCAAGCGGCGGCGCCTGACCACAACAATGGCAGCAGCAGCGATCGCAGCAGCAGCAGCAGCAGCAGCAGCAGTAGCAGCACAGCGGCAGCAGAAACACCAGCCGCTGAAGCAGCAGCATTGGCGGCCCTGCCGCCGCCCAGCGGCACGGTGCAAGCAGAAGTGTTTGACTGGAGCCAGCCGGTGACGGTTGCGCCACACGATGTGATGCTCGTCTGCGACTGCCTCTACGAAAGCTTCTCCGTGCAGGTGGTTTGCGCCTTGTGTCTGTTTTGCTGCACACTGCACACTGCTTGCTGCGCTGCTTCATGTGGTCATGCCATGACGCTCCGGGTTGGCATGAGCATGGCATGAGCATGGCATGAGCATGAGCATGGCATGAGCATGAGCATGGCATGAGCATGAGCATGGCATGGCATGGCATGGCATGGCATGGCATGGCATGGCATGGCATGGCGCGGCATGGCATGGCATGGCATGGGATGAGCATGGCATGGCGGCCGTGGTCTGCCATGGCATGGCATGTGCCGGCATGGTCACCGCATGTTTGTGACATGTCATGCCCCTGCACACTTCACAAGATCGTTGCTCATGTGCTGCCTGCCGCTGCGCCATCTTATCCAGCTTTCCTCTGCCTGTGATCCCTCCCATGCTTGCAGCCTGTGGCAGAGGTGGCTCCAAAGCTGCTCAAGCGCCGCAGCAGCCGCCTGCTGCTTGCTGACCCTCCCGACCGTGCCCGGCACAACAGGTGCGTACCCTCGCTGCGTGCCTTTGCTGCTGCTGCAACATGGGTTGCCGTGACGTTTGCAGCCATCCCATGTATGCGATCATGTGAGCGCATATGAGACACATGGAACCTCACGGCGTGCCTGCATGACGCAGTGCTGCATCTCCACTCAACATGGGTGTGGATTGCCGTAGCCCACGCATTGAGCCGCAGGAGTGCTTGCCGACATTTTGCGCGAACAGATGCGCCCATCCTGTTGCACAGCCCTTTGAATCCCATTTCACGCCTTTGCAATTCACATGTGGTCTCGCAGGGAGTGCTTCCTGGACATCCTGTGCGAGGAGAGCGGCGAGTTTTTGGTGGAAGAGGCAGCCGAGGCCAAAGTCCCCACGTGGGAGGAGAGCAAGAAGGGCTGGCGGGACGTGCCCATCGCGCTTATGCACCTGCGCCGGAGCGGCGGCGGGGACACGGTCGGCGTGAAGCTGCGGCGGCGGGAGTGAGTGTGCGACTCTGAGAGGCTGTAGACCCGCCTAGCGGAATGAGGAAAGCAGCGCCGTTTCCTTCCGTCATGTAGCCATGTAACATGGTAGCATAAGAGACAATTGGCCGGTGGAGCGAAAATGGGGTTTGGCACGAAGTCACAGTCAGCGCGGGTCGAGCGCAGCACCGTCTTGTCAGGAAAAAATCAGCCCCGCCCTGCTCTCAGCAGCCGGGTGCGGCAGTGCACTAGCGGCAACACAGCAGCATCGCGTCGCAGCTTGGCGTGGTGCGTGGGCGTGTGCCCAGGAGTGGGGCGCAGCGCAGACAGCTCAAGGGATCTGAGCAGCGGGAGCTTGGTCTGTACAGCTGGCGGGGTGCGCACCATGCTGCCGCGCAGCCATGCATGCAAGCAGCGACGGCGGCGGCGATGCTCACCTCTGTTTGACGCCCTCTGCCACAGCCCAGCGCACCTGAATGCCTGTAAAACGCTCTCACAACGGGAATGGCGGCTGCCAGGGTCAAATCTGGCCAATCGACAATGCATTCTGCGGGACCATGGCGCGCAGCGGCGGCGTGCTGTGGGTGCTGCGCTTTCGACGCGGCACTGTGCTTATCTTGGCAGCCAGGCGCAGTTCCAGCCACTTCCGCCCTGCCAGTGGTACACTGCGCCTCCTACAAGCCTCCCAGCCCCTCCTGGCCCCAGCACAGCACCTGCCTGTCGCTGTGGGCAGCCCCCGCGTTACAATGTCCTACTCGACTCGCGGTAGGCGCTGTTTTGGGCACTTGCAGACCATCACAGGCGGGCGCGCAGCAGCGCAAGCCTGGCCCGCAAGTCGTGTCGCTCCCCGAAACGTGTTGGCGCTCCACCGACCTCTCCACCTTGCCATCTGAATGCTTGCAGGCGTAATGAACCGCCGCCAGACCACCACGGGCTGCGCGCTCGCCTCCACCATCCCCGGGCCCTCGCCGCTGCCGCGCTTCACCGCGCCCGGCGGCCCCGCGCTTGGTGAGGGCTCAGTTGGCTGCGTAACGTTGCACAGCAAGTCGCAAAGCTGAGGCCGACTCACGACGTGCTCTCCACCTGCCTCCCTTGCGCATGCAGATGTGACGCCCCACCGCCGCACGTCTGGCCTCGGTACCATTCCCTTGTCCTCTCCGAACGCACGCAAGCCCTCCCACCTGGGCCCTTCTCGCATGTCTGAAGCAGGCAGCACGGGTGAGATGCAGTGTCTGCACTGGGGCTGAGACGGCAGGGCCGCAGCTGATGCATGGGCCGTCGGCATCGCCTAGATTGCTCCCCTCCAGCTGGCCGCCATTGGCCCTGCTTGAGCCAGCCGCTGGCGCATTGGTGCGGCACCATTCCCCCACCACCTAACTCTCCACACCCTCCAATCCCACCTGCAGCATCATCCACGCGCCGCCAGACGGTGGCGTGCAGCGCAAGCTCGGCAGGCTCCACCGGCAAGCCTTCCCTGCGTGCCATATCTGCCCACGACCGCCCCGCGAGCTGGAGCATCCACGCACTCGATGCCAGCTCCGCTTGCAGCACCCCCGCCAGCTGCCCCGACACACCCGACGCCCAGACACCTGCCGGCGCGCCCGCCGCACCAGACAGCGCCTGCCCGTCCGCCTTGAGCAGCGCCAGTCCTGGTGAGCGGGGTGGGGAGGGAGCTGTCCCCGCGTGCCAAGGTTGCCTGAGGCAGCCAACGCACCAATGGCGCATGAGGCATGGAAGGTGCCCCTGCGGCCTGCAGGTTGGGGTGTTGGTAGCCCCTCAAGGACTGCTGCCTGCTCATCTCCTTGCGCTCCTGGGCTTTCCTGGTCTCCCTCCCTTGTGCAGGCCCTTTCCTGGCCTCGCCCTGCCACCCCGGCGGCCGCCGCCACACGGCCAGCGGTGCGACGCCTGTCAGCGCCGCCCGGCCGCTGTGCCTGCTTTCCCGCACGCGCTCGCTGAACGCGCGCCAGGACCCCGCCAGCTTTGCAGTGGAGGCCAGCTCAGCCTGCACCAGCGCCTGCACCACTCCTGGCACGAGCGGCTCGGCCGCGGCGGGCCCTGTGGCGCCCTTTGCAGCGGCTGAGCATGCCCCTGTCAGCCAGGCCGCCTGTGCTGCCACCGACAGCACCAGGCAGGTGCCTCCAGTGGCGCTGGGGCAGCCCTGCACCGCCCTCGTGCTGGCCCCCTCTGTGAGGGCCATCGTTATGGCGCAGCCGCCTCTGGCCTTCTCACCCTTCTCCAGCGGCACAACGCTCGACATGGAGCTGTCGCCCGAGGAGGTGCGCTGCGCATGCTGTGCATGAAATGATACCGGTGATGTGGCAATGCCGAAAATCGCGTCTGTCAATGCGGTCAAGCATATCTGCAGTCCTGGGCGCTGAGCTGTGTGCCGATGAAGGTGTCGCTAAGCTCACTAGTGACCCCCTCCCTCCTCCTGCCACACAGCAGGTGCTGTGGGTGGTGCGGCCGCCGGCGCTGTGCGCCACTTCTGCTGATGCGCCTCGGCAGGCCAGCAGCCGGCGCGGCTGGCTGCGCCGCCTGCTGCACGGCCTGCTGGGCCGCCTGTCATGCCTGGCGCAGCCCGCTGTGGTCGCCTAGAGCATGGCAGCATGCATCTGACTGCCCCTCTGCAATGACGAGGTGGTTGCTAGTCCTGAAGCCTGTGTCTTCAATGCTTTGTGTTTGTCATTCGGGCCCTCTTTTGTTTCTGCTCGGCCCACGCTGCTGTTCTCGAGATCGTCTGACCTGTCTTGCCTTCCCGCTCGCCTTTGCAACCAGCCACGCCTGCTTCGCTTTGTTGCGCCCTCAGTTTAGCCTGCGCCCAAGATCCTGCTTCCTGGTTGATTTCATAAACGCGGCTGCCCCCCTCCTTTGCGCCCGATGCTTGTCCCCTCCTTTTGCGCATTCAGATCAAGGGCCTTCTTGTACCTAGCGGTATGAGGCCGGCAGCGCCCCTGCCTTCCCTCATGTAACATGTAGCATAACAGATCCTCGATCGGCGGAGCAAAACTTGCTGGCCCTAAATTGAGCCTCAGCTAAATGACCGCTGCGCCGCATCTTGGCAACCCTAACCTGATGCGTGTGCAACAGTGCACAGCGATTTCACAGCTTTGGTGGTGGTACATGGGTAAACTGTGTTAGGTCGGGTCAGCTGGTCAGTCAGGCTGTCATGTCAGTGAATGGTGCAGCCAGTTGGAGCGGCAGGAAGCGAGCGATTGAGAATCTGAGCGGCAGTGCTGGAGAGAGCAAGGTATGCTGGTGTGCGCCCAGCCGAGCAGGGCATGGGAATGGTAGTACAAGAGGCACAACCGGAACACGCAGACAGTCGGCACGCTGATGGCGCTGGGTGTATTCCTGGGCCGTGCCAGGCAGCTGCCAAGCCGTCATCCAAAGAGCAGCTTCACAACGATGACTAGCGTGTTGATGACTATGAGCGGCACTGCGGGCAGCACCAAGGGGGAGAGGGGTGCGCCAGGTGAGCGACAGCTGGGTATGGCAAGGCAGCGGCATGTGTTTGCTGCTTGGTCAGAAAAGCGGGCTGCGCCGCGCATAACCCTGAGGCGCCCCTGGCATGCAGAATCTGCAGCAGCAGTCAAAACAGCAGCAGCACCACCACCCAAAGCAGCAGGAGCAGCGGCAGCAGGCGGCTCGCACCCCGCATGTACGCCGCAGCGTGCAGCGTGCCGATGACTTGGTACTTGAGCGCATTTGGGGACGGCCCCATCGGGTTGTTGCCCAGCTGCGAGAAGCCCCAGTTGTCTGCAGGGGGCAAGGGAGACAGCACGGGGGCGGCTTGGCCCAGTTGGGAACAGGGTGCTGACTTGCAGGTTGCGCGGCAGCTCGGTACGGCGGCGGCACACGCGAGGCCGAGCGGCCGCCGGGGCAAGCGGCAGTCCACTCACTGGGCTCTAGGAATCGCTCATTGTTGACGATCGCCAGGCCGTTCATGACCAGCAGCACACCCTGCACCGCAGGCAGTGGTCAGGTCGGCAAGCAGCAGGACGCAGGCGGCGGGTGACGGCAGTGTTGTTGCCGCCGCTGCTCCTGCAGCCCGCGGGACGCCCCGGCTCACTTGCAGCAGCGTCCACAGCGTCATGGCGCTGCGCCTGATCGCCCGCCGCTCTGCTGCCGGGCCTTGTTGCGTTGGGCTGGGGGACGGTCAGGCGGGCGAGCTCCCCAGGCGTGCAGGAACTCAGATCGGGCTGTCGAGGCCCCGATGATCGCGTGCACACACCGGCAGCCCCGCTGTAGCGCTCAAGGGGCCTTGATCCAGGCCCACAGGCGCTCATGCGGCCGGGTCGCGCCCGCCTCCCTCCTTTCATTGCGCGTGCATATTGCATCGGCGCATCGCTTTCAGCTGGAGCCGTGACGGGAGGGCAGCCCCTCAAACGTGCGCTGGGGAGGGGGTGATGGCTCGCCAGCGGCTCAGCAAGCCCAGCCCTACCGCCATGGGCGCGTCCGAGCCACCCTGGGGGCCGATGGCACGCTTGCAGGCCCGGCGCCGCAGGGGGTGGGCACCCCTGACCTGGCGGCGGCGGTGGCGGCTGGCGGCGGCCGCTGCTCCGCCCAGAGCCCCGCAGGCGGCCGAATGTGCTGCTACCCGCGCTGCCCGCCTTGTTGCAGTTTTGAACCATGTCTGAGTACGGCTCTGACCACGAGCGCGAGGAGGAGAGCCTCTCCAACGTGCGTGGGCGGCTGATGTTTGGGGGCAGCGGCAGCAGCCACGGTTTGGGCGGCGGCATGTGGGCCCGGTGGGGAGAGCAGGCGCCGTGCAGCCCAGGCGTGCAGCAGCGCAGGCTGCTCTGCAGCTTATGCGGCTGTCGGCTCACTGCTGGGCTGCTGTGCTGAATGGCGCCAGCCCCTCCTGGCGGCCTGCTGGTCACGCAGTGGCGGTGCGGACATATGTGGTGGCCTGCTCGCCATCTGCTACCTGGTTGCCCACGGGTCGGTTGCTGCCCTACCCACTGCCGCAGCCCGATGTCGTGACCAAGTACAAGGCCGCCGCCAAGATCACCAACGGTGCGGCCCCTCGTGCCACCGCTGCTCGCGCACGCAACCGCACGATCCCTGCCGACCCTGCGTGCTGCTGCCTGCTGTGCCGCCGCGTGTCATGGCAGCACAGCGCTCATGTGCTGGTGCGTGTGCTGCCCCTGCCTGCTGCCTGCAGCCGCGCTGGCGGCTGTGGTTGAGGCCTGCAAGCCCGGCGCCAAGATTGTGGACATCTGCGACAAGGGCGACTCGCTGCTGAACGAGTGAGGACGGCGGTTGATGGTTGGCGTTGAGGGCGTGGATGGCTGCTTTGCGTGGACGGTTGCTTTGCGTGGATGGTTGGTGTGCGCGAGTAGGGCCGCATTGCAGCGGCGCTCGACGCGCGCGTGCGTGCGTACCTGCAGCCGCAGCTCCATCCTGTGAAACATAGTTCGAACAATCGTTTTGCGGCCCCTCGTGTGCGCAGGGGCGTGGGCAAGGAGTTCAAGGGCAAGGACATTGAGAAGGGCATCGCCGTGCCCACCTGCATCTCCGTCAACAAGTGAGGCGGAGGGAGGGAGGAGATGGAGGGGTGCGCGCGGCGGCGTGCGAGATCCGAATCAGAGAGAGGGAGGGGATGCGTGCGGCAGCGTGCGACGATCCGAGGGCTGTGCGAGGGGGCGGCCTGCGACGATCCGGCGGCTGTGCGAGCTGCAGCGTGCGACGATCCGGCGGCTGTGCGAGCGGCGTGCGCGGGGCGGCTGTGGCGGTGCCGAAGCGCGCCTCCGGTGCCCTGCCGGCCTGGTCGCATGCAGCGCGTTTCCGTGCCCTCATCTGTCCGTGCCCCTCCCTGCCCGCCTGCAGCTGCGTGGGCCACTGCTCTCCGCTCAACGACTGTGCTGTGGAGCTCAAGGAGGGAGACCTGGTGAAGATGTGAGCAGCTGGCCGCCAGTTGTGTGGTGGTGCTGCTGCTGTGAGCACCTGGCCCCCAGCTTTGTGTAATGCTGCTGGCGCTGCCGCTGCTGCTGCCGCTTGTAGCAGATGAAGCGCCTTGTAGCACATGCAGCGGCTGCCACATGCGCCAGCGGGCTTGCAGCAGCTGCGGCAGCTGCGGCAGAGCTTAATAATTTTTGCCATCCTCACGTGGGATGTGTGCCGTTGGACTGCGCCGCCTGACCACTTGGCCACCGCTGACGAGTCCGCCTTGCGTCCCCACGGTGTGTGCAGCGACATTGGCTGCCACATTGACGGCTACATCGCCCAGGCCGCCCACTCCCTAGTGGTGGCTGCCGATGCTGCCGCACCCGTGACCGGCCGCGCTGCGGACGTCATGCAGGTGCGCTGTGGTTGCAGCACAGCATGGGAACACAGCATGGGAGCACAGTGTGTGCTGCAGCAGGTTGTTGGGGGTGAATGTTAGCTGCTGTGCCGAGCAAGTGCTGCTGCAGCACCCCTAGCTGAGGCCAATCGGGCGGTCCACCGAGACAGCCACGCTGACCTGCTGCGTTGCCACTGCCCTTCTGTGCTGCAGTGTGCACAGACGTGCTTTGATGCTGCGGCCCGCCTGATCCGGCCAGGTGCGGCCACACAGGGACAGGCTGTCTCACCTCTGCTCAGCTCGGCTCGGCTCGCCTCAGATCAGCAGCTTGGATGCACACCAGTGCGCGTGTCGCATGTGCCGCAGCGCCAGCAAGGGTCGGCGCCACGTGCAGCATCCCATGCTTGCCGACACAGCCAGCTGATGCCACGCGCGCCCCGCAACACCCTGGCACTGCAGGCCACAAGAGCAGCGAGGTGGCGCCCGTGCTGGCCAAGATTTGCGAGGCCTACGGCTGCAAGTGAGCGCGTGTTGGCTGCTGCGAAGTTGCTGCGTGTTGCGCGCATGAGGCCTGCACCATTTGCTGCTGCATAAACCAAGGCCACCAGCGGAGTGACGAGTTGCACCTTGTTGAGCGGATGGGGCGATGGATCAAACGACCCGCTGCGCAAACCTGAAAACACACAGCAGCTTGAACGCTTGGCTTCTGACCGCTCCGGCCTACAATTCTGCACGTTTCCTTGCTGCACCATGCTGCATCAGAGCTGCACCTTGCATCTCACCGGGCGGAGTGACTTGCAGGGGTGTTTTTCCCAGCCCTGGGGTTGTACGTTGCCATCCCTGCAACCCCGCCTGGCCCCGTCTGGCCCTGCAGCACCCCGGCTCCGACCTCTCTCATGTCCTGTCTGCATGCCCTGCTGCATGCGTGTGTGTTGCCCGGTACACCACCTGCCCTTCCAACTGAGAGCCTCCCCTCACCCTCTTGGTTTTGACCTTGTGCAGCCTGGTGGGCGGGTGTGATGTTGATGCACTTTCAACCGAGAGACTCCCCCCACCCCCCTGAGTGTGCAGCCTGGTGGATGACATGATGACGTACGAGATGACCGCTAACCGCTAACCAAGAACCCCCTCCCATCCCCCTGAGTGTGCAGCCTGGTGGACGGCGTGATGACGTACGAGATGACCCGCTTTGTGATCGACGCGCAGAAGGCGGTGGTGCACAAGGCGCAGCCCGACCAGAAGGTGGGTCCGCGGGCGAGGCTGCGGGCTTCGTTTGACTTGCGTGGCTGGGGGCGCGGCGGCACGTTCGGGGGCGTGGCGGCAAGTTTGGGGGCAGCTGAGGGGCAGGCGAAGAGCCAGCCGGCCGGCTTGCAAGCCCTCCCACCCAACCAGTCCCGAGGGGCCAAAAAACAATGGTGTTGGTCCATGTGGCAGCAGCTGCTTAACGTTGGACCTCTGCTAAATTTCGCTCAATTGGTTGGCAGGTGGAGGACGTTGAGTTTGAGGAGGGCGAGGTGTACGCCATCGACTGCCTGGTGTCCAGCGGCGAGGGCAAGCCCAAGTGAGCAGCTGGGGCACGTGTGGAGGGCAGATGCTGCGTGGTTGGACAGCTGCTGGCGCAGCTGGGGCCGCATGGCATGGTGCTCGGCGGTAGCCAGCAGCTGGGGCTGCGCTGCATGGGGCTTCCAGTAGCGAGCCCATGCGAGCACAGCGCTGCCGTCAGCGTTGCCGTCAGCATTGGCACGTGCAGCCTGCTTGCGGCTCTGCTCTTGCTGACTGCCATTCGCTGCGTGCGTTCCTGCTCGCAGGCTGCACGACGAGAAGGAGACGACTGTGTACAAGCGTGCGATGGAGGTGCGGCTGCCCATCCTGTGGTGTTCCCTGTATGGGCGCGTCGCCGAGCTGAGGAGCCTCAGTGCCTGCTGCTGGCCAGCCTGGTGAACAGCAACTGCCACTGCCGGCTCATCACTTCCCCTGCTGCTCATCTGTTGTGCCCTGGCAGGTCCAGTACCAGCTGAAGATGAAGGCGTCGCGCGAGCTGCTGAGCGAGGTGCAGAAGAAGTACCCCACCATGCTCTTCAGGTGGGTGCGCAGCAACTTGCTGCAAGTGGTGATACACAGTATTGCGAACAGTGCTCGCTGGGCTCCTGCGGTGCCAGAACATGTACGCCTGTGTGCATTACAATAGCCCTGCCTGCCTACCCACGCCTCGTCACGCAGCCTGCGCGGCATTGAGGCCAAGCAGGCGCGGTTTGGCCTGGTGGAGTGCCTCAACCACGGCCTGCTCAACGCCTACCCCGTCACCTACGAGAAGGACGGCGACCTGGTGGCCCACGTGAGCGGTTTAGTGCACATGTGTGGTGTTGCGTTGCGTAGTGAAGGGCATGCAGATCTGTCAACTGCGACAAGAAGGGCGACCTGGTGGCCCACGTGAGTGGAGAGGCCTCACAACCTTTAGTTTTGAACTGTTGAATTGCGTCTGAACTTGCTGGTAATGTTGGCTGTCGCCTGCAAGGACGGCGGCCTGGCGGCACTTGCGAACGAGATCCCCATGTGTTGCTTTCCAAGCCGGCTGGGAGCGCCGCGAGCTGGTGCCATGGCACGTGCTGGGAACGTGCGGTCGTGGGGCGGCTGTAGGCCAACCGTCTTTGAAGACGGCTGCGTCCACTTACTCGTTCTCCGCTCCTCTTGCTGTGCCCTGCAGATCAAGGGCACCGTGCTGCTCATGCCCAGCGGCAGCGACCGCATCACGGGTGTGCCGCTGCAGACGCTGCAGAGCGACAAGGCGTGCGAGGACGAGGAGGTGAAGGCGCTGCTGGCCACCAGGTGGGGGCGGTTGATGCTTCAACAACACTCAGCTGGCTGATGCTGGGAGGGGGGGATGCTGCTGCCTCTACTCTAGCTGGCTGGGTAGTGGGGGCGGCGAATCCCACCTGACCTGCATGGATCATTGCCACCTCTGGCTCATGCATTCCGCCCTTCCTTTTCCCACGCAGCCTCAAGAACAAGAAGAAGAAGAAGAAGGCCGCCAAGGAGGCCGCCGCGTAAAGCAGCCAGCCCGCTTGACGGCAGCCGGCCCTTGGCAAACCAGTCACTTGACAGCCCGCGAGAGCAGCAGGCGCGGCTTGCCAGCCAGCTGCGGCTGCTTGAGCAGCGCACGATCTTGGCAGTTGGCACGTGTGCCGGTGCCACGTGTGGAGTGCGTCGCCCTCTGCCTGCGTTGCCATCTCATCAGCAATGAATGTGCCCCAGTTTTCTCACCGTACGCGGCAGCGGTGGCAGCAGTGAGCTGTAAATTCGGTTGCAACCTGCTGGAGAGCCAGTTTGGGAGCAACAGGCGCAGAGCAATAGTGGTGCAGCAGCAGGTTGCAGGAGGTACAGCCAACTGCGGAAGCTTTCGGCGCAGGGTGAAGGGCAGCACACACAGCACAATGCACAGCAGTGGCGCGTGCACCACCGCCTCGCCTCCTAAAGCACTCGCCTGGTTGTACATGCCTCCGTGTCTGCCTGGTATGAGCACAGAAAGGCGGCAAACAGGGCACGCAAGGCGGTGTGCCACTGCAGAGGCGGCTGCAGCAAGGGCACTGGCAGTGCCCTACCCAAGCCCGCTCCCTTTGACCATTGGCCATTCGGAATGGATGTCACGTGCCGACTGTTCGAAGCGGCATGATGCATCATCGCTCCGCTGATGCTGCGGGCAGTCAGCTGCGAGAACCGTCTGCCCAGAGGCTCAGCTCTTACAGCGCACCGGTGCGAATGCAAACGCGCAGAGTCGGCCCGGCCTGGCCAATCGGCTGCCAGGAAAAATGGAGTGAGTGTGTGTCTATCGTGGGTGAGCGCCGGCCGGGCAAATCGCCGCGGCACGGCAGCAGTGTGCAGTGTTGAGCGATCAAAAGCGGGCAGGAGGCGTGGCGGCAGCGGAGAAAAGAAGGACACAAGCGGGAGAGCAGAGGGATGGATAAGGATGCAGGACGGTGTTGGGGAGAGGGCCATGCATGGGAGGAAAATGGGGCGAGGGGGAGGCCGCCGGCAGCTCGAGTGGGGGCGCCAGCGCGAAAGCCCCAGCCGGTCCCACCAGCTTCAACTGATGAGGGGGCGCAGCCAGCGCAGCGGCCGGCGCCGCTCGCTACCCAGCCGCCCTCGCATGCTAAAAGTGGGGCCAGCCATGGAGCATGGGCCGGCCGCCCAGCCAGGCCGCTCACGAGTGCTTGTGCTCGGAGTTGCAGATCTTGATGAAAGACGGGCCCTTGAGGGAGGCACCGCCCACCTGCAGGCAGCGTGCAGCCGGGTGGAGTGCAAAGTCAGTTTGCTGCGGACAGCTGGTCGTGCCCTCCAGTGGGCGGTCCAAGGCTCGGTTGAACAGCATATGCAGGCAGGCAGGCCCGTCGCTGCCACCGGGAGCCCCCACCAGGAAGCCAGCCGGCAATGCGCTCCAGGGCTGGGCTCGTGTATTTCATTGGTCACAAGCAGCGGGCCAGCAACCCAGCAAACAAAGCCCAAGCCCAAGCCCATCAGATTTACAGGTATGGCTGCTCACCAGGAAACCGTCCACATCCTCCAGGTTGGCCAGCGTCTCGCAGTTCTGGTCGTTCACTGCACGCAACGCAACGAAACGAGCAGGGCAACAAAGGGCGGTGGGCAGGTGCTGCAGCAAGCGGCTGGGGCAGGCAGGGAGGAGACAAGAAGGGCGGCACTGGGCCAGAGGGGAGCAGGCAGCAAGCGTGGACCGGCGACGTCTGAAACGTGCTTGCATTCGTCCAGGCGAACGCGTGGGGCTGCCTGCTTCTGAAGCCGCCAAATAGCAATGGACACACATGAGCAACACAACCAATCAACGCAATGGAGCCGCCGTAGTGGATTCGCGCCAACTTCCAGCTTTACCCAAGCAAACCATGCTAAAATAGCAAGTTGGAGCCCGCACCGGAGCCGCCATAAAGGATGCGCAGCTTGTCGGCCACGTCAGTGTTGACGTTCTTGGCCACCCAGGCGCGCACGTGGGCGTGCACCTCCTGCACATTGCCAGGAGGATGTGTGCATGCGTGAGCAGGGACGTAAATGTGTGCTTGTCGCCAGGACTCAAATGGACACGGCACTGCACTCTACAGCACTGTGCAGAGAAGCGCACGGCCCTACTCAAACATAGCCACCACGGCACAGCACAGCACAGCGCAGCGCAGCACAGCACAGCACAGCACAGCACACACCTGCGCCTGCTCGGGGGTGGCCACCACGCCGGTGCCGATCGCCCACACAGGCTCGTAGGCAATGACCTGCCGAGAATGATGGGTGCAGGAGCAGCAGGGTGGGAGGCTGTTCGTGGGATGGTCGGGAGAGCTCTCGCCACAGGCACGCAGCTGGGCCATGGGGGGCAGCTGGGCTGCCACGCCGCCCGGTACAGTGTGACGGGCACTCCGGCCCCGCTTAGTCTCATGAAGATGGGGCCCTAGTGGGCTGGGGCTAAGCTAGACTAGACTAGCCTAGCCTAGCCTAGACTAGCCGGCCCCGCTCCGCCTCACCATGTTGGTCCAGTTGCCAATGGTGGTGTGGTTGGCAATGGCCCTGCCACAGGGAGGAGCGTGGGCGCCAGCGGCAGTTTGGGATTATGACAGGAGTGGCAGCAACACGAGGCGTTTAAGGGCGCAGCTCCGCGCACCCCGACAGCGGCCAAACAGCCCCCCGGCCCCAGGCCAATTTACTGCTGTCCAGCACCGAACCTCGGTCCACAGCTGCCGCTCTGTTCCCCAATCACCAGCAGCACCGCAGGTACGCAAGTGCACAGAAATGAGTCCGCAATCGCACAGAAATGAACAAGCGCAGCCCAGCTCACTGCAGCTGCGCGTCAATCACGTCCCACATGTGGCCGCTCTCCCGCTGCTCCAGCGTCTCGCCGATGCAAGCAATGACCTGCAACCGAGCAGGGGCAGGGCTTGGCAGCGGTTGGGCTGTCTGTCTTGGGCCGGCGCGTACGTGACAACAGCGATCGCAACAAGATTGGCAGTTGCAGGCAGTGCGCCAGCGCGCTCTTTCTGAGGCTGCGTGTTTACAAGCACTAAGCCCACCTTGAGGCCCTGGCTCAGTGCGTACTCGCACTTCATGCCCACCAGCTCATCGTCCTCGCGGCACAGGCTGCGGCGCTCTGCGTTTCCATAGACAGCAGCCAGGCAGTTGCGTTCAGCGGGCAAAGCAGTCCGGCACAGGCTGCGGCGCTCTGCGTTCCCAGACAGCCAGGCGGCTGCGCTGTGTGGGCGCTGCGGCAGGCAGCAGCAGACAAAGCACCACCAGCTGCTGGCTTCCTGCCGCAGCAGCACTGGACTCGCAGCACCAAGTAACAGGGATCAACCGAGGCGATGCAAGTACAGCACCAGCCCACCCCAACGCAGCACAACAACAACAGCTCCTGCTCAGTTCCTGCTCACCCGAGTGGCCCAGGATGACCCAGGGGATGCCAAAGTCGTGCAGCATCTCCGCAGACACCTCGCCAGTGAAGGCGCCGCCCTTGCCCACCCAGCAGTCCTGCACAAGTGCACCGGTGGGTCGAGGGAGGTTGCGGCTTCAGCAGAGGCGAGGCTTGAAGGTCACAGAGCGCAGGCACTCACTCACACCTGGCGCGAGCGCCGTCACGCGGGGAGCGGCAGCACACAGCACATCCCCCGCATCTCACGTGCACTGCGGCCTGGCAGGGGTGTGCGCCGCGTGCCTGCCGCTCACCCCTGCCCCCGCCCCGGCAGCCGAACAGAGCACCAAGGCAAATAAATGCACGTAAGCCTCACCTGCGCCGCGACCTGGAAGGGCGCGCGCAGCGTGCTCTTCACCATGCCCAGGTGCACGAAGGTGGGGGCCACCACTATCTCAACGGTGCTGGGCACGCTGCCTGCGGGCGGCCAAGGGAACAGCAGGCCGTCAGGATCAGCATGCGCCCAGAGGGCGGATCGCATAACAGTGGGCCCCATTGCAAGCTCCATGGTGCTGGGCGCACTGCCCGCAGTAAGGAGAGACTTGCAGCTGCGCTGATTCTGTTGCCTGCCGGCCACGGCAGCGGTCGCACGACTGCGCACCAGCATGGACAGCAGCTGCATGGCACCATGGGCACTGGCTGCCAGCCGTGGCGCGGGATCCACGGGCAGTGCACAGCATTCAAAGCCGCATCCAAAAGTCAAAAAAGGGGCCCGCAGCTTGAGCTGCGCGAGCATCTGCGGCAGGGCGGCGACGTCATCTTCACCAGCACCCATCAACACCGTCAAGACTAGACTCAAAAGCGCACCCGCGTTCAGGTCCTTGACCAGCTGCGTGACCATGTCAATGGTGCCATTGCACTTCCAGTTGCCTGCGGCGGGGGTGAGGCAAGAGCGTTGAGCGGCGGTCAGCGGCGGTCCCTCCCGAGGGTGGCGGCGTGGCCTGTGGGAGACGGCACCTGGGCCATCGCGGCCCAGATCGGGCCCAGACACACTCTGTCGGACACATGGGAGGCCCCACAAACGTGGGCGCAGCTCAAACAAGGCCGGCGCACAGCGGCTCACCGCCGATAAAGAACCGGCCGCTGCCGCGGGCCACGATCGCCATACGGCGATGCGCCCTCGAGGCGCTGGGGCTGCGGGCAGCCTGCAGCTGGACCCGCTGGTGCAGCAGGCTCGTGGAGGCAAACATAGCGGCTGCTTGTGCTAAATGCGATGCAAGCACGCGGGAAGAGGCCGATGGCGGCGCGCGCAAGCTGCTTTGGGGCCAGCCGCTGTGCTCAAAGCATGGGCACAGGGTGAGGCGCGCCCCGGCTCATACCCGCACTGAATGACGCGATCCCACCCGTCAATTACATGCAACACACGTTTGTGGATGAAAGGCGGCGGCGATGGGCCGGGCCAACGCCCCAGGCGGCACTACCGCCGCCGCCGCCGGCCGGGCACCCGCGAGCCGCCGCCGCGTCAACCCTACGAGTAGAACTGGCCAGCGGTGGTACCCAGGCCGCCCTCCTTCTTCAGCCACTCGGACAGCGACTGGGGGCAGTTGTGGTGCGCCGCCAGGCCCTCCTCCACCTCCTGCCGGGTCACCAGCAGGTAAGCGGGCGCGTACGGGCGCGAACCCACGCGCGCCTCGCTCCTGCGGTGGGGCATTCACAGTTAAGGGAGCGGCGGTTGAGCGTGACGGCAAACTGCGGACTGGCCTGGAGCTTGTGGCGTCGCCAGGTGCTTGCACGTGCAGGTTTTCACACTGCGTCGATCAGTTCAGGCAGGCCCCGCACGCTGGCCCCACCCCCTGGCGCCACCCAGCGCACCTGGGGTCCACAAACGCCAGCAGGCCCAGCAACAGCAGGTGGTCATACGCCTTGGCTGCCGCGCCGCGGCTGTAGCTGTCCACGTGGGCGCCCACCAGCGAGTACTTGGAGAACTCGTGGTGCGCCTGCATTGAAGGTTGAAGAAGTTGGGACGGGAGGAGAGTGCATGGTGTTGGTGCAGTGGAGTTGGGACGGGGTGGTGTGATTGCATGGTGTAAAGCATGGTGTGAGTGCAGTGGAGTTGAAGAAGTTGGGACGGGAGGAGAGTGCATGGTGTTGGTGCAGTGGAGTTGGGACGGGATGGTGTGAGTGCATGGTGTGGAGTGCAGTAGAAGTTGGAACGGGAGAATGCATGGTGCCCCAAGTGCACGGGAAGCTGAAATGGAAATGGCGTGCGGTTTCAAATCCAGCAGCCACCGCCTCAAAATTGACGCCGTGCTGGTCGCTCGTGCAATGCTGAGCTGATGCAGAGGGTACACACAGCTCATCACAGACCCACCATCTCAAAGTTGACGTCGTGCTTGTCGGCCTGCGCCAGGCGCTGCACCGCCACCAGCAGGATCAAGTCCAGGATGGGCAGCCCGGAGATCAGGGTGACCTGCGATTGGTGAAAGAAACAGAGAGCGAGACAGGCTGGTTGGCACGCGGGGAGGGAGCACCTAGTGCAGTCGGGTCCAGGGGGGGCAGACAGGGTGACCTGCGGTCGGAATCAAGGTGATCGAGCAGAGCGCGAAGTGCGCGCGGGCATGCGCAGCAGGGCAGCTGCACACAGCTGCGCACCACAACTGAGCAACAGAAGGCGCCACCTCCTCATGCCCAGCGCACCATGCCCTGTGCTTGCGACAGCTGGCGCTCTAGCGCGCCCACCAGGGCAGCTGAAGTAAGCGTGCTGCTGCTGCTGGCGGCCGCCAGGGCCCAGTCCGCCACGTTGGCCAGGTGGCGCAGGGAAGGCAACACGTTGACGCAGCGCTGCAGAGCCTGCAGGCAACAGGCAAGGCAGATGCGAGGACTGGTTGGCCAGGTGGCGCAGACAGGGACAGACGTTGATGCACCCTGCAGGGCCTGCGCATTGCAAGATGGGCCCGAGCATTGTCGCAGAAGCGAGGGCAGCCGAGCCATCAGGGTCGCTCGGGACAGGAGGGGGGAGCAATGGCTGGGCTGCTCCCCTTTCCTNACCTGCTTGACCCCTGCGCTGCCCGCCGCCGCCGCCACCGACGCGTTCCACTTGGCCGCAAGGTCCTCGCCCGCAAACTGTGGCGGCAGCGTCAGCATGGACTGCAGCACCTCCAGGGCGCCGTCCTGCCCCTCCTGAGCTGCCGTCGTGCCGGCCTCTCCGTCAGCAGGCTGAGCCGCCACGGGCAGGGCAGAGGTGGGCAGCGACACATCCAGCTTGCGGTGGCTGCAGGGGAGGGTGAGAGGGGACACTGCATGCTTCACCCAGCTGCTGCTTTCTCAAGTTCCCAAAGTTGGACAGCTCCTCCCCTTCCCAGGCAACGCAGCCCCCTGAATCCCCTCCCAAGAGAGTCGCACCTGAACCGGCTCTTCACCCGCTTTTCCAGCAGCTCCATCACGTCCTGCCGGCACGTCACCCCCACCACCGCAGCCTGCGGGGGCCAAGCATGTGGGGCCCGGGCAGGCGGGTCATGTCAGGGGGGCATTCAGGCACAGCGCCGCTGGTCCGCGGCGCGCCCAGCACGGCGTGCAGCAGCAGCTGTCTGAGAGTTGAGCCACCAGACACTGGAACTCAACCGCATGCCCCTGGCCAGCAGCGTGCCCAGCCGGTTGCGCAGCAGTGTCTGCTTGACTGTAACCCAACCGTGCATCTGCTAGCAAAGCTGTCACCCAGCAGAGCATAAACCGACCGTGCATCTGCTACCAAAGCTGCCACCCACCAGCATGCCGCTGGTCTGCAGCGCGTCCAGCAGGTTGTACAGCACCGTCTGCTTGGCGCGCTTGCCGGCAAAGCCGTCAAATTCGTCCAGCAGGAAGAGCGCCACCTTCTCGCACCTGCACGCAGCACACCAGGGGGGCAGTAGACAGGATGGGGAGTGAGGGCAGTGGAAAGAAAGTAGGAGGTGGGTCTTCAGGCCGAATGGCAGGCATCACAAGGGGGAGGAGGCTGCCACTCCCTCCCCTGTCTCCACCCAGTGTCAGACGCCCTGTCTCCAGCCCCAGTTTCAGACCGCCCTGTCTCCACCCAGAGTTTCAGACCGCCCTTCCCGGCTGCATGGACCCACCTCTGCAGGCGGGCCAGCATGCCGCGCAGGAACTCAATGTTCTCTCCAATAGAAGCCGCCTTGGAGAACTGGTAGCCAAATGCCCTGCAGCGGAACGGGCAACGGCAAGACCCCTAATTGGTCGACGGCAAGCAGAGCAGCGGCATCAGCGGCATGCTTTGCCAGCAGAACCGGACGCAGGCCGCCGCCGCCACGGGCATTGCAGCAGCAGCTGCGGCCGCAGCATGCAGCACCGCGATACAGGTGCTGCTAAATGCAGCCACCCACCCGCACAGCTGGCGAGCCAGCTCCCGGAACGCGGTGCGTTCGTCGGCGTGCACCTGCCCCGACAGCCGGATGATTCCGACCTGCAACAACAGACAGGTTGCAGATAGGTTAGTTAGGCAACTGCTCAGGTTGACAACATGAACGAAGGGCCTCGTTTTTGTGCTGTATTGTCAAGGTGTGCCTCCTCGACAGCCGGATCACGCCCGCCTGCAAGCACGCCAGGATGCATTGGAAGCCAGCGGGCGCCAAGCCTCATGCGCAGGAGGAGAGGCTGCACTTCAGCTCGGGCTGTTCCGGCTGGTACTGCTGCTGCGATGCAAGGGCTTCAGTCATAACTCAACAACACGTCAGTGGTAACTCATACAACACAAATAAAGTAAGGTACCCACCACTGGGTCCTTGGGATCCTTGTTGTATTTGGCAGCCAGGTCAGCCACAGCCCGCTCCACCACCTGCATGGCGAGCGCATGGAATGGCGGGGGCGATGATGCAGTTGGTTGGTGTGCATGACTGGGCACAACAGCTGCATGCCAGGTCAGGTCAGCCGGGGCCCAACCACCGCCTGCAGAATCATGTGCGCAGTGGGCGAGCGCACGGCAGGTGAATGCAAGGGCAGCCCGACAGCCTTGCGCAGCACTGTCTGCCAGAGCAGGCAATCGATCACCAGGGGGGCCTGGCCCTGGCAGCAGCAAGCTGTTGTGCAGGAACACACGCGACCCTAACAGGTAGCACACAACTCAAACAGACTCGCCAGGGTCTTGCCGGATCCGCGCGGCCCCACCACCAGCAGCGAGTTGTTGTGGCCCAGCTCCACCGTAGAAGTGAGGCTGTCCAGCAGGGAGCGGTGCACCTCCTGCAGGAGCAGACGGCATGCACGCTCAGAAAGTGGGGAGCAGCCAGGCGGCACGCGGCTTGGCCGTGAGGAGCAGCATGAGGGAGCACACAAAAGCGTGAGCACGAGCACACCCCACCCTCCCCTCCACCCAAACAGCGCTCGCCCACCTGCAGGCCCGGGCGCAGCGCCATGGTGGCTGCCTCAGCACTGCGCGGCTGCGTCAGGCGGCGCCGCAGGTACCCCGCCGCCGCTGCCGCAGGGTCGTTGGCACGGCTGTGGGCTGCGGCGGCGGTCCCCGCCTCCTCCTCTGCATCTGCCATCTCCTCATCGTCGCTCATGTCAGCTGCTGCTGCTGCCGCTGCTGCGGCCGACCGAGCTGCCGCTGCGCCCGCCCCCTCTGGAGGCAGCGACATCTCCAGCTGCTGCCCAGCGGCAGCTGCCGCGGGCGAGCCCTGCCGAGGCAGCGGTGCAGGCGACTGCTCTGCTTCTGCTGTGCCTGCCCGCTGCCGCCCAGAGGGCTTGCGGGCGCTGCGCCGCTTGCGCCCACGCTGCTGCTCCTCCTCGTCCTCCTCCTCCTCCTCCTGCTGCTGCTGCTGGGAAACCGTCTGAGCAGCAGGCGCCGCTGGCTGCTCTTGTCGGCGCCGCCGCCCCTGCTGCGGCTGCGGCTGCTTGCTGGCGGTGGCAGCATGTGCACCTCGGCGCGTCCGCTTGGCCGCCGGCTGGTCAGACTCCTGCTCCTGCTGGTCCTCCTCCTCCGCCGCCTCTGCTGCGCTGGCCTGGGCGGCCTTGCGCTTGCCGCCAGCCGTGCTCCCCCGCTTCTGCCGCTGCTGCGCCTGCTGCTGCGGCTGCTCAGTTGCAATCTGCTGCTCCCACCACTTCAGCAGCCGGTCCTGCAGGTCTGCCTTGTGACCTTTGGCCGGCAGGCCCAGGCTGGCGCACTCCGCCTGGAACTGCGCCAGCGTCAGGTGCTTGAGCGCCGCACTGCAGGGCAGCTCCCCAGCTGCCGCCTTCTGCGCCACCACAGACGCCTGCTGCTCAGGCTGCTGCTCCGCCTGCTGTGCCTGCTGCTCCTGCTGCAGCTGCAGGCGGCTGGGTGCTGGCCCCTGGCTGCCGCCCGCCCGCTGCCGGCTGGCTGCGCGCCGGCCAGACGCGCCTGTTGCGCCTGAGCCTTCAGACGCCGTCTCCTCTGCTGCCGACTGCACCTGCCGCTGAGAGCCTGTTCGGCGCTGCACCTGCTGCCGTGCAGCGGCAGCGCCGCGGCGGGCAGGCTGCTCCTCCTCCTCCTCCTGCTCCTGCTCAGACTTCTCGTCAGATGACGACTCCTCAACTGCTGCCTGCTGCCGTGCCGCCCTGCCGCTGCGGCGTGCAGCGGGCTTGGCCGCCGCCCGCTGCCGCCCCCGCTTGCTGCTGCGCTGGGCAGGAGGAGAGGTGGCTTCGCTCTCGCTGCTCTCCTCCTCCTGCTCAGAGTCCTCATCAGATGCCAATTCCTCTACTGCCGCCTGCTGCCGCGCCGCCCTGCCGCTGCGTGCAGCGGGCTTGGCTGCTGCCCGCTGCCTGCCTTGCCTCCTGTTGGCGCGACGAGCAGGCGGAGGGCTGGCTTCGTGGCCGCTGCCGCTCTCCTGCTCCTCCTCAGGTCCTTCCTGCAATGCGCAACAAGCACATGCAGCAGTGGCGCTCTAGGCAGCAGGTCGGATGAGCAAGAGAGCATGCCGCACCAAGCGACGCGGCTGTCGGCGCCTGCCGCCGTGCTTCCGCACTCACTAGGTCAAGACAGAAGTTCGGATCGGGCTTCTTTTCACTGTCCTGCTGCACCACGCTGTCCTCGGGAGGCTGCTCCATCGCCTGCCGCGGCTTGCCCGCGGGCATAGCTGCCGGTGCCTGCTCGCTGGGGGCTGTGCCGCCCACTAGCTGCCGCAGTAAAGTGTGCACGAGATTGACCATGCCAGGGAGCGGCTGCTCGCTCGCTGCCGCAGCTGCGAGCGGAGTGCAAGTTCAAGTTTTCTCGCTGTGGCACCTTGCACTGGGCCGCGATCGCTCCGATCGCTTGACGGGGATGTGCGCAGAGCAGGCCGCTGCGCAAATCAGCAAACAAAGCCCTGGCCGGCCACGCATTTCACGAGCCAATGCAGGCGAGCGGGGCTCGGAGCACGGCCGCGCGCATTGCCTACATGCTCTGTGCCGTCTGGATTGTCGTTGAGAGGCGGCAGGCGGGCCTCCGGAAGCGCCATGGACCTGGTGGACCTCCTGGAGGACGAATACGGGCCCAGTGGGGACGATGGCAATGATGGATCGGCCCAGAGGCTGCAGGAGGTGGAACTGGAGCTGGCCCAGGCGAGTTGGTGCCCGCCGCCGCCGCAGGCGGGAGCCGCTTGCCGCTTGCGTTTTGCGCTCAACCACAGCCCAACCGCCTGTGGCCTCGGCTACCCCTGCGCCTGGCAGGTGGAGCACCAGGTGGAGGCGCTGCTGGCGCGTCAGGCGGCGCTGCAGGCGGAGAGGGAGCGGCTCATGCGGGCCATGGCTGTGGAGCGGCGGGCGCCGCGCGCCGACTGGACGGGCGCCTTCCCCTGGGTGCGTTGCTGGGGCAGGGCTGGGGATGACAGTGCTTGTCACCATCCGTCCATGCCTCAGCAGTGCACGGATGCATGTTGCTTCCACAACACCGGCCGGCGCAGGCGGGCAAGTTGGGGTTTGTCTCTCCCACATGAGGCGGCCCTTCAAGACCAGCTCTGAGTGCATCGAAGCCCGCACCACGCCTTGCCCCTGCTGCCTCCCCAACCACACAGGATGCCACGGTGCAGCAGCTGCTGGGCAGCGTGTTTGCACTGCGAGAGTTCCGCCCGCTGCAGCGCGAGGTCATCAATGCAACACTCCAGGCACGGCCGCCCATGCTGTTGCATTCCGACCCTGGGCATGTTTTGGAGGCCGCTGGCGTGGCAGGGCCTTACTGTGGCGGGGCAGCCTGCCTTGCTGCCGACTGAAAGCAGGCGGAGCAGGTGGCCGCCTCCCCGATGCTCCTTGTGCTTGCCCCATGCAGGGCCGGGACGTGCTGTGCCTGCTGCCCAGCGGCGGCGGCAAGTCGCTCTGCTACCAGCTGCCTGCGCTGATGGGCGGCTCAGGCCTGACGCTGGTGGTCAGCCCGTTGCTGTCGCTCATCCAGGACCAGGTGGGGAGCGCCCTTGGGTCCTGGTGCCGCTGAGGCTGGGCATTGGCCGTTGCGCCGGCCGCTGCCGCTGCCGTCCCTGCCATTGTTGTGCGCTGCCGCCGCCGCAAGCGGTGTGTATTTGCGCCAGCTGCCTGCCTGTTCAGGCGGGACAGGAGGGCCTGAGGCAGCGCAGCCGCCTGCCCGCCAGGTGGCGCGCATCGACATTCCATGCGTATGGGCGGTTGAATTTCCAGGCTGCTGCCTTCCTCGGCCGACTTACGAGTGCCGCCAAGTGTGTACCGTCCCGAACCTCCCCCAAACAGCGTGTCCAACTCTCACCTCTGCCGCAGGTGCTGGGGCTGGAAGCACTGGGTGTGCATGCCGCGGCCCTCACCTCCCTCACAAGTGAGCCCGCTGCCCAACTGGGGAATAGGCCATTGTGGGAATGAGCCGGCTGCCCGAGCTGGTTTGGTTGTGCGTGAGTGTTGTCCCTGTGCGATGTGCACAGCAGCAGCACATGGGTGTGCAGCAGGCACGTGGCCTCACACCTGGGTATGCTCTTGCCTTGGCACCCTCAATCTGTGTCTGCTGGGAGGCAAGGAAGACGCAGCAGCCATCATGCAGCCATCATGTGACCGTCATGCAGCCGTCATGCAGCCATCATGCAGCCATCATGTGACCGTCATGCAGCCGTCATGCAGCCATCATGCAGCAAGCGGATGCGCCTCCACAACAGCCCTGCTTGCCTCCACGGTCCCTTGCCACTTGCTTGTTATTTGTGAACCGTCACCCACAGGCAAGGAGGACGCGGCCGCCATCACCAAGCAAGTGGATGACGCCTCTGCAGGCCTGCGCCTGCTGTACGTCACACCCGAGAAGATTGTCAACTCCAAGCGCTTTTTCGCAAAGGCATGTTGCAGCTGGCTGCACGGCAGGCACACATGACAGCCGAGTGTGAACCGCGCTGTTTGTCTTCGCCCCAAGCATGCCCCTCGCGCGTTTTTGGCATACTCCCGTTCAACATGCTGAGTCGGCATTGTTCTTCCGCATCCCTGTCCCTCTGACTGCAGCTTGAGAAGGTGTACACGCAGGGGCGGTTGTACAGCAAGCCTTCCCACACACGGGCACATGTTGACCAACTGTGTGTCTGCCTAACTATTTGCAGCTCGAGAAGGTGTACAAGCAGGGGCGGCTGGATCGCATCGCCGTGGACGAGGCACACTGCTGCAGCCAGTGGGGGTGAGCGGTGTTTTAAGGCCTTGCTGTGAACTGCTGCTGCCGGCATGAACAGCGGCATGCATGGGCGCGCAAGTTGGAACAAGGCGCACAAGCACAACTGCAGCCAGTGGATTCAGCCCGCCACGTGGCTGGTGCAGCAACGGGATTTGCAACACTGCGGCTTTGGCATGGGTGAAATGCGAGGAGCCATCAGCTGTGCCCCGTGTCTCCTTCCCGACGTGTAAACGCAGGATTGACTTCAGACCCGACTACAAGAAGCTGAGCAGCAGTTCCGGCACACCTATTTAGAACTAACAGCTCCCATTGCTGTGCCTGATCTTAGGAATGACTTCCGCCCAGATTACAAGAAGCTGGGCATTCTGAAGCAGCAATTCCCCGACACACCCATCCTGGCGCTCACCGCCACCGCCACGCAGCAGGTGCTGCGTCGTGAGGTGGCTCCACTGCGTTTCATTGCCTCCTGGGCTTGCCAGCTGTTGCCTACTGCCGCAATCTCACACAGCAGTACATGGGCGGGCACACCTTCGATCTGGACTGCTGCCAAGCTGTGTTTTACTGCATGTCCATGCTTGTTTATGCGTTCGCAGGTGTGCGAGGAGGTGCGCTCCATCCTGCACATCGAGGCCAGCGAGCTGTTCCGCTCGTCCATCAACCGCCCCAACCTGTTCTACGAGGCAAGCGTGCCAGGCCCGTTTTGCTGTCTGCTTTGCTGTTGGTGCACATGCAGCTGGTAGAGAAGGAAGGGGCTCCAATCCACCGCCCCATCCTGTTCTACAAAAGGTGGGTGGGGTCGCCACTCATATGTGTCCACCTTGCCATCAATGTGGCTGTGGGGCGCCGCCTGTTGCTGTGAGGGGTCGGATGCTGCCAACCGCCCCGCTGCCTCGCACTGCCAACCTGCTTCCCCTGCCTCATACCCCATGTCTGGACAGGTGGTTCAGAAGCCGGCAACAGCCCCCGAGCTGGTGGCCGACATTGCCCGCTGGATCGGCACGCACTACCCCGATGGGGAGTCAGGTGCGGCACGCAGCAGCTGCCTAGTCTGCTTGCCGAGAGTGGCGGCGGTTGGAGAGCCACCTGCTTGCGCCCAGCTGTGCATGGCAGCTGGTTGTCATGCACATAGTGTGCATTTGGCAACCCGCACCATAAAGAACCCACGCCTGCCTTGCTCCCTTTCTCCGTTTTTTTATCGAGTATTGCAGGCATCGTGTATGTGCTGACCCGCAAGGATGCCGAGACGCTGGCCGAGGTAAGGCCGCTCTTGCTCTTGAATACTCCAAGCCCAGCTGTTTTGCGTGCACAGCTGGTGTGCAGGTGCAGGGAGTTTTGAACCGTGCCATGGGCGGGCCCACATGTGACGCCACTGCGCCTGCCTTTGCCCATCGAAACCAACCGCAGGAGCTGCGGCGCGCGGGCCTGCGCTGCGGCGCATACCACGCGACATGGCGCCACAGGCACTTGACTCGTTTACCACCCTACCAATGCACTCCCCTGCACTGCAGGAGCTGCGGGGCGCGGGCCTGTGCTGCGGAGCATACCACGCTGACATGGAGCCGGCACAGCGGGAGCTGGTGCACTCGCAGTGGAGCGCGGGCAAGCTGCAGGTCATCACAGCAACGATTGCGTTTGGCATGGGTGAGTTTCCGGTTGGGTGGGTGTGCACTCCCAGTGGTGCAGGGGCAAGCTGCAGGTCGCCGCAGCAACGACTGCATTTCGGCATGGGGTGCGGCATGGGTTGGTTTCGGCAACTGCTGAATCATTAGACGGGATGCGTGGTGTTGCCCTTCGGCCGTGTGTGTACATTGCTGTGAGTGGGTCCAGTGCGAACCATTCCTGCCACCCATGATTCAGGCATCAACAATCCGCACGTCCGTTTTGTTATCCACCACACCATCAGGTGGGCACCAGGGATCCGGGGCCGTACAACACTCACCCCCGGTTTTCGTAGCTGGGCAGCAGGGTGACGGGTTGCGCTGCGGGAAAAACTGCAAAGGCATTGTGGAGTGGGCACAACATTCACTGCGCGCTAGCTGCAACCCTGCTCCACTGCGCAGCAAGAGCGTCGAGAATTACTACCAGGAGTCGGGGAGGGCGGGGCGCGACGGCCTGCCCGCCCACTGCCGCCTGTACTACCGATTCGGCGACTACATGCGGCAGGTGGGTGCGGGAGGGGCGTTCTTGTGTACTGCTTGTGGGGCCCTGCGACCAGTGCGCCTCTGCAGCGGTTTTGGCGGCCCGCCTGTGACACAGTTGGCCGGGCATGCACGCGGCACAGCAGTGCTTCTGAGGGGGCTGTATGCGCGTGCCGCTGCGAAACAACCCGCCCTACTCATCCAAACCCTCCAGGCCTCTGTGGTCACAATGGAGTACGGCTTGGAGTCGCACACCTCAAGGATGCACCTCCCTTTGCTTGGCGCCAATCCTCGCTGACACTGAAAGCTTAAAGCTGTGCTTCGCAGGCCTCGGTGGTGACGATGGAGTACGGCTGGGAGTCGCACCTGAAGGGCATGCTGCGCTACGCCGCCTCCACCTCCTGCCGCCGAGCCCAGCTGTGAGCTTGTGTCGATTCAGTTTTCTGCTGTGCTGTGGCCCTGCTGCCAACTTGTCAGCCCTGCAGGTCTGAAGCTCGCTCAGGCTTTGCTGCACTGCAGGTGCAAGCACTTTGGGGAGGCGCCCGCCCGCTGCGCTGCAGGCTGCGACGTGTGCCGCCGGCAGCAGGCGAGCAGCGGCGCGGCTGGCGGNAGCAGCGGGGGCAGGGGGAGCGGGGGCAGGCGCGGCGGCGGCAGCGGCGGCGGGTGGCAGAGGTGCAGCGGCAGCGGCAGCAGGAGGAGGGGCACAGGAGAAAGATGTGACAGACACGGCCAAGGGGGCGGTGCAGACGCTGCAGGTGAGACCATGCTGTTTCCCAGGGATTTAGTTGGCTGGGGGTGCCGGTGTATGGGCAGTCGAGACGCACGCCATCGAGGCTCTGTGCATGCGCCCTGTGACCCATTTGCGTGCTCATTCTGCTGCCCTTTGGGCCACCTCGAGCGCTGATTGACCCATCACTGACCCGCTTGCTGCACATTCTGGATGGCCATGCAGGCGTGGCCAGGGGCTGAGGAGCATGAGGTGCATTTTACTGTTGTACAACCGGCCTGCTCATCTGCGGCTGCATCTGTCTGGCCATTGCAGGCGTGGCCAGGGGCTGAGAAGCGGGCCACTTTGATTCAACTCATCGACAAGTGGCGGGCCAGCAAGGTGGGGTGCACACCCATGTATGTACTCATCTCTTTGTCGCCCTTGCCGAGCCGTGTGCGCAATCAAGCTGGGCAGCAGCAGTTACATGCAGCTACAAGTTGCACGCGGTTGCACTGCCTCCAATGCCTGTCGCCGCCCGTTTGGATCTGCCGCAGGACGCGGCAGTGGGGCGGGCCGCCAAGGCGCTCAGCAAGGACGAGTGCGAAGCGGTGCTGCAGCAGCTGGTAAGGCCAGGGTGGCTTCCAGTCCAGGCGGCTGCTCAGCTGGCTGGCCGGGACTCGCTCTGCTTACCATACTGCCTTCAACCTCCCACTGCCCTGCTGCCCTGACCTGCTGGTACTGCTTGGCCTGCTGCTTGCGCGGCTGGAGGCGCGCTTGTTGAACGGCACCAATGGCTCTGAATAGTCCTTGCTCTGTCGCCCCCTCCAGGTGCTGCTGGGCCTGCTGCGCCTCGACTTTGGATTCACGGTAAGCCTGGGGGGGGAGGGATGGGACTGTGGCTTGCCAAAGTGGCGTGCGGGCTGTGCACCACGTGGCTTGCCAAATCGGTGTGCAGGCTGCGCACTGTTCCTGACCTTCTGGCTGGTGTTGTGGCACCCCGCTGTGGCGACGTGTCCTCATCCTGTTGTGCTCCTGTGCAGGCGTACGCTACAAACTGCTACCTCGCAACAACCCAGCAGGCCACCCGGCTGCTGCAGGTGCGATCTGCAGACCTTGCGCACTGATTTGGTGGGCTGGGTGCGTGCGCCCAGCATGCGGATTGCTGTGCAACCTGATGCTCTGCGGCAACTAGCGTCACCCTGTTTCAATCCCCATGCCTTCCCTACCCTCATCCTCTGTGTTTCCCAGGGCAAGGTTCGGGTATGCATCTCAGCAGCGGCCTCCAGCAGCAGCCGCAGCAGCTCTACCGCCCACAAGCCCGCCGCTGGCGCCGAGGCTGCTCTGCAGCGGGAGCGCAGCCAGCAGCTGGCTGCCCGGGGCGGCAGCCGGCAGGATGTGCAGCAGCAGCAGGCGCCACACGCACAGCAGCAGCAGCAGCGGCAGCAGCAGCAGCAGCCCCCGCAGCAGCAGCAGCAGCAAGGGGACCCCAGGGCGGCAGCGGCAGACGCGGCGCAGCGCCGCGCGGCGGCCCAGGCTGCTGCTGCTGCGGCAACTGGTGCGCTGGAGGCTGCACGGCAACAGCTAGCTGCCAAGCAAGGCACAGTTGCCGGGGCGGTGCTCACAGGTGCGTGCGGGTTTTGGCTGCCAGTTCGGGTTCGGGTTCTGCTTGGGTTTGGACTTGGGTTTGGGTGGCTGCTGGGGGGTCTTGGCTGTGGGTGGTGGTGGGAGCCGTCAGGTTCAGGGGCACGCAGCGGGTAAGCAGGCGCTGGCAGCAGCCAGGGAGGCGCGGAAATCAATGCACAACGGGCCTCGCCTCAGACTGCAGCAGACCTGCGCCCCAGCTGCGGGATGCGGGCTGTGCGCCCCCTGGCGTCTTGTCAGTCTCCAGCCCTCCTGCAGTCTATTACCCCCCTGGTGTCTGTCGATCTCCCCGTCCCCCTCGGTCTTCTGCCCCCTCATCACCGCATGCATTGTTGCACTCCCCTCGTCATCACATTCCCAGCCCGCCTGCCCGCAACAACCTCACCGCCCTCTCTGCCCTCTCCACTCTGCGCCATGCTGTGCAGACGACCAGCTGCGACAGCTGGCTGAGCAGCGGCCCGCCACCCAGCGACAGCTCGCGGCTCTGATTGGGCCTGAGAAAGCCGAGCTCTACGGATCTACCCTGCTGACGGCACTGCTGCCAGCCGGACAGGCGGCACAAGAGGGTGCTGGTGGAGGGGCTGGAAATGACAGCGCAGCAGCAGCGGCGCAGCAGCAGCCCCAGCAGCAGCAGGCGCGGCAGCCCCAGCAGCAGCAGCAGCAGCCCGCGCAGGCCAAACCGCGGCAGGCGCAGGCCCGGCCGGCAAAGCAGGCTCGCAAAGCTGAGGTGGTGGTGCTTGACAGCAGCGACGAAGATGAGGCGTTTGCTGCGGCGCCGGCACGGGGGGCCAAGCGTGGCAAGCGCTAGCGAGCGAGGGAACCAGGCATTACGCGTCGCAAGTGCGGAGGGGCGCACCTTCCCACGCATGTAAGTCTGCAGGCCGAGGCGGCGGCAGGCAGGGGAGGGACCAGGTGGGCAGGCAGGCAGGCAGGCAGGCAGGCAGGCCGCAGGGGTAGGCAGATTCAGACTGGGGGATTGCAAGAGGAGCCACAGTGCAAGGGGCTCATGCTCAGTGGCCAGGTTGGGATGTGCCGCCGGCACTTGCAAGCGCCGGTACAACGCCGGCCGCCGCGCCGCTGACTGCTGCTGCCCTGGGCAACCTGCAGTCCGCAGCAGGCCCCAGTCTCGATGGCGCGCCAGAGACCCGGCTGCCAACCGTAATTCCTGCCCATCGGATGGGCCATCCCAGCCAGTGCATCAGCAGCCGCCACATCGCCGCCAGGTCAGCTTGGCGTCCTCCCAAAGCCTGGCTCGTCCTCCAAGCCGGCCCTCTCCATTTGATCTGCTTGCGGAGCAGCAAGCAAGAGGCTGTGGTGTGCGGCTGGGCGTGGCCGCGAACCGAGCGTAGCCGCTCGCAAAGCGCCGTTCCTATCCATATCGCCTCGTGCGCTTAACGCGAGCCGCAGGCTCGAAGTTTTGGAGCCATGGAGTCAGCGGTGCGTTCGAGAAAGGCGCCGCCGCCATGCCTGTTGTTGCGTGCGGTACAGCAGCGGCGGCGGCGGCACCGCTCGGCGCGCCACATATACTCTCCTCTCAAGGAACAGCTTCAACAGCAACAGCCATAAATGCGTGGTTTGCGCATAATTCACTAAATTGTCACATTTGATTGAGCGATTGCATTTTGCTCACAATCCCCCGCAGGCCGGGTGGGCCACCGGGCTCTTTGGATTCAACGTCAACAACATCTTTGCCAAGAAGCATGGCGGCAAGAAGCGCGGCCCCTTGGCCGACGATGCCAGTGAGTGCTGCCCGCGCTTGTGTGTGCAGTGCACCGCCCCGTGCCGCACTGCCGCTCCTGCTTTGCACAAGTGCCACTGCTACGACGAAGCAAGTGCATCTGCGTGCTGTGCGGCCCGGCTTGCTCCTGCTTGCGTACTGGCCGTGCGCCAAGGTTGCGCCCCCTCGCAGCGTGCCCTCGAAATTGCGGCAACGCCGCCTGGTGAGACCAAGCGCAGCAAATCAGACTCCGACATTGACACTCCGCTGTGCCCCTTTGCAGCCAACCCGCGGCGCGCTGAAAGCACTGCTGGCAGCTCCATGGAGACAACCGCCGAGCGTGCGCGCGCCCGCGACGATGCGGTGAGCCGCCACACAGAGTGCTGCATTCAGCCAGGTCGAGTGGTGTGTGCGCACCTCACAGCACAGCCCGCAAGTGGTGCCTCACTTTGTTGGAAATGGCGCACAGGCCAGGCGCAGGCCTTCTCCCTCCATGCGGTAAAACCTCGTTTCAATGGAACGAACCCAGAAAGTGGCGGAATCTGTTTCTGTGATCTAATTTTCCGCTTCCGCAGGACGGCGGGCCTGTTGGACCGTGCATTCGCATGCCTGTCTCCGATCCAACTTTGCCAGTACACGTTTCACACCAGTTGGACCGTTACCCTTTTTGACAGGAGCTGACCGAGGAGAAGGCGGCCATGCTGGCCACCGACGCCAAGGCCATGGCCCAGTACCTGCTCAAGCAGAACGAGGATGGTGAGGGCCTGCTGCAACTGCTGACTCATGAGTGACCACCCAGTCGTACTGGCTCACTGCTGGCTCACATGGTCCACTGCTGGGGACGCGCGCTACCTGGTCGGCCCGCTGTGCTGCCTGCCCTGCTTGGCGTGCTCCCCGCTCCTGCGCACAGCATGCCGGGCGGGGCACACAAACAGCTCGCTGCCTCCCTTGCCACACACCCCTGCGTGCCCCCACCGGGCGCACGTTTGGCGAGCGGCTGCACAGCTGCGGTTCGATCACACTTGCGCTGTCGTCTCACATTGTCGGCTGACATTGTGTGCACGAACGCCTGGATCCCCCTCCTGCGCAGCCCACACGTTTGGCGAGTGGCTGCACGGCCGCTTCAAGGAGCTTGGGCTGGACTTCCCCACTGTGACGGTCGCCTACCGCGACCTCAAGTGAGTGCCAAAAAATAGAAAGACAGAAGGACACACGACGCCCTGGGGCGTGGATTACGGAGGCGGGTGGGGCGAGATGGCCGAGGGCCAGGCCCCTCCTGCTAGCAGGGCAAGTGAATGCCACCCTGGCACGCAGCCTCCGTAAGCGCGTGCGCTGCGCGTGCCTGCTGCTGGTATGCACAAGCTGAGCTCACACAAAAACCGCTCCCACCCCTGGCCTGCAGCGTGGAGGCGGAGGCGGCGGTGGGCAAGGCGGCCATCCCCACCCTCAAGGTGAGGGCAGGAGGGCAGGAGGGCACAGCATGCAGGCACGGGGCACCGCTCGCGGCGAGCCATGAGGCTTTGTGCTGCTGCACGGGACAAACAGTCCTGCCCTGCCCTCCCCACCCCTGCCCATCCACTTCCCGCTGTCTTCCCTGCCCTGCGCCGGCTAGTGAGCACCAGCTGTTATTCACGAGCGAAAGCTGAACCCTCCTGCCCCCACCCGCGCAGTCGTTCTTCCTGCCCTGCGCCGGCACCTCCTGCGGCGGCCTGGGCAAGGGCGGCAAGGAGGGCGGCATGCGCACAACCGTCATCAACAAGGCCACCGGCGTGCTGCGCCCGGTAAGCTTCAGTGATGTGTTGCACCTGCTGCTCACACACACAGCACGGCCCGCCTGGCGCTGGCAAGTCTGCGCCCTGCTTACATCCGGCGCCGGCACGCCTGTGCTGCTGCAGTACGGCTCACCCACACTCCCCGTCTAGCTTCCCCTCTCTTACAGGGCCGCCTGACCCTGCTGCTGGGCCCCCCCGGTGCCGGCAAGTCTGTGCTGCTGCGCCGGCTGACGGGCCAGCTGGAGGACTCCCCCACTCTGGAGCTGAGCGGTGAAGTCAAGTACAACGGCCGGGACCCCTCCACGTTTGACCTGGAGCGCACTGCCGCGTTTGTGGACCAGGTGGGTGGGTGGTGANAGGGTGGGTGGGCGGTGAGGGTGTCGTGCGGTGGGCTTGATTGGGACGCAGCTGCTGCCGATGTTTCGGGGCGGCACACAGCCTGTGCTGGCCACTCCCCCTGGCTTGCTGTTGTTCCGCTCCAGACTTGTTGTTCCGCCCGACTTCCCAACGCAGTACGACGTGCACATGCCGCTGCTGACTGTGCACGAAACGCTGCTCTTTGCGCGGCGCTGCATGTGGGCCAGCGGCTGCAAGAACATGCTGGAGGCGGAGGCGGAGAAGGTGAGATTTGGGTAGGGTGTGTGAGTGCTTGCGTTTGCCTGGAGGCAGAGTAATCGAGTTGACTGCTGGGTGCGTTTTATCTGGAGTCTTCCCAGCACACGGCTAGGGTGCCTGAAAGTTTATGCAGGCAGGGGGCAGGGAACCATTCCAAACTGTGTGTTCACTTAAATTTGTTTGCATTAACTGTCTGCAGGTGCTGGCACACGAGGTGCACAACTCCTCGCCCGAGCGCCGCCGCGCCCTGGTGAGCCGCAGCATGCACAGCACAGCATGGCACAGCACAGCGCAGCACACAGCTGGCTACGGCTTGCCGGGTTGGACATATGGAGACCCCATGTGCAAGGAGGCACAGCCTCCTTGCGGCTGGCACGCGCACTGCAAGCCTCCCTGGTTTGGTGTCTGAACAGCGTGTCTAGTGTACTCCTGCGCCTGGCCCCTGCAGGAGCTGCACGGCAAGGAGATTGCAGCCATGATGGCTCGTGACGACCTGAACGTGGAGGCGAGTTTATCAACTGGATTTGCTGGCCGAGGCGATTTGCAGGCAGCACGCTTGGGCCTGCTGCCCGGGATGGGTGCTGTGTTTGGTGGCTCCCGCCCCCAAGTGCTGCAAGCCCCAGATGAGCGCTGGATGCGCATGTGCACCAGCCGCCAAGCCTCCCTTGCTCTCGCTGTGCTCATGCCGTGCTGTGTGTGCTGTGGTCCCCCCTCATGCAGGCCACGCTGGCCCTGCTGGGCCTGGAGCACTGCCGCGACACGATCGTGGGCGATGCCATGATCCGGTGAGACCTGCACTTACATGTACAATGCGTACAGTTTACAGTGAAATGAGCTCAATACGCGCGGTTTGCTTCTGCGCTTGGCGCCCCCGGGGGCCTAACCGCCAGCATCGCCTGCCCCTGCCCGCCCATCCATGCAGCGGCATCAGCGGCGGCGAGCGCCGGCGCCTGACCTGCGGCGAGGTGCTGGTTGGCGACCGCGAATTCATTGCCATGGACGAGGTGCGCACACTTGCTAGGGTTTGAACTCAACTTAGATCAAAGCTGGTGGTCGTCTGTGAGGGGAGGTGCGGTTGGAGACCGCAAGTCATTGCCATGGACGAGGTGCGGCCAGGGTGCCACATGCTGGTGTGGTGTGCTAGGGAGCTGGCCTGCCGCCCAGAACTGCCGACACACAGCCCGCTGGTGACCCTGCTACAGCCCCCCTGCCTGGCTGCTGGCTGGCGTTACACCCGCCTGAAGTGAGCAATGCCTGTCCTCCCCCCATTCTGCAGATCTCCACGGGTCTGGACAGCGCCACCACCGCCAGCGTGGTCCGCTTCCTGGGTGCGCAAACATCAATGAAAGAATGGGGTTTGCTTTGTTGTCTGTTTGACCGCTGGGCCCGTGCTGCGGCACGGCTGCCCATAGCTGCACCCATGCAAGCCGCTGGCACAAGGCGCTGCCGCGCCCAGCCTGCCCCGAGCAGCCACACTTCTAGTCCTTTTAGTCCTGGCCCTTCACACCTCCGCCCCCGATCCATTCGCAGGCTACTACACGCGCTGCTGGGAGAGCACCATGGTGATCAGCCTGCTGCAGCCCTCCACCGAGGTCATGGACCTGTTTGACGACCTGCTGCTGCTGGCCCAGGGGTGCGTCTGAGTCATTAAGATTATCCGTCTCCAAGTTTGCTGCACCCACACAACTGGGTGTTGTCTAGTCATTGCTCAATTTGCGGAGCGATGGACCTCTGTGGCGACCTGCTGTGCCTGGGCGGGGTGCTCAGTTGATCGGCCTCCATCTGACCACGGCCCCTGTCCTCCCGCTGTGCAGCCGGGTGCTGTACCATGGCCCCGTGCAGGAGGTGCTGCCCCACTTTTCGACGCTGGGCTTTGACTGCCCCTCGCGCAAGGAGCCGCCCAGCTTCCTGCAGGCGAGTCGAGCCGTGGGAAGCATGGGGTGCTGCTGTGCTGCTTGTTTTCGTGGCGGGGTGCCTGCCTCTTGTGCCCTGAGCCGCCCAGCTTCCTGCAGGCAAGTGTGTTTGCCGATAGCCGCAGTTGGGTCCCTCGAGCGAGCGTGCTCTTATGAAGTGATGGCCGGCGGGCTCAGGGGACACGCCACCAGCAGCGCAGCACAGCAGGCCCAGCAGGCCGCCACGTGGCGCCTCTGAACACCTTCCTGTCTGTTGAATTGTCCCCCCCGCAGGAAATCACCTTCCCCATCGGCCAGGCGGAGCTGAGCACCCCCGAGTTCCGGGCGGCACATAAGGCGGTGAGCGGTCCAGATCTGCTCCCTGTCCTGTGAAGTGCGCAAGACCAGGGTCTGTCCTATCTGGCACATGGGATGGCTGGGCGGATAGTACAGAACACATGCCCCGTTTCCGCGGGCCTGGGCACCTTGAGGCGCACACCGCTACTGCCAGGCGCTCCCTGTACCTTGCAGCTGCCAGAGTTTGGTGCTGCCATGCCGCCACCCCACACCTGGCCCCCTCCCCTGCCCCGCCTTCGCTCTTCATTTCAAAACACTTAAGTGCTTTCTTTTCCTTTCCCCCTCCCCTGCAGCCCCCCGGCGGCGGCCTGCTGATGTCGCTTGATGACATGGCGGCCGGCTTCTGGTCCAGCGAGAAGGGAGCAGAGCTGAAAAAGGCGGTGGAGGAGGCTGAGGCCATGCAGTACGGCGGCCCCAAGGTGAGTGGGGGAGGGCTTTCAGGAGGAGGGAGGGAGGAAGGGCTCCGTAGGAGGGAGGAGGGCTCCGTAGGAGGGAGGGAGGACGCATAAGTTTGAGGGAGGCCGCATAGGGCGAGGGAGGCCGCATAGGGGGGAGGGAGGCCGCCATCGGAGGAGCATAAACAACATGTCCCCCTGGGCGCTCACAGTCCTGTGACGCTCGTGGGCGGAAGGGCGGCTTCGACACAACTGCAAGGCTGGGGCAGGCGCGCAGACAGAGCCAGAGGATGAGACCAGATCAACCCATTGCAACAAACCCTGCCCCCTCGCAGGTGCTGGTGGAGGCGGGCGACCCATCCCCCTGGATCGAGTTCTTCAAGCTGTCGCTGTGGCGCCAGTTCAAGCTGACCGTGCGCGACGCGGAGCTTGTGCAGGGCCGCATCATCCAGGTGGGCTGGTGCGGTTTTGGAATACATTAATGCAGTTGGGGAACCCCCTGGCTTGGCAAAGTGAAGTCGATTGATGGGTGGGGCACGGGATGTCGCAGGGACTCGACGTCTTCGCCGGCGACACGTCAGCATGTGACAGGAGTGGAAGAGTTTTGCGCCGCACCCCGCTCGCACCTTCTCACATCTCACATCTTCCCATATCGCTGTGCAGGTGATGGTGCTCAACATCACCGCCGATGGCAGCATGCAACAGGGCTGTAGCTTTTTAATGCCACATCCTGCTCACATCTTCCCCGCTGTGCAGGTGCTGGTGCTGAACATCATCATCGGCACGCTCTTTGTGCGGGTGAGCTTGGCCTGGGGGCGACTGCTTGGGCGGGGGCATGCCCTGATTGGACGGCAGCGGCAAGCTGGCCGTGCAGGGCCGCGCAGCGAGGCTGCGCAGGGTGGCGGTACAGCGGTGCACCTTGGTTGGTGAGGGCGGGCGGCCAGCATGGCAGCACTGCCGACCTCACGCCCCCCTGCAACCAATCACGCTCCCCCTGCAAACAATCACCTGCCCCAGATGTCTGTGGAGGCCTCCAACACCTTCAAGTTCATGGCCGCCTCCTTCATGTCCCTGGCAGTCATGGTGGGTGCTTGCATGGTAGGGTTCGGGGGCCTTGGGCGCTTGCTCCGGCTTGCTCCGGCTTGCCCCGGCTGCATCACCCCTGGAGCCGCCATGCCCCTTGGCCCTGCTGCACCTGTTGCCGCTTTGCCCGTGGCGACCTGCCGACCCGCTCTAGTAGCCGGCCTATGCTCACTCCCCTCACGGCCGCAGCTGCAGCATGCCCAGCCCACCCCTGTGGCATGCGCAGCCAGCCCACCCCCGTTGCAAATGCCACTTCCCCTGCTGTTGCATTCTTCCCGTCCCCAGATCTTCATCACCATGCCCCTCATGGCAGCCGTGTTTGCCCAGAAGTCGTGAGTCGACTGAGCTGTGCCGTTTGGGGGGTCTTCAGTGGGGCAAGGGGCATGAAATGACCGCTTGCCAGCCGGCCAGCACCAGCAGCCTGCTGCCCTGTTCACTCGCGCCTGGCTGCCGCCCTCCTCTGGTCCGCAGGGTCTTCCTGAAGCACCGCTCCTACCGCTTCTGCCCGCCCAGCGCATGTGAGAGCAGTGGGGCGGGGCAGTGCCAGTGCGCAGCCCTCCGTGCACAGCCTGATGCACGCTCTGGGCCTCCCTGCTCGCACAGCGGGCCCTGTGCCCTGCACACGTCGCAGCTAGGTTTGAGGTTGCACGTCCCGATCCGCCCCTCCTCTGCAGATGCCCTGTCCTTCTGCCTGGTGGAGGTCCCCATCACTGTCGTGTGCGGCATCCTCAGCTCCGTCCTGGTCTACTGGTGCGTGCTTCAGGCCACCCGGGGCGGCAGGGCTGTGCAGGGCACCCTTGCAAGCCCGGGCGACGGGCCTATGATGCCTGCGATGTCGTCAAATGCCTCTCGCCTCGGCAACCTCGTTTGCCTGCGCAGTCAAAGCCAACTCACACGCGGTGCGTGTGCTCCCATGCGCAGGCTGTGCAACTTTGCGCCCTCGGCAGGCCGCTTCTTCATGTTCCTCCTCCAGGTGCACAACTGATGAAAACTGTGATGAAACTGGCACCAGAGGCCCCGCCGCTGGCGTGTCTGCAGCTGCCGTCCATGCCGGCGTTGCATGTGGCCTGCGTGGCTCCCTCACCGCCGCCGTGTGTGCCGCCCCCCGCCCAGCTGCACACCTTTGGCCAACACACCGCCCGCGCCATGTCCGCTTCTTCTCTGTTCACCTTGCCTGGTGCAGCTGTGCATGGGCTCCCTCACCTTTGGCTCCCTCTTCATCTGGCTGGCTGCCGCCACCACCAGCATGACTATGGCCAGCGGCATGGGAGGTGGGTAGCCTACCCGCCCGGGTTGTATCCTCTTGCTCTTCGCTCCAGTGTTGGGTGGTGTTTCTCTGCGCAGGCCGCCACCCCCAGCACAACCATGGCCAGCAGCATGGAAGGCGCGCCCGCTGTGCATGCTATGCGTACGTAATGCGTGTTTGTTGCGCCTTGTGTTTCTGTGTGAGTCTGAGGACTTGCTCATCCCGCTGCGCACGAAACCCAACAATAGTGCATGCTTCTGTTCTTCTCGCACCCATCTGCAGCCATGATTGAGCTGGTTGTCATCCTGCTGTCCGGCTTTGCGCTCATCCGTCCCCTCATCGGAGGCTGGTGAGTGGGGCAAGGGAGGGGCGCTGGTTGGTGCCAGCAATGGTCGCTGCTTGCCCATGGTTAACCGGGCCGAGGAGGGCTGCCGGGCCCGCCAGGCCTTAGCTAGGGGCATGTGTCAGATCTGTCTTTTCGAAGCGGGCCTGTGCCAACCCTGGCCACCAGCCAGGCTGCTTTTGGCAGCGACGGCACGGGTGCCTGCTCCCACCAAGCCTGAGCCGTACTAATCCCTGCTCCTCCTGCCCCTTTCCTTCCCGACCCACTCACACTCCGGTTAGGTGGATCTGGCTCTACTACGTGAGTGATCTGCTCTGCTGGTTGCCCGTCCCCGCTCATGCATCCTCACCCATGCACAGCGTGCCATGGCTGCGCCCAGGCAGAGCAGCGGCGCTGCTGCCATGTGAGCCCGAGTGCCCAGCATCCGAGCTCGCCCTGCCCACTGCCGCTGACCTCAAGCGCTCCACCTTCCCTCCCGGCTCCATCCGCAGATCAACCCCATGTCTTGGATCTTCCGCTGCATCACAATCAACGAGTTCACCTCGCCTCGCTGGAACGTGCCGGCCCTGGCCGTGGACGGCGAGCCGCTGGGCCACTTCACGCTCAACCAGTGGGGGATGTGGCCCAACTACCACGTAAGCTGGTGGGAGGGCGCCGCGCAGGTGTTGTAGGGAGGGCGCCGTGCATGCGACGCGGTGCTTGGGCGTGTTTAGCGCTGCGCATGGCAGGGAGGGCCAGAGCTGGGGCAGGAGCGCCCCACAGCCTACATTCGCACGCGGATGTGCTGACCCAGTGCCCCCCTGTGCCGCCCGTTTTTTACTGAACCGTAGTGGGTGTGGGGCGGCGTCATCTTCTCCTTCGGCTTCTACTTCATCTGCCTCGCCCTCATCTGCGTTTCCTTCGCCTGGACCAAGCTGCCGCCCAAGAAGGTGGGAGGATCAGCAGATGGTGGGAGTTGGAATGCATCATGTCCTGCTGCTTGAGTGAACACACCTGCAAGCTGTCGCCTGGACCTCATCGGCCGCCCAGAACGGGGGACGGGCAACAGAGGAGGGCTATGCGTGGGGGTCCCTGCACCCGAACCTTGAGCAACACGTCTGCAAATCCAAATCCGTTATTCCACCACCTAGCATCCACCCCTTGCCGCTCTGTGCGCCCTGTTCCCAGGCCTCCCCTCCCACCACCGGCGCCCCCGCTCCCGTGGTCACCGCCGCCAAGAGCGCCGGCAGCCTGGCCGCGCCCAGCGCCACCCCCGATGCCAGCGAGTCGAAGCTGGAAGGGAAGCCGGACGCTGAGCTGGGCGGCGCGCAAGCCAACGGCGGCGGCGCCACGCTGGATGTCGTTGAATTCACGCCCATCACCCTGTGTTTCCGGTGAGCACTGTGGTGTGACTAGCAGTATGGCGCAGCGGAATGATCCCCAGCCGGCACCGGCAGCAGGCACCGGCGTGGCTGGCGCACGCAGCGGCGTGCCATCCGTCCCCGGCCCTGCCGCCCATCACTTGCCCAATGCCCAATTTGCCCTGCCCTGCCGCAGCAACATCAAGTACTTTGTGCCCAAGCCCTCCTGGAGCAACGCGCCCGAGGCCGCTGAACACCCCGGCTGTGTGCAGGTGGGCGGGCAGGCTGCTGATGGCACGGGTTGGATGCGCGGGTTGGTTGCACCGCCAGCGCAGTGTGCACGGCCCTCCTGCTGCCCCAGTGGTCTTGCCCCTTCTGCTTTTGTTTCCTGGTGTTTCTGTGGCTGCCTGCACAGCCGCTCAGGTACGCACACGGCCCAGCGCCCTGCCCCTCGCTCGGCTGTGGTGGATGAACAGACGCCCAACCTGCGCTGGCTCACATGCTCTTCTTCTGCTGCGCTTCTTCTTCTTCTTCTTCTTTTTCGCAGCTGCTCAAGGATGTGAGCGGCATGGTCACCCCCGGCCAGCTCGTGTGCCTGATGGGCGCCTCCGGCGCAGGCAAGTGGAGTGTGCCACAGATGGGCAGTGCCGTGACCCATCATGGTTGCAATGATTGCTGCCTTTGTTTGTGCACGCACTCGAGTGCTTCGTGTTCCAGAGCCGCGCTCGCCGCCTGGCAGCCAGCAGCTCACTCGCCGTGCCGACGGCTTTTTAGCCATGCTTGCAGCCTGACTGCTGTTTGTCGCTGCTACTGCTTGTGTGCAGGCAAGACCACGCTGCTGGATGTGATTGCGGGCCGCAAGACCCAGGGCATCATTGAGGTGCGAAGCTCGGGCGCTGCTGCTGTTTGCAGGAACGCTCCCTCACCTTGCAGCATTGCATGGGCATGTGCTGGCATTGCGAAGGCGGCCACGTCCCCTGCCTGGCTGACGCCCCTGACGTCTGCATTCCCCTCACCTTCTCGCGATTTTGCAGGGCGAGATCCTGCTCAACGGCCACCCCAAGGAGGAGGGCACCTGGAAGCGTGTGTCGGCCTATGTGGAGCAGGTGTGTGGGGTGGGGGGGCAGCAGCTTGGGAAGGGGGTAGGGTACAAGGCTGAGGGCGCGAAGGACAGGCCGTTCATATCACCACTGCCCCTAACATCTTCTGGCCATCCAACCCGCTGCCCTCAACCACCCGAACCGCAGATGGACATCCTGTCCTCCACCGTCACTTGACCAACTTAATCCCTCTACCACCTGCAGATGGACATCCTGTCCGCCACCGCCACGGTGTGGGAGACGCTGCTGTTCTCTGCCCGCCTGCGCAACCCCTCCACCGTCACCGCCGAACAGCTGGAGACGTGAGGCCCTAGGGCACTGGTTGTTCATTGTGGGCGCTCTTTGCTTGCTTCCCATCGTCAGACCAACTGCTGTCACTGCGCTTGGCTGAGGGCGTGAGGGAGTGTTGACCCGGCGTGTGGCCAGCCCGCTGCTGCCGCACTGAGCATCGGCGTCTTTGCGTCTCTAAGGCGAAGGCAACCTGGGCTGTTTCGGACGACGGCTCCACTTCTCCCACGTCTCCCTGCACAGGCTGTGCACGTCTGTGATGCACATGGTGGAGCTGGGCCCCCTGAAGGACAGCCTGGTCGGCCAGCCGGGCCTGTCCGGCCTGGCGCTGGAGGCGCGCAAGGTGAGCCCAAGTCTGCAAGCTGTGCAGCCGGTTGTGTTGGACGCTAGTGGCCTGGCGCTGGAGGCGCGCAAGGTGGACCGCTGAGCTAGGAAGCACAGCAGGCACAGTAGGCGCAGCAGGCACAGCAGGGCAGTGGTTGAGGCTTGGCAGGCGGGGCTGCCCGCAAGGCGCGCCATGTTGTTCCGCAGCACACAGCAGCCCAGCTTGGCCCAGCAAGTGTGGGGTGCCACGCATGGCCGGCCCGCCGCTCCCCGAGCGACATGTTGCACCCGCATGCCACCCCTCCCCCTCTATCTGCAGCGCCTGTCCATCGCCTCCGAGCTGGTGGCCAACCCCTCGGTAAGTGCAGAGGTGGCTGCTTGCGGTTCCGGCAAGAGCACACACAGGCAAACACGGTTGAGCAGGTGCTTGCGCTGGAGAGCCGCCTTCAAACGTGTGCTGCGCACAATGGTGGCCCGAGTAGCCCCACGTAAGCCGCTCTCACCGCTTTCCTCCTGAAAACTCTGCCAAACCAAACAGGTCATCTTCATGGATGAGCCCACCTCCGGCCTGGACGCCAACGCCGCCTCTGTGGTCATGCGGGTGGGTGCCACTTTTTCCGCTGCACGTTGTGGCCGCTTCGTCGCAGCCGCTTGGGTTAGCATTGCATGCGCCGGATCCCCTGAACGCTCCCGCCTCCGGTTCTCCTCCGCCGCGGCAGGTGGCCCGCAACATCGCGCACGCCAACCGCACCATCCTGGCCACCATCCACCAGGCAAGCAGCTGCTGCCGCTCTGAGCCCTGGCACGCGTTGGCCGGGCCGGGTTTGCAAGTTGGGTGTGTAGCTGCTAGCTCCATCCAGCATATTCTCTGCTGCCTTGGTAGGTAGCAAGCAAGATGCAGGCCGACATGTTTCAAGCCTTTACTCTGCGCCTGCACCCGACTGTCACTGACTGACCGAACATGGTTCCGTCTTGAACATCCCCCCTGCTGTGCAGCCCTCGGCGGAGATCTTCCAGGCCTTTGACTCGGTGCTGCTGCTGCAGCGCGGCGGGCGCACCATCTACTTTGGCGCCCTGGGTGGGTGTGCGGTGGGGGCGGCTGCATGCCAGCTTGCGCCGCAGAACAGGACCCGGCACCCGCGCTGCTGGGTGGATTGGAGTTGGAGGCGCCGGCTGGGGATGCTCTGTAGCGCAACCTGTTACCATGCTGTAGCCTGCTGCCATGCTGTTGTGGAGTCTTGCGACCTGCCGGCATACCTGAACGGCCTGGGCGCTCCTCGCATGTCTGTATCCAAGCCTGACACTGACCTAATGTCTCCCGTGTCCTGCTCGCTCGCTATAATAGGCATGGAGTCTCGTGACCTGCTGGCCTACCTGAACGGCCTGAACGCGGGCCTGCGCGAGATCACCAAGGGAGAGAACAGCGCCAACTACATGATGGAGGGTGGGTGCTGCTGCTGCTGCTGCTGTGATGGAGGGTGGGTGCTGCTGCCGCACTGCCGGGGGTCGGGATGGTGATGGTGTGTCCCACTGGCGCACCCCACTCCTCTGCACGCTGCCAGCCCGGCCCCTCCCGTTGGCACCAGCACCATGCAACACCTCACCCCACGCCACCCCACGNCACCCTCACACGAGCCCCACCCACTGCTCCTGCAGTCACCGCGGGCGAGTCCCCCGACGGCCGCGACTTTGCCGACATGTGGGTGGCCTCCGAGGCGGCCAAGGTGGCCGATGAAGCCATCGCTGCCTCGGTGGAGAAAGGGGCCGCGGGCCCTGCCCCTGCCGCACCCGGCACGGCGCCGGGGGCCACTCCCACTGAGTACGCCACGCCCCGCACCACCCAGGTAAGGGCGGCGCGTGTTTGCTTGAAGTGTGGTATAGGCGAGCGTGCGGCACACACAGCAATGCCTGCTGAGCATGCCGCGCCCCAGGTGGCATCGGTCCTGTGTGCAGCCAAACCACGCGCCGGCCTACGAAACAACCAGTGCCTGCCCAACTGCAAAGTCTGCTTGGCCCACGCCGCCCTTCCTTCCCGCAGCTGCGCATGCTGTTCAAGCGCCACGCCCTGCACTACTGGCGCCTGCCCGAGTGTGAGCTGCGTTGCGGGGTGGGGGCACGCTGTGCCCGGTGGCAGTGCACGCCTGGCTGCGCCGAGCCTGCTGCGCCTGCTGATCTCTGCGCAAGCGCCTCACACGTGTGCCCTGCCGCCACCGCTGCAGACAACGGCGTGCGCCTGCTGCTCACCTTTGGCTTCGCCGTGTTCATGGGCACCCTGTGAGTGGCCCTGGCCTGGGCTGCATGCCGGCTGTCTGGGCTTCCTGTCCTGCTGAACGGCGGAGTGGTGGGCATTCACGCGCCGGGCCGCACGGCTGGCCGCCTTGCAACGGGGACAGCAAGCTGGCCCCTCCTTGCCCTGCACCACAACCAGGCATGCTGCGCTTGCCCGCCCCGCAGGTTTGTGGGCCGCGGCCAGGTCAAGGAGGGCGCTTCATTCAACGATGTGAGCTGGGGGCGTGCTAGTGCACATGCAGTGTTGTGCCGTGCGCGATGCGTCACTTTGAGCATGCTCTCCGCATGGGCACCGGTCGCATGGAGGAGTGTGAGCGCCACCATTCCGGCCTGCTGCGTCGGGGAGAGGTCTCAAATGCAACGCTGTTCTTCAACCCTCCCCGTGCCGCAGATGCTGGGCGTGCTCAACATGATCTTCCTGGCGCTGTCCAACCTGGGCGCCGTCAGTGAGTGTGCTGCACCGCTGGCGGGCTGCCTGGCTGGCGGGCCGGCTGCCTGGCTGGCGGCTGGCTGCCTAGATGGCTGGTTGGCCGGCTGCCTGGCTGGCGCCCACCTTCCTTCCTGTGCCATGCCTGGCCCTTTGTCCTGAACCCTTCATTTTCTTTCCTTTCCACCTTTTCTGTCTTCCCTGTGCAGACCTGCTGTCCATCATCGACGTTGCGGCCAATGAGCGCGCTGTTCTGTACCGCGAGCGCGCCTCTGGGCAGTACAGCGCCGCCACATGTGGGTGTCACGGGCGGGTGGCCGGGATGTGGCGCCTGCCTCGACGCGTGCAGCCGGGATGATGGCTGTCCGATGCACGGCATTGCTGCGCCATTTGTGCCTCGTGTCGCACGCTGATGTTGGCCCTCGCCCCCCCGGAGCCCGGAACGCCCCCAAATGGTCAGCATGCTCAGCGTGTGAACCGTCCTCCCACCCCTGTCCCGCAGACGTGTGGAGCGCGTTCATTGTGGAGATCCCCTACCTGGCGGCCCAGGCCCTCATCTTCTCGCCCATCTCCTACTGGATCGTCCAGTTCCGCATGGAGGCCGGTGAGCTGTTAGGCTGTTGACCAGTAAAGCTATCTAGCTCGCTGCGCAGAGGAGACGTCCGCCACAGCCAGGCTGCGGTCCCCGGCTGGCCCCGGCTCTTTCCAAACCTTAACTGATTCCTGCTTTCTGCTCCGGGGGCTCCTCAAGAGCACCTGCCGGTGCTGTCTGAAACTCTACCACTTGGCATGACAGCGCCTCAACCCACCGGCCACGTTGTTCCCCTGCCAACAGCGCTGGGAAGGAGAGGCATGCCTCAATACTCGCTCGCCTCCCAGCCCCCCTGCAGGCCCCTTTTTCATGTACCTGTTTGTCTTCTTCCTGTCCCTGATGTTATATACATCGTTCGGCCACGCGGTGCTCTACTTCTCACCAAACGTGCAGGTGGGTTGGGGTTGGGGGCAGCGGCAGCGGGGGGTGGGGCGGGGTAAGGTGTGGGAGGTGGTGGTGCGGAGTGAGTACCTTTGGTTGGGTTTGGGGGAGCCTCGTGGGTCAGGGCAGCAGGCACGGCAGGCAGCAGTTAACTTGCCCGTGACCACAGCCCATCCCTGCACCCATGCTGCAGGCCGCTCAGGGCCTGGGCGCCACCATCCTGGTGGTGCTGGACATCTTCAAGGGTGGGAAGCGGGCCCGGCTACGTGGCTGTGCATGAGCCCCGTGATTGCTGTGTGCCAGCCGAGCGCTGCAAAGGCATGGGCGAGCGACTGTGTGCCGCTGCCGCCTCCGCTCCCGCCGCAGGCTTTGTGCTGCCGCGCAACCAGATGGGCTGGTGGTGGCGCTGGGTCTGGTGAGTGGTGTAGTTTGAAACGACCCAGCAGGCCGGGGACCGCCGTGGGCTGACCAGTAGAACCAAACCTATAACTACAAGAAGCCTGCCTCACTTGTAACCCCACTTTCCGCCGAGGCAACACTCCTTTCTCGCAGGTACATCACACCCTCCTCCTGGATGTCCTACGCCCTCATCGCCAACCAGCTGGGCGGAAACACGGTGCTTGTTGCGGACGACTTCCGCGCCGGAGAGCTGGTGAGCTGGGGGCGGCGCTGTCTTCAGCTGTATGCCGCAGCACAATGAGTGCCGCTCGGTTGCTGCTTTCGCGCGGAGCCCCCTGTTGCTGCCCACCAATGGATTGTGGCCCCACCTTCTCTCTCGCCAGACCCCCGTCAACGAGCTGCTGCGCCGCGAGTACGGCTACCGCTCCTCCTGGCAGTGGTGGTCCGTGCTCATTGTGGTGGGCATGATTGCCTTCATGCGGGTCGTCTCCGTGCTGGCTGTGCAGCACATCAACCACCAGAAGCGGTAAACGAACAAAAAGCGATGCGCTGGCGCCAGCCTGGGCTCGTGAGGTGGCGCCAGCTGGCCTTGCCATCTTGCATTCATTTGCCTGGCTCTCTGCACGCACGTGCGCTGAACAAAGCATCCCGGTGGTTCAGCAAGGTTGTCGACCATATTCCCCACCAGCCGCAAGCATTGTGGCTTCCCAACCCAACAAACTCGACTCGGCGTGCGGGCGGGTCCTCTGCACCCCACCCGCCTGTGATGCCTTTGTCGCTGCTCTTGCTTCGTCTCTGGCTCCCGGCACTCCTTTGCCTTGCGCCCCTTTGCGCCCTTTGATGGATGTACCTTTCATTCTCCATGCCCCCCTCCAAGCCTTCTCATGCCCCCCTCTCACTCGCCTGCCGATTACCACAAACCTGCTTGCTCGACACAGGCCACGGCCCAACCCTTTTGCATTTGGATCAGCCACCCTCCAAACATCCGTCTCCCCACCCCTTTGCCCTTTCATTTGCAAGCTTTGTCATGTGAAGACCCTTGCGTTCAAGGGAAACCGGCAGCCGGCAGCCAGCTTGCCAGTGTACGGCTGGGGAGGTGGGCAGCACCACCTGTTCTGCTTGTGCAAAGTTGTTTCGCGACGCCAGCGGCGGGCTGACTGCCCAGCAGCGCTCGCACCAGGCAGGGGTGCCATACACTTGGCGGCCGTACTTGTCTGTTGCGTGATGCCCACCTGAACTGTTTAAACTGTGGGGCTGAGGGAGCAGAGCCCATGCACACTGGGCCGACGCTCACTCTGAGGTGTGATCTGTCGGGTCAGCTGGAGGCAGGAAGGAGGGAGCGGGGACGTTGGAGGTGGAGGCACGGAGGCAGAAGGAGGGAGGGAGCGGGGACGTTGGAGGTGGAGGCACGGAGGCAGAAGGAGGGAGGGAGCGGGGACGTTGGAGGTGGAGGCACGGAGGCAGAAGGAGGGAGGTGCACGCCTTGTGCGCGCATCGGCGGCGGCATTGGGTTAATACTAATACAACGGCGGCGGTGTGGGCGGGGGGCTAGTCCAGTCCGGACGGCAGGGAAAACATCAAATGCAATGTGCTGCCTGGCAATGCAGCGAGTGCTCTGGTTGGTGCTTGCCCAGGGGGGCAAGTCGGATTGATGGCAAGTTGTCTGGCTGGGGAAACGGCGAGCCACAAAGAAGATGGCAGATAGATAGCAGCAAGGCCGCCCACGGTGCGAGCGCGGGGGCGGTGGGGTCAGGCGTGCTTGCGCAGTGCCGCGTCACGGCTGTGCGGCTGGCGGCAAGCACGGTGGCAACACGCAGGCAGCGGGGTGCTGGTCCAGCACCTGTGGCTGAGCATGTACCGCCCGCCGCTCAGCGAGTGCCGCCTGCGGCTGAGCATGTGCAGCCGGCCTGCTCAGCTGGCCTCGGGGCCGCCGCTGCTGCCGCCGCCGCCGGCGGGCTCAATGGTTGAGATGAGTCCGTTGAGGCGAAGGTTCTCGCAGTACTCCTCAGCCTTGTCCTGCGTTACGTTATTCCAAGCAAGCCAGCGGAGGGGCATCAGCCATGGCAGCACGCAATCCGAGCCTGTTCACACGCCGAGGTTTGCACCGCTGCTCTGCCTTGTGCCGCACAGGCGAGTGCGGGGGGCACACCCGCCCGATCTGTGTTTGCACAGGCACAGTGCAGGCCGGCCCCACATGGCTGCGCACACGGCCCATCCCCCCAGCGCACCTGTGAGCACTGCGTGACCATGGCCAGCCCATTCAAGTGCGCCTCCTGCACCAGGAAAGCAAGGGCGGGGGCCAGTAGAAACTGGTCAGGGGGCAACTGCTGAGCGGCCCGAGCAATGAAGGCCTGCAAGTGACCGCTGCACACTGGCTGGCTCGGCCGCCATGTGGGCAGGGTGGGTAGGGCGGCAGCAGCGATTTTGCGTTTGTGTGGCAGCATGGCGCAGCTGAGCGGCTACGGAAAGGATTCAATCAATTAGGCAATCAGTCCGGGCTGCCAACCTGCAGGATGTTGACCGCATCATCGAGGCCTCGGTGGCCTCACCGTCCGCGATGCTTTGGCACAGACCAACAACCCGAGCCAGCTGCGCCACACGGCAAATGCAGCGGTCAGCCCACCTGCATGATGTTCACTGCATCGTCCACAGTGGTGCCGTCCACCACCTTGAGCAGCACCTGCACCACGTACTCGCGCCTGCGGGTTGTGGCGGGAGGGCCAGGGGGAAAGCGCGCCGCGCCTTCGACCTCCATCTCCGCAGCGCGCCCGGCAGCTGCAGCTCCATGCACGCTGCAAACACTTTCGCGTGTGCATATTCCCACACATGAGAAGAGCAGAAGCAGACCTGTTGTAGTTGTCGTTGTGCAGCAGCACGCGGTAGGAGGGCGGCCGCCGCCGCCGCGTCTCCCGCCTGCGGCAACCAGTCGAGGCAGAGAAGATGCAGCACTGGGTGGGTGGCGCTGCCCAGGTGCCCAGCATGCGCGCCGCTGCCATTGTGGGCTACTTGCACCCAACCCAGGGGCGCAATCGCAGGCGAAATGGCGCGCGAAATCGAGCGAGCGGCCGCAAGGACCGGCGGCGGCGGCGGCGGCGGCGGCGGCTGCTCACCGCTTGTCCTGGCCTGGCGCTACGCCTGTCCGGTCCAGCAACCCGCTGCCGCCCGCTCCAGCGCTGCGGGCCACCACACAGAGCTGCCCCCGGCGAGGCTGGCGCGCCAAGAACCCTGTTTGCGGCCGGAGGGAAGTGGGCGATCGCTTTGCAGGCTGCTCCTTGATCTGCGGTGCTGATGATCGTGCAGCAGCAGCGCGAGCCTGCTCAGAGCAGCGGCACGGCGACTCACTTCCTTGCCTCCCAGCCGGCGTAGTCTTGCTGCGGCTCGCCCAGACCTGCAGCAAGGATGGTGGCGACGGCGTCAGGGGGACGCACTCCGGAGTGGCCGACAGGCCGAAGCAGGGAGGCGAGGGCACTCACCTGGGCTGCTGGAGCTACACAGCCGGCCAGCATCCTCCTCTGTTGTCCACTTCAATGCAGCTGTGCCCGTGCAGCGGTGCGAACGGGGCACAAAGGCAGTGCGCCGCCGCGCTGCGCTGCCGCTGCCCCGAAACCGCAACACACATGGCTGCTGTTCTCGCTTGGGTCTACTGCAAAGTCACCCGCGCAACCGACCACTTGCAATGTGTGGTCGATGTCAACATGAGGATGAATGCAGGCCTGGTGGTCTATGGCGTCAGCAATGAGCGAGAGCGAGTGAGAGTCGGCCACCGCAATCAGAGTGGCGGGTTGGCACACGAGCAAGGTCAAACAGTGCAGGTGAGGCAAAATCGAGGATGTACTCCGTACTGGCTGTCAGCGTACAGGTAGCCGTCCGTCAGGCGCTGCTGGGGCCAGCAGTTGGAGCTTTCCAGCAGTTGGAAGGAAAGAGAGGAACAACAGGGCGCTGGCCAATGAGTGCAGGCGCAGTGCTATCAGCAAATATAGGGGGGCGGGAAGCGTGGTGCCGCCCAACATCCAGCTGGGTCAGCCAGCAAATGAAGCAGGCAGGCCAAACAAGCTGAGCTCGCACAGTTGCAGCGTGAGCTCATCTGCCGTGGCGTTTGCGGCAGGGGCGCCTGGCTCTGCTAGCTGCAGGAGCAGGCGGTCGGTCAGCAGCAGGGCGCTGCCCTGCGAGGCCGGCTTGCCCTCTGGCGGCTGGCATGCTGCATGCACCGGCTGCCAGGCTGGCAGCTCAATCTGGTCCTGGCAGGTGGCGGCTGCGGGCCAGGCCACCGACCAGTCCAGGCGGGGGGCACCCCGCCTGCGGGGGGCAGCCGCCTTGACCGTCACGTTGCGGTGGGCAGCTGCCACCAGCCGAACGGCCGAAAGCCTGCGGGGCACAGGGAGCGCAGGCGTGGCGGCTGATCCCGTATCGAGCGGCACGCCCGCCAACTTGCGACATGCCCAAGGCAAACAGGCATTGGGCTACATCCTGCGGCCGGAAGCAATCCATCCACCCATGCGGTGACACACCACCAGCCGAGGGCGCCTCACCTGACGGGCCGGTCCAGCTGCAGCTCGACTGCAAGCGGCCTCAGCGGCCCCAGGCCGCCCAGCGTCTCCACTGGCCGCAGCACAGCGCAGGTGGTGGGGTTGCCATCCAGCAGAGCTGCGGCGAGGCCGGCACTCAGGGCGCTGCCGTTGCCGCCATCCAGGACCCGCCACTCCCCAGCCGCCTGCGGCTGCTCGCTGCTCGGCGGGCTGGTGCCACTGCTGCTGCTGGAATAGCTGCCGCTGCTGCTGCTGCTGCCGCTGCCGCCCAGGTTTGCAAGCGGCGCTAGCTGGTAGGCACCCACCTTGCGGTTGGATGCCACCAGCAGCTGCAAGTCGCAGAGGGAGGCAAAGCCTTCCACCCTGACTGCCGCGGCATGAGTGGCGGCCGGCAGCTCAAGAAGCACTGCGCCGAGATTGCTGCTGTCGCCGCCGCCGCCGCTGCTGCCGCCTGCTGTGGCCCAGCTTGCCACCTCAGCACCACCGGCGTCCAGCAGGCCCACCGCAAGCGTGCCAGTACTGGCCGTCTTGCCGCCTGCCTGGCTGCTGTTGCCCGCTGGCCCTGCTGCGGCTGGCGTGGCCGCCAAGCGCAGCGCAAGCACCGAGTAGCTTCCATCCAGCTGCAGCTGCCAGCTTGTGCTGCTGCTGCTGCTGGCTGCCGCCAGGAGGCAGCTGCCGGCATCACCATCAATGGGCAGGGATGCATTCGGCAGCAGGCTCGCAGGAACCACTCGAAGTGCCCCCGGGCCAACAGAGGCGCCGCCAGCTGCTGCGCCACTGCCCTTGCGGCGCGGCTGCTTGCGGTGCGGCAGCATGTGCTGGCTCAGCGGCAGCTCTTCGCCGCCCAGCAGCTGCACGTTGCACAGCGACAGCGCGGTGCCCAGCGGAGCGGTGGCCGTCAACGTGACGTAGCGGCCTGCAGGAGCACGGGAAGATAACGCAAGCGCAAGCAGTTCAGCAACACAGAGTGGAGCAAAGGCAAAGGCACGTGCATACACATACATTAGACAGCCACTGACTTCACACCAGGCAGGCTCACCATGCAGGAAGCGCCCACAATCAATCACGGTGGGCCGCCCCGCGGGCACAGCAATGCCGGCGGCGCACACGCTGCTGCCATCGTGCCTGCCTGCCGTGCGTGCCAGCAGCTGGGCTGGCGGGGCATTGCCCACATAAACAGTCAGGTTGGCTGGCAGCGGGGGCACACAGTCCTGGGAGGCGTGCGCTGAGCTGTTGTGGGTGCCCAGCACCACCTCATGCATGCATGGGAGCGGCAGGGATAGGCGCAGGCCGCACACCCACGCGCCATCCAGCCCCGCATCCAGAGACCTGCGCAGGCGGAGGAACAGAGGCAGGGTTGGTGGGACAGCATAACATGCTTGATGCGGAGGCAGACAGGCCGAGGCCCTTGTGGGAGAGGGCAAGAAAAACGCGGCTGCCAATGATGCCAGGGCACAGCAGCCAAAGTGCAGACAGGCAAAGCTCACCACCACGGGGCTAGCTCGCCACCTGTGCTGCTGCACTGCTGCCTGCCCAGCTGGGGGGGCCAGCCGCTCAGTGCTGCACTTGCGGCGCTGCCCTGCCCAGCTTTGGCCTCGCTGGACTGGCTGGCCACTGCTGCTGTGAGGTTCAGCGGCGCTGCCGGCAGGCTGCTGAGCACGCCATAGCCGCTGGCATCACCGCCGCTGGTGCTGGCTGCTGATGCAGCAGCAGAGACGGCTGGGCCTACAGCAGGCAGCGCCTGGACCTCACACAGGCACAGCTGCGTCTGCTGCTGCTGCTGCTGCGTCTGCGTCTGCTGCTGCTGCTGGGCCGCAGCCGCCGCAACCGCTACAGTCACGTAGCGGCCCACCGGCAGTGGCACATCGCACTGCACCTCCCGCAGCGGCTGCCCCAGCTGCAGGGACTGCTGACCCGCGCAGAGCTGGTTTCGGGAGTGGTCCAAGCTGTCACCTATCCTAACCTCAACGTCAAGCTGCGAACCAAGCACTGCAGCCTGGCCTGCTGCTGCTGCTGCTACCTGTGCTGCTGCTGCTGCTGTGGGTCCGCTTGCCGGCGGCAAAGCTGGTGCTGGAGCAGGTGCCGCCTGAGCAGGCGCCAAGCTGTCGCCTGCTTCCTCGTCCGCTCTGCCGGCCTCCTCACCTGCTGCATTGTCAGCTGCTCCCTCATCCTGGCTGCTGCCGCCGCTGCTACTGCTGCTGCTGCCGCCTCCTGCGCTGCTGCTGCCTGCCTGGATGGGGAGCAGCAGGCGCACCGCGGAAATCGGGTAGCTGCCATTTAGCTGCCCTGTCCAGAATAGTTGGCCCGCGCCATCCGGCCCTAGGCAGGCACAGTCCTGTACAGCAGCAGACAGCTGACCATCCGCTGCAAGGCCCGCCTGTGCCCAGCCGTCTGCGAACAGCACTGCAGCATTCGCCGCACTCTCTACCAGCCGCCCCAGGCTGACTGCGCTTCTGCCGCCGCTGCCGCCGCTGCCGCTGCTGTTGAGTGCAAGCAGTGCCTGCTGCAACACAGCCTCGCGCTGCTGCTGCTGCACTGCTGCCAGTGGCAGGCCCGACTGCCAGGCCGCTTGCCACGCCAGCGCCTGCTGCGGCGGCGGCACAGCCGAGGCAGCGGCAAACAAGCGTGGACGCTGCCACCGCAGCATCGCCTGCATGCGGGCCGCCTGGCCAAGCGTGAAGTGCCGCCTGCAAATGGTGCAGAGCAGGGCGGTACTGGAAGGCCGGAAGTTGACAAAATATACACGATTGGAGTGCCTCATGGCGTGTGCACCGGCCAGCAGCGTCGAGCAGGCCAACCAAACGATACATTCCTCCGCCAAGCTTCCCGGCAGCTTGCCACGCCAGCCACTCAACCCAACAGGACAGGTTCATCTGCCCCACCTGCACGTGTCGTTTGTGAGGTCCATGTAGTTCACAACTGGCACAGGGAGCTCGCTGGCTGCAACCGGCCCATCCTCGGCGGCGGGGCACACGTGCTGGTCGTTGCCCTCTGCTTTCAGGACAGCACGGATAGGCAGCAGCGATGGGCATGTCGCTTCGCATCCTGAAGCCTGCTTCTACATGCACGCTGCCTGCAGGTGCCAGGCTGAGCATAACAGTATGCGGCAGCGCAGAAGCTGCCACAAGCCCAGCCACACCGAGCCGCGCACCTTTCTGGCACCCGGAGTTGGGTGCATACTGCTGCGGCGTGTCCACCACGCCATCTCCATCCACCGTGCAGGTGTGCTTGTGGGGAAACGGGTGCGGTAGCCCGAACAAGTGCCCCAACTGCGGAGGTAAAAATTTCTTCTAAAATTTATCTAAAATTTAGGGAACAGGAAACATGGTGGCGGCAGTGCAATGCAGGGTGGTAGCTGTGCAGGCGCAAGTTGACTGTGGCAAAACATCTGCACGCCCCACACATAAAGCGAAGCAGGCAACACTCACCTGGTGCACCAGGCTGGTGCGCGACTGCCACAGCGCCCCCCGACGCAGCAGCACCGTGCCGCCGCTGGGCGCGCCCTCACTGCCGCCCTCGTCACTGCCCGCCTGCCCTACTGCTGCATCGCCCAACACCAGGGCCGCTCCATTCACGCCCTCAGGCTCGCACACAATCACGTGTACGGCAGGAGGGTCTGGCTGGCCGCTGCTGCTGTTGCCGCCGCTGCTGTTGCCGCCAGCGCCGCTTAGGCCTGAACTGGTACCAGGCGGCAGCAGCACCTGCTCCAGCCTGGCCCAGCGGCGAAGGCACTGCTCCACTACGACATCCCCGCTGCCGCTGCCGCTGCCGCTGCCATCTGAGCTGTCTTCGCCCTCCCAGTCGTCCGCACTCCTGCGGGCAGTGCTGGCCCCGTGGCTGCCTGTGACGTTCACAAGCGCGGCAGCAGGGACTTGCACCACGCGGTCGAGGCGGAAGCGCCAATTAAGCCCCTCAAACGCGGCGTTCAGCACATCCACCTGAAGGGCAGGGCAGCGGTGTGCGCAGCACGCTTCACCGACAGATGCGGGCACCACAGCTGCAGCCGCGGCTCTTAGGCATCCGGCTGTACAAGCATGGCGCTGCGGTTGTCAAGACAAGTGACATCGGCGCTCCTGCTGCTCAGCAGCCCAGCCTCTCAGGCACGCAAACAGCGAGCACGGCTGCAGAAAGGGCAGGCCCTGACGGCTCGCACCTGGGTGCCCGCGGCCGCCTGAAAAGCCGGTGTCCACGGGTGGCTCTCGCTGACCAGCACCCAGAAGACGGTGCCAAACAGCAGCGGCGGCAGGCCGCCCACCGCACGCTGCAGCTCTGGCCGCGGCAGGGCCGCGGCGCCGGCACCCAACAAGCTCGCCTCAGCGGCGGCGGCCGCGGCAGAGTACGCCGAGCGGTCCTGCAGCTGTGAGCGGCAGTCGGCCAGCTCATCCTGCTGCTGCTGGTCGGCTGGCATGGCATCGATGGGCACGCCTTCTGCGTTGAGGCTGGCGGGCTGAGCCTGGGCCTGGGCCTGCGGCCGTGAAGCTGTGCTGCCACCGCCGCGGCGCGTGTGTGCGATGGCCAGCGGCGTTGCCACCAATGCGGCGCCGACAGCCAGCAGCGCAATTCCCAGTGCCAGCAGCAGGCCGGGGGTGGTGGCCCAGACCTGGAGAAGGCCGGCAAGCAAGTCGGGTGAGGGCAGGTGAGGTTGAAGGCGGGTGGCGGCGCCGGCGGCAGCAGCGGCGGCGAAGACCAGCAGGCGGCGTGCGGGACAATCTGCAGGGGGCAACCCACCTTCCAGCGCCGACCTCGCCGGCTGTAAGCCGCCCAGCGCGGGGGCACGGGGGCACGGGGCGGGCTCTCCTCGCCGCCGCAGCTGCCCCCCTCCTTGATGCAGCTGCCCGTGCTGCTCATCGCGCTGAGGCCATCCTGCCGAGACCAGGCGCGGCGGGCCACCCGCTGCTGCGGTCGCTCTGCGTTTTGGGGAGTGGAGGCCGTGAGAAGAGCGTAATAAAGCACTGCGGGGGGTTGGCAGGCCAGGGAACGCCTCCCACATTGGACGGCGGCGGCTGTGCGTACCGCCGGGGGCTTCGCGCTGGAGCGAACTTGTGCGGCTAGGCACGGGACACAGGTGCTGAAGGTCCAGCAAGCTCGCACACGGGCTGATACTGCAAGCCACTTGCAAATTCAGAACCAGCATGTGCCGCAGGGGTGGCTACCGCAGAGCCACTCCTGCGGCAAACGGCACACAGCCGGCGGGCTGCAAAAGCGGGGCAACGACTGCAGGCGCTGCGCCTGACGCTTCTGGTGTGCACTAATGCACTAGAAGGTGCAGACAAGTTGTGGCGGAACCAGCAGCGTATCCCCGAGTCTGGAACACATGGGGTGTGCAGAGCAAGGGCAACAGTCTACCAGTACCGGGAACAGGAGGCTATCGGGCAAGGCAACGGAAGAGCGGGCATGGGTGCGCTTGCCAGCAGGGGCGAATGCGAGGGTGCAGGTTGCAGCTGCCTGGGGTGCAGTGGGCATGCACCTGGCGACACATGAAATGGTGAGTTGAGCATGGGGGCAAAACTCTGCCATCAGCAGCCCCATCGCGAAATGCTGCAAGCTGGGCTGCAGGGTTGCAAGCTGAACCTGGCGCCGGGAGGCTGGCGGCTGTCTGCCTGGGTAGTTGCGGGCCGCAAATGTGCAAGGGGATGCTCCCCGAGCCTGCCACGCGCACGATGCGACCCCTGACAAGTGCGCACGTTAAGTGCAGCCGCGTGCCCAGCCGCCCGCCAAGAATCCCATCGACCGCACGCGCCGGTCCCCCTTGCCAACGACACCTTGCCACCATAGCTCTGTAGTCAATGCACCTATGCTGTCATAGGTGTCGCGTGCCCTTGCAGAACAGTAAGCAACCAGGCGGCAGCAGAAGAGAGTTTGCAGGCGGCGACGGCGGCAGCGGCGGCGGCAGCAGCGGGCAGCGGCGGTAGCGCAGTGGCTGGCAGGGCCCGTCGGATGACCTCACAACACATGGCTGTGCCTCTGCAGGGCGTGGCGGCAGGGAGGGGGCAGAAGGCGGCTAGCAGGGCGGGTTAGGGTTCTGGGCCCATGGTCGCTCGGCCATGTCCGCCGCGACGCTGGATTGTGGTCAGAGTGACCAGCAGAGTCATGTGGCGCTGCGCCCGAGGGCATGCGGTTGGGCAGCCTGCTGCGATCGCGGCAGAATCGGCGTGCTGCGACGTGCAGTTCACACAACTCGCCCTGTCTCGCTCCGTAGTCCCGCTCTCCCATACAACGCCCTGAACATCCCGTAGGGCAAGCCCTCAAGCTGTGAGAGACAGGACGCGCCGTCTGGGCTAAGCAAGCTACTTCCGAGCGCTCAAGCACTGGTTTCCGACCTGTGGACTGCCCGATCGCTCGACAGGTGGGCGGAGCGGCCGCCTGGCGCGCCCAGCCGACCGACCAGCCAATGCACTCCCCGTTCCGCCGCACGAACAAGGCCTGCACGCTCGCATGTTGGCGCAGTGGAGCCTGCAGGGCGGATGGGGGCCCCAGACCGCGCTCTGCGCGCCCTGGGGCCGCGTGCCGGCCACTCTCGTGAGCGCAGTCCTTGCAAGGTGTCCTCCACTGCTGCGCAGGCCCTGGACCACCTGCACCGCCCTGCAACCCCAAGATGAGCTCGTGTAGCGCGACGGGCGCTCCGCGGGCCGCCGCCCAGCCGCCGCCCACGGCTGCCGGGCAGGTGCAGCTCGCCACCGGCGCGCCGGCCGATGGCACCTCGTCTGATGCCGTCAACGCGCCGCACCACCTGCTCCGCCACGTGCTGTCTCCAGAGCAGTGCACCGACGCGCTGC
>RRZL01000077.1:1172233-1191351 GCA_006782975.1 Chlorella sp. Dachan | reverse complement strand
GGCGGCCACCGACGCCTCCCTGTCCGCCCTCACCGCCCTGCTCTACCCACGCCAGCCCGAGGCAGCTGCAGTGGCGCCTTACAGCCCCGCCCCGGCAGCGGCGGCAGCCTGCGCCACCCAGGCGGCCAGCACCCAGCCGCCTGCCGGCCAGCTCTTCTCCATGCCCTCCTGGGGCCCCGCCGCCGGCCTGGCAGCCGCTCCCAGCCTGGCGCTGGGGCCCAGCGCCGACCTGGGGCCCCTGTTTGGGCCGGCAGACCTGCGCATGCCTGACATGGACCCACCCTCTAAGCAGGAGTCGGGCACCGAGGACGACTGGCTCTGCTGGGATGGCTGGCAGGTGGGCTTTCTTTCAGCTTTGTTGGGTTGGTGAGCCTTGTTTGGGTGTGCTGCTTCAAAGGTCTGGATTGGTGCCAGCGCAAGGCAGTGGGGTTGGGCCGCAAGCCGCAGGCAGTGCAGTGGCAGTGGCAGCAGGCGGTTGAGAAGAGCTGCAGCAACAACAGGCTAGGTGCTGGGTCGCAGTGTTGGGTGCATCATGCGGCTGTGTCGCACTTGCTGGCACCTTGCCTGGATGCCCAGCATGCTCATCGATCTGCGCTCCCTACCCCTCCTCCGCTGCGCAGCTGCCCAGCCTGGTCGAGGGCCACATCTGAGGTGCCATCTGCAACTGCCCAGCAGCACTCTAGCGGCACCCGACTGCCGCCAGCTTGGCGGCAGCGGCGCCGCCTCCCTGGCCAACCCACCCAACCAGCTGCAGCCCCATGTGCCGCGCCGCAGCCGCCCGCTGGGCTGCCTGCTATGATGGACCCCTCCTTCCCCCTGCGGCCGATAAACGTATGCTCCCATTGCAACGCTTGGAACACGATCAAATGCCTCGTCCCTTCTTCCCTGTTCTTGACCCCGCTTCGTCCCATAGATTCGCTTGAGGGCCGCTTGTGCTTCGTGTCCTCATCCCACCTCGTCTCTCGCTCCCTTGCCCTGGCCACCAACCAACAACAAACCAACCAGCCCACAGCACCAGCATGCCCACACACCACGCCCAGCAAAACAACAACAACCAAGCGGCCCGCCACACTGCCAGGCTACCCCCCAACGAACGCCCCTTGTTCTTTTGCCGCTCAAATCTAACTTGCCACTGCCCAATCACACTGCCGCCGCAAAGGCGGCCCCCGCTGCTGCACTGAGGTCTCGCATCAGTCCCGCCCTGCTTCGCCCACCGCACCCTTGGATGCACCGCCTGCTTCTCCCGCCTCTTGTCATGTGCCCTGCCCGACTGGGGGGGCCGCCGACGGCCTCCCCGCCTTCACTCTGCGTTCGGGCGCCTCACCCCGTCACCAATCGGTGCATCCACCCCACAGGACTACGTACACCCGCTTGTGTTTTATTGCCTTGTCCGATGCACTTTACTGACCTCCGCCCCGCGGCGCGCGCTCCCATTGACGCAAAGGCGCACCGCTGGGAGAATGGACCCTCCCCCTCCCCTTTGTCTTGCTTTCCCCCCTGTGTTTCCCCTGCTTTCCAATTGGCCTGTCCTTCCGTCCCTGTGCTCCCGATTCGGTCGTGTGCTTGCCGAAATGGCGCAGCCCCGCTAGCATTGCCCCCTGTTGCCCCTGTTGTCCTGCGTTTGAAACAGATGCCCCGCACCAAAACCGCAGCACCACTCACCTCTTTTGTCTGGCCTTTCCGTTCTCCTCTCCAACCCACCCCACGAGCCACCCCCGCTAAAAAATGCTTCCCCAAATTGCTGAGCGAGAGTGGCGCACGCATACATGCACACACCAGGCACACGCAACACCCAACCATCCATCCACCAGGCACCCAAAATGCATCCACACATGCTGCGCTCGCACTGCCCTGCACGTATTTTGCCACTGCACCAACCACCTCATCCTATCTATCGCACAGAAAGGCCAGCTGCTGCTGTAAGGCTGCCGGAGTTACAGTACATCGAGAACTCAGATGGGTACTCTGAATGGGGACGCAGATGGCTTATTCTGAGTGCAACATGTGATGCGGAGGAATTGGCGTTTCTTGGTGGAAAATGGTGGTGTCATCCCTTGAGGAAAATAGTCGAGCGTTGCCGGCATCAGCACGGCCTGCACACCTTGTGCAGCAGCACCTGCAGGCAATGCAGCAGGGGGGACAGACATCGTTGGAGCGTGGTGAAGCAACACTGAACCACCCACAGGCCCGAACCGCTCACCCAGACGCAGCATGTTTTGGTGGGCGCCGGCGCCGGTGAGGGTGAAGGAGATGGCAAGGGCGGGGGCGGGTTGGGAGGTGGCGGGCTGTAACGCGCACAAGGGGAACGGGGAGCAGGGCGGGTGGGTCAGAAGCAACGCCTGCTGCCCAGCCAAAGCAGGGTGCCTGCAGCATGGCAAGCCCCCAGAACATTGCGGCAGCTGCATCCGCCCCCACCTGGGCAGCGGGGGAGCCTCAAACAGGTACGGCAAGCTGTCGGGCCCCTGGCCGCAGCAGGCGTTGCTTGCAAAGGCCTGGAGGCTGTACGAGGCGCCCGCAGCGTAGGTGCCTGCCTCGAAACGGATCGTCCTCTGTACAGCATGTGTGGAGAGGGGTGGCCATGGGCGCCCTGTGTGACCCTCAACCTCGAGCACTGGTACTGCACACCTGGCTGTGGAACACGGAAGCAAGCGTGGCGCCAACTCGCTGCATGTGCGCTTGGTCAGCCCCCACAGCCCCGTCCCTCCTCACCGTTGCGCCGTCAGCGTTCAGCATGCCCAATCCGCTCTGAGAAATGACCCCTGCCCGCACCAGCAGCGGCACGCCATACAGGCTGTAACTCGTGATGGCTGCATGGGGTGGCGGGTAGGCAGCCAGTTGCATAGGTGAGGGGCACGGTGCAGGCACATGCAGATTGTTTCTTGATTTGAAGCAAGAGGGGGAGCACCCATGGCGGCAATGAGGACAGGCAGGCACCGTGCCTCTGTGACAGAGGCAGTCTAGACTGGGAGGGAGGTCACAGGTGCTCGACGGGGACGAAGGAAGCACTTGGCGAGCGGTAGGGGAGGCATGCAGGCCTGGCGTACGAGCACAACCCTTCCAGCGCACAACTGCTGCACCTGCCGGCAGCATTGTGCCAGCGCAGCACAGCGGCAGGTCACTCACAGGAGCAACCGCTTGAAGCTGGGGGCAGCAGGGTCACGGTCAGCGGGCCGCCAGGGGTCGCACTTGCAAACAGGATGGTGGGTGCGCCAGGACAGCTGGGCGCCGGCGGCGGGGGACTGGGCCTGCGCGGGAAGTCCCAGGATGGCTAGTTGGTCGAACGTGCACATCTACAGACTGGGCAGCGCTGTGCTGACAAACAGCTGCATGGGGTCCACGTTGTGCAACTCCACAAGCTGCAGCGCAGGACACTTGGGAGCCCGTCAGGCATTCCGGCGCATTAATGCTGGAATACTTACGAGGGCACCGGGCCCGGCGGCGGCAGGGAGTCCCCGGTGCGCATGAACTTGAACGGCGGCGCGCTGACCTCGCCAGCCCCGGAAGCGTCAAAGCTGCGACTCAACACTCCGTTGGACGCCTGGGCCACAAACTCCCACACAACGCCAGAGGGGATGCTTCCAGGCAACAAGGAGAATGCCAGCTGCAGGTTAGTGAGGACGCAGGGCGGGAGGGAGCGGCGCGCAGACGCGCCGACATCAGCTCAGCTCATTCGGGTGGGCTGTGATGGTGGCAGGTGGGCAGAGGGCTGCCCTGCTGCGCCGCACATGCAGCTGCATGTAACCTCCGCAGCCGCACCTGGCCATCCGGTGTGGAAGCCCCCATGCCTTCTACCACCACGTCTGCTAGTCCGGCAGTAGCAGTCCGTGCAACCACCCGGTATCCAGTTATCTCTGCGACGGGGCAGGGAGGCTGGAGTGGCCGATAAGAACATACTTGGGCCAAGAAGGCGTGCTGGCCAGTGCGCAAGCAGCGCTGGCATCCGCCAACCAACCCAGGCTCACCCCTGCCGCCGTTAACCAGCGGTTTCTCCAGCTTGACAACAATGACAAAGGGGTAGCTGGGCAGCTGCGCCACGCTTGTGATGGTTGGCGCCCCAGGCGGCCTGCGCAGCAGCCAAGGTCGGGGGGTCGGAAAAGCCAGGCCTTGGGTGCCATCCGGTGCGGTCACATGAGTACCTGCGCTGCATGCCTGCGAAGCGCGTCGATGCGCGTGCACGTCCAAAGCAGACCCAGCAGCTACAGAGTGAACCGGCACCTGGGCAGGAAGTAAGGCAGGCTGGCCGGGCCTGCTCCAGCAGGGTCAAACCCTCCACTGGGCGCCAGGCCATTGCTGGCAAACGCATACAGGGTGTGGACGGAGGCCGGCTTGATGGCACCTGGGGCAAACGCCATGGCAACCTGCCAAGTACGAGGGCACAAGGGGACGGGGCAGAGCACCTGAGCGCCTGCAAAGCTGCTACTCGGATGCGTTGTGCAAGCATGCTCGCCCTGTGTGCTGTCCCAAAGCACGGTTGCCTCGCTGCAAGTCCATCATCTGTGCTGCACTGACCGCTCTCGTGCCCACCTGCCCATTCCCCAGCGGTGTGCCGCTGCCTTCTGTGCTGGCTGTTCCAGCCGAGGAGACTGCCATGAGCTTGTAGCCAGTGATGGCTGCAATGGTAAGGGGAGGCAGACAAATAAGACTCATTCATAGGCACTACTAGTAGGCAAGTAGGACTCAACCAGCAATGATTACATTCCAGCCAAGGGGACCGCCACTGGCGTGTAGCCAGTAAGGTGGCGGCCGCCTTCAAGTGGCAGCGACATGCACCCATGACAGGTGCAGCGCTGCTTGGCCGATGGCTGTCTTGAGCACCGACCGCTTGGTTCCCCAGCGCTGGACCCTACTGCAACCTCCACTCACGCCGGCCGCCGGTGTCGGCAGGGGGCATCAAAGTGACGGCCAGGGCCTCTGTGCTGCTGGCCAGCGGCACAGCTGAAGCCCCCAGGATGGTCGGCTGGCCGGGCAGCCTGCAAATGGCATTGCATGGGAAGCTCAGCGCGCACAGAGGGGATGGGAGGCAGCGAGCAGCGAGCAACGGATGAGCAGATTCAGCATGTCCCGGCCCACCCCACAGTGCAACAAACCAAGGATACTCTGTGCGGCAGTCCGTCTCATGCTCACAAAAAGGCAGGCGTTGGCGGCGGGGGCATGAAGGCAATCATGGGTGGTCTGCAAGATCCCAGACCGGCGGCGGCATGCACAGCATGGGTATGCAACTCATTGGCAGCAGGGCCCATGCGTAAGCGTTGCGTCAAGCGGCCAGCTCTGTGGCAGGCACTGGAGCGGCACAGGGTGGCGAGGCATCCCACATGCACAGCTTGCCTGGGCGGCGTGACAAACTGGCAGGTTGGGCTCCAGGGCCCCTCTCCCACCCCGTTGGCGGCGGCCACAACAAACGTGTAGCCTGTGTCCGACAGGCAGCGGGAGGCGGGGAAGACCAGGCGCACCTGCGGGGAAGTGGATTGGTGCAACAGCAGGGTGGGGATGAGATGATACCAGGTTGAAGGCGAGGCAGTGTTCGGGCGGAACAGTCGCCTGTAACTGCTGCCACCCGGGTGGCCCGCCCACCCAAAAAATCAATTAAGCAACCACTCAGCCCACCCACCCACCCACCCGGTTGCCGGTGAGCAGCACGCCCAGCTGGCTGAAGGTGGCGTTGGGGCCGCCCTGACTGTTGATGCCCAGCACGTTGTAGGTGTAGATGGCTGCACAATGTATAGTAAAACAATCAGTTGGGGGGAGCGGCAGGGAAGGGGGTGCAGGCCAGCATGTACGAGTGAGCACTAGGCTAGGCGTCAGTGTTGGCGGTGACAGATCTGCCAAGCCTGCCAACACCTCGGGTGCTGCATCGGGCAGGAGCGGCCGACTTCAAGGCATGCCCAGCTGCCCACGCCCCATTCCCTCCTCTCACGCAGGCCGCCGTCGTCAGGTGCAACGACGATCAGCTCCAGGTCTCCAGAGAGCAGAGCCTTGATGCTTTCTATGAAAGGAGCCCCCGGACGGCTGCAAGCAGGAGCGCCGGTGGGAGCAGCAGGCTCAATAAACTGGAACCCACAGACAAATAATTCGGCAGGAAGGGAGGTGAGCAGGCAGGGTGGGGCGAGCTGCGCGGCACACTTGGGCAGAAGGCGAGCTGCTCTCGTGACCATGCAGCCTGTTCTGGCCATCATACGGGGCGCATGGTGCCAGGCAAGTCGCTCCTTGGGCGCACCTGGGAGGGGAGCTGTAGTAAGCGGGGCCGCTGGTTGCGCCCTCCACACCGGCCACGACGGCGGTGGCATAGAAGGTGAGGGGCACGCCGGCGCGGTATGAGCCAGACGGGAATGAAAACATGCTCTGCGGCGGGTGCATGAGGGTTCAGGGTGGCCGGAACGCAGCCCCACTGTTTCCCGAGTTGCGGTGCAGGGGCAGCTGGGCAGCCCATCAAGCACCTTGCCCACCCACGTTTGCAGCCCCGGGTCCAGGAGAAGCGGCAGCAGGCACTCACCCTGCCGCCACCCAGGGGTATGCCCAGCCCGGTCAGCGTGATGTTGCTGCCGCCGTTGGATGGCACGCCCACCACAATGTATGCAGCAACGGCTGCAGGGAGGGCAGAAGCAGTTGCAGGCGGCCGGTTGGCGGCACTCACACGCATGTGAGCATGGCAGGCGCTGGCTGATCATGACAACAGCACGAGCGCAGCCGTGGCACCATAACGTACCACACACGTGCACACACACACACACACACACACACACACCTAGCCGCTCCCTCTCACCACCGCTTCGCACGAGAGGCGGCGCCACGGTGACATTGATGCTGCCACCCGCTGCGCCCACCACAGATGTGATGTCTGGGCTGCCGGGCCTGCGCAGTGGTGATCGGTGGGAGAAACAGACACATGCGGTAGCATGCAGTGATACGCCGGAGCCAGGAGTACACACCAGCGTGCACGCCAGAGCTGCTCTGCTTACCCAGCAGGAGGGGGAGGCGGCTGCGCAGGCGGCGGAGGGCTGCAGGGAAGGCGGACCGGCATGCCTGGTGCTCAGCACTGTCCAGCGAGCAGTTGAGGGCAGCGGCAGCGGCAGCGGCAGCGGCAGCAGGAGCGACAACGGCAGCAAAACAGTCTTAGCAGTGATCCTCACACCTGGCTGGGGTGGTGAAGCTGTAGGGCGGCTGGCTCTCAGGCCCCTTGAGCCCCTGGCTGGTGATGGCCCAGGCCGAGAAGAAGTAGGCCTGCCCGGCCTCGTAGTCCCCCGGCAGGAGCACAAACAAGCGCTGCGGGGGAGGCAGCGGGGATGTGAACAGCTGCTGCCCCGGCCCATGCTGAGCCTGCGTGCACGCCACCCATGCTGCGCATGCTGCCCATGCACCCACCTTGTCTGTGAAGAGCACCTGGCCCGGGCCCCTCACTGAGATGACCCGGACGCCCACTTGGGGCACGCCCACCACCTGGAACTCGGTGATGACTGTAGCCAAGGGTGAGCCAGCACCAAATCGCAGGGAAAGTCGGCACCCAACACCGCCCCTGGCTACCCATCCATGCCCGCCACAGCAGCATGCCGGCAAGTGGCCTGCCGCTTTACACGCCCCTGCTGCACGTCCAGGCGGGTTCCTGCTCCTGCAACACACACTTGGACCATTGGTTGCACCAGGTGCAAGCAGTCTCACCAGCGCCGCCCGTGTTGGCGGGCAGGCTCAGGAAGATCTGGAGGTTGGTCCCAGACATTGTGACGAAGAAGATGGTGGGAGCGCCCGGCAGGCTGCGCCGGGAGGGGCATCGACAAACTTGTACGCGGCTCAACCGGGGGGATGCAGCTGAGCCGATCTATAGTTGATAGGGGGCAGCTAGCCGGCAGCACTCCTTGTTCACATGCGCGGCTGCGCAGCTTGCAAGGCATCAACACGCTACGACTGGCGCCAGCAGCTTAGCTTTGGAGTGGCTCACCTGCCTGACGGCGGAGGGGAACGCGTGGGGGTGGGGACCACCGGCGGCGGAGGGGAAGGGGAGGTCTGGCGTACCACGGGAGGCGACGGTGCACTGCACCGAGGCAAGCGGTGGCATCAAAAGGCAGCATTCAAGTGGCCGGGTTTGGCTATCATGATATCACTACAGCACCCTCAACTTGTGCTCACCTGGGCACACAAAAGGTGGCAGATGGCGGGCTGTCTGGCCCCTTGCACACTGCATTGGTCGCGCTGGCCGCAAAGGCAAAACAGGCCGAGGGCTTGCAGTGGCCGGCAGGGAAGACAAACATCCTCTGCAGGGCATGAGGCGCACCGCCATTGTCATTTACAGGCAGGTGTGGCTACTAAAACATGCCCGCTGGCAGCCAGCCTTCTGGAGGCCCAGAGGGTGTGCCTGTGCTGCTGCGAGCTTCAGCCTCCATGACACATCCGGCATGGCAAGAGCTCTCTCCCAGCCAGCCACGTCATGCCTCCTGCTCACCTGGTTACTGCTCGGCACAGCAGCCCCCAGCGTGCCACCGATGGTAGCGCTGAAGCCGCCGCCCACCGGCATGGCGACGATGGAATAGCTTGTCACAGCTGCAAGGAAGCAAAGCGTGCAGCGGGGCAGTATATTTGGTCATTGAGGCATACCAGGGCATGCGCCATGCATGCCAGACAGGTTGACGAGGGGGTAGCACAACAACGTGTTGAGGGTCGGCTCATGATGCAGGCGGGCAGCTGCCCGCAGGCGGTAGCCTGCACGCGATTAATGCAACCCAGGTTGTGCCATGCCATGCCAAAGCCACGCCAAAGCCACGCCGTGCAAGCAACCATGCTGCGCTCATGCTGGAAACGCATGCCCGCACATCTGTGCCCCGCACCACACCACACACAAGTGGCGAGCAGAGCAGGCTGACGGTCAGAAAACGCGTACGTGAGCCATGTTCCTCTGCCGGAGGCACCACCAGCACTTCCACACCGCCACCAGCTCCCATGCGCACTGTGCTGATGCGGGGGGGCCCAGGGCAGCTGCAGCAGGTGGAGATGGGTTTCTCACAACACAGTTTTGCCCACTCCGCCTGCAAACAGCTTTGTAAGCAGCACGCCGCATGCCAATCTGGTACAGTGAACAACCTTTGGCAGACATGGCATACACTGCATCCAGAGCCGCCGCACACCTGGGCGGAGCGCGATACGCATATGATGTGCAGGGCGGCCCCTGCCCCACCCCGTTAATGGCATAAGCCCAGAAGGTGTACTGTTCCCCTGGCAGGTAGCTGCCCACCGCAATCTGGAACAGCATCTGTGAAGTTTGGAAGCCAAGGTGGCAGGGCGGCAGCTGTGGCTTGGTCACGTGGGCGCACACATGTCAAAAGGGGTGCATCGACATTCCATACCACCAACTTGCATCCCAGCTGCCCAACACATCTCAACCCCAACTCGCCTGGTTGGGCGACAGCGGCTGGCCCAGGCCACCGGCTGTAACGTTGGCCCTCCCAGTGGTGGCCGGCACGCCATCAATGCGGTACCCCAGCACCGGTGTGCCGCCGTTGTTCAGAGGGGCGGTGACCAGCAAGCTGATGGGCCCGTTTGGAGCGCCTGTGACTCCAGTCACCAACGTGCACCCGGGCCGGCTGCGGGGCGAGGAGGCAGCATGGTAGGACGTCGGTTGGGTGGCATAGAGCGGTACCAGGTGCTGAGGGCCAGCGACCAGGTGAGCCCCTGCCCCTCAACCCTCAGCAGCCCCAGCAGCCCCAGCAGCCTCAGCAGCCCCTAGCAAACCCGCTATTTGCAGAGCTCACGTGGCCACTGGTGGCGGGGGCAGGGGCGTGCGTGGAGGGCTGGGGCGGGGCATGACCGGTGGCGGTTTCGAGGTGAGCGGTGGTGGCGGCGGCGGCGGCTTGGCTGTGGGCGGCGGCGAGGGCCTGCAGCACGGGCGAAGCCAGACTGCACATCTCTGCCTTTCGCCGCCACCACACGGTGCTGAGGGGCGCTCTCAATTGCTGCTGTCCATTCAGCTCACGTGGCACCAGTGCAGAACTGGATGCGGGCGCTGCCGCTGCCCGTGCAAATCGCGTTGGTGGCAGTAGCGGTGAAGCCATAACAGGTGGATGCTTTGAGCTGCCCAGCGAGGAAGGTGAATAGGCGCTGCGGCAGGCAAGGCGTGGGAGCAGGGCTGGGTGAGAGATGGCCGGCCCGCCTGCAAATGGCGTTCGGCCAGTTGTCCAGCCTCGCCCCACCCACCCGGTTTGTGCCAGGAACAGGCTGGCCCAGTGTGCCACCGACCCCCACGCTGGCCCCTGCTGCTGGAGTCGCCATAATCGTGTATCGGAGGATGGGAGATCCAGAGTCGCTAGCCGGAGGCGTCACCACAACATTTACGACACCGCCAGCGGCTGGAGTCGTGCTGAAAATGCTTGGGGCGCCAGGACACCTGGGCAGGAGAGGTTAAATGTGCCGGCGTGTGAAACATGCACCGAGGCGGCACAAATCAACATGCCGTGTGGGCATGCGGCTGGGAACTGATGCAGCTGGCTTTTGTTGTGCAGCAGACTGGCCAAAGTACAGCAGCATTGAGGCCACGCACTGCAATGAACAGTGCAAGAAAGCGCTCAGCAGCCCGCCTCACCCCGGTGGCGCACGGTAGCTGTAGCATGCACAGGCTGGTCCCATGCCCACCCCGTTGATGGCATAAGCCCAGAAGGTGTACTGTTCCACTGGCAGGTAGCTGCCCACCGCAAACTGGAACAGCACCTGCAGCAGATGGAGGGCAGCCAGCTCGGCAAGGCGGCAGCAGAAGGCGGGCCAGCATGGAGCAGCAACACAGGGTACACTGCCCACACAAGTGAGGCGGCAGCATTGAGTGCCGTACTCAATCAGGGGTGCGGCACCCGTGCCGCCGGCTTCCCACACCGCTGCCCCCGCCGCCTGCCTCAGCAGCTCTTGCTCTCGCCTGTGTGAGCGACAGCGGCTTGCCCAGCCCAGTGACAGTTATGTTGGCCCGTCCGGCGGTGGCGGGCACACCGTCCACGCGGTATGCGACAACGGGTGAGCCGCCATTGTTCACGGGAGCTGTGAGCACCACATCAACCGGGGACAGGGCCACGCCTGAAACTCCAACGATGGTCGGGCAGCCGGGCCGGCTGCATGCCAAGGTTGGAGCAGCACAAGGCGTTGTTTCCAGCGCCGTTAACGGCAGCCAGGCGGCGGTGCCCAGGCAGCAGCATGGCAGCCAGGCAACAGTGAAGCGCCCAAGACAGCTCACGTGGGCACGACAGCAGGTGGGGGAGGCCGCGGCGGCGGTGGGCGCGGCGGGGGCGACCTCATCGGCGTGGGAGAGGGCTGCGGCGGCCGCGGCGGCGGAGGGCGTGACGGGGGCGGCTTGCATGCTGTGGCAGGGCGGAAGGTCCAGATGGTGCCCGGGTCCCCTCGGTTGCACATCCTCGTGCCCGTCTGGCTGCAGCTCATCGGCATGCACAGGAACTGGCGGGAGCAGCCGGCGTCCTCTCGGTACTGCACAGCAGGCATGGGGCCAACGCTACCCGCGGTCACCAACCTCCGCCCGGGGGCCCAGGATGGGGGAGCCATGGCGCTTCACTGCCGCTTGCCGCGGCCGCTGCCTTCCAAGCCCCGTCCTCCCTCCTCACCGGCATGCGAATGTAAAGTCGGTTGGGGGCCGACCCGCCCGCATGCTCGATGACCCACTCGGCAGCTGCTGCGGTTGCACTGTTGACAATGTAGCCAGAAGTGGAGAGGCAGGAGCCTGCTATGGTGGCCGCATAGCTTTCACACAGCGGCGAGCCAGAGGGTGAACGCACCGCGCTCTGAATGGCATGTGAAGGCATGAGAGCGCATGAGGTACATGCTATGCCCGTTGTGCGCCAGGAGCCATGCGCCATGCGCATACGATGCTGGACCTGCCACTGCATGCATTGGGCCGTGCTGCGACACAGGTCGGCTGGGTAGCACTCGCGCTTGTGTACCTGCCGGCCTGCCCTCACACCTTTCCATGCCCATCCGCCCTGCCCCCCGCCCTGGCTGCCGCTGCCTGTTGATGCCTGCAGGCAAACACCCAACCCCGACCTGGTCACCCGGCAAGGCCTGCACCTGTATGTTGACTGCCACGCTACTGGGCTTTGCCGTCTTGCCATGGCCATCAGGTGTGCTCAGCCGCCAGCGCTGCTGCAGCGAGCAGTCGTCGGCCGAGGAGCCGTACAGGGCATCACTCTCACCACAAGGCGCGACGCTTAAGAAAGCTGCAGGCGGGGAGGGCAAAGCTTTGTACAGATTCTGTATGTGGCGACGCACAGGTATTGCTGAGGCGGGCTCCAGGCAGCATGCCAGCATGCTGCGTCCGAGGGCGCCTCGTCTCATGCAGCATGCAGTGGCAGGCGCAGTCCACATCTGGATGCCAGCATCCCACTCACGGCCTTCGTGGCAGGTCTCGCGCCCGCTCTCCAGTGAGATGGTGTAGATGCCAGGCGGCAGCGCTACCTGGCCGCCTGAAAAAGTGGCAGCAGCCACCTGTGCGCGGACGCCTGCAGGTGCGGGCGGCAGAGGCGGCGGGCAAGGCGGTTAGGGTTCTACCTGGAACACGCCAGCCTCAGCCTTGACAGTCACTGTCAGTGTACGGTACACTGTTTGCTGCACTGGGGCGGGAATAATAAACGCTGGTTTTGTACGCCGTGAAGCGGGCTTGAAGGTGCCACGGGCGCCACTGCTGCTTTCGCGCATGCCTCCCCAGACCAGCCCACCGGCTGCCGCGAGCACTGCCACGAGCACGATGGCCACAGCCGCTGCGGCCTGCAGCCTAGCCTGTGCCATTCCCATCCTCATTCACGAGTTGCAGCTGCCATTCCTGCAGGGTGTACCATACTAGGGGTGCTCTGGTCAGGGCGGCGGCAGCACTGCTGCAGCCCGAGGGCCACGCCTTCAGGCAAGGCGGCAGGAGGCCTTGGAGGCCCCTGCGCTGCGCCCCGAGCGCAAAGTTCCGTACGTGGAACGAAGACTGCCGGCCGCCCTCTACCTTGTGCCAGCGGCGCGTTCCGCACTCGACAGCCGGCGGCTGGGCCAGGGCGGGCCGAGACAACAGCCAAAGTTGGTGCATGAAAGGGTACAAAGGGTGGGTAACTGAACAGGCAGCAAGCACTTTCATGGGGGGCTCACCCCCCGGGCCGTGGCCACCGCGGTGCCTCGTGGGGCGCCAATGACAACTTCTGCAGGCTGCTATAGCTGCTTGGCTTGCTGTCAATCGTTCCAAGAGATTCGCCTTGCTTTCAGTGGTCAGCAGCCCCGGCGGGCGGAGCTCGGCTGCAAACCTTCGCAGCGGTCAAGGTAGGTGCTGCGGGCGCCGACGGGCCGCACCTACCGCGGCTGAAGGCCAACAGTCAGCATGCCTTCTTGGTGGCCGAGCAGCAACCCGATGTCACGCTCGTACAATACAGACATGTTTGAGTTTGGTGGCACCCCAGGCCGGCCATGCGGTGTCCGGTGACGCACCGCCCGGCCAAGCCGGAGCGCTGCGCTGTGGCGGTCGCCGCCGCCCCGCTCAAGGAGCCACGGCGGCGTTCACGACCGTCGTTTCGAGCTTCGGACGTTATTTCTCACGAGCTGGACTGCCTACAAGCTGCAGCGGAATGGACCTCGCGCTGCCTGAAGACGTGCAGGCCCAGCTGCAGGGCTTTGAGGTGCACCGCGCAGCTGAAATAGTAGGGCAGATTACGGTGTTCAATATGAAGCTCCCTCAGCGTTACCAGAGCCCTTCCTTCCGCCGCGGCTCACACGCAGGAGCTGCTGGGCGCGCTCGACGCCAAGCTGCAGCCCTTTCTGGGATCAGCGGCCAAGTCGTCGCTCCCCCAGGTGTGCGGCGCATGCATGCAGGGTGGTGCTGCCGCCTGCCGCCGTTGCGCCGCCTGCCACGTGCCCATCGCTTGCTCGGTGCCCTTACAGCTGCATGCTTCCCACCGTGCCACCCGCAGCTGGAGCCGCTTGAGCGGGCCCAGGCGCAGCTGGCGGTGGCGCATGCGGCACACCGCCTGCTGCAGCTGTTCCTGCAGACGTGTGGTGTGGACCCGGCAGGGCATGCAAGCCGCAAGGAGCAGGCGCGTGCGCACAGCTGCCTGCAGGGTGCTGTCGCGGTGCCAGCTGAACGCTGTCGGGGATCCCTGGGAAGTCAGCTGCTGCGAGCAAGGCATCAGTGGTAGGGTGCATGCTGTAGGGGTTGCTCTCAGCCCCAGGAGCTGATGAGCTGCGGCAGCGGGCAGGCCTGTTGCACATTCCAGCCAGGCCGGCCCAGGGCCGGCTGCACAATCCAGCCAGGCCGGGCCAGGTAATCCCAGCAGCAGCTTTGCCTCACCCCCTGTATTGCTCTGCACGCTGTGTGCAGGAGCGGCTGCAGCAGTACGACAAGAAGGTGCGGCGCGCGGTGGCAGAAAAGGTGCTGAGCCAGTCCAAGCGCAGCCTGGAGGTGCGCCATAATTGCACGAGTTGCTTCCGCAGCGGTGGCTCGCCCAAGTTTTGTAGAGAGCGCCAGGCAGTGCTGCTTTGTGCCCCGCGAGCTTCCCGAGCCGTTGCAGGAAAGCAGCTGGTAGCCAGTGCAGGCAAGCAGCTACGCCCTGCACTGCTCTGCTCTGCTCTGCTCTGCTCTGCACTGCTCAGTACTCTCCTCTGCTGCCCCCTGCTCTCCGCAGGTCAACGTGGCGGCCGTCAACCGCTTCATTTCGGCAGCCGTGCCCGATTTGAGCCAGCAGCAGAAGACGGCCCTCAAAGCGGCGGGCCAGAAGCGCAAAGCTGGCGGCGGGGATGGTGCCGCCGGTGCAGCAGGCGGCAGCGAGGCAGGGGGGCGGGAGCAGGGGGGAGAGGCGGCTGAGGCGGCGGCTGCATTTCTGCAGGAGACCATGGCCGAGCTGGAGCAGGGGCAGCAGGCGCAGCAGCAGGAGGGCGGACGCGCAGCAGGCGGCCCGCCTGGCGGCAGCGGCAAGAAGCAGAAGAAGGGCAGGGGCAAGGGCAAGTGAAGCAAGTGAATGCGCCCACGGATTGTCTTTCCCTCCACACTGCAACAGCTGGCCGGGTGCCTGTTGTAAGATATGCGGTTGCGTGGCTGATGCAACGGGGCAACGTATGTTCCCTCACAAGACAAGACTGTTTATCTGGCCCCCGCCTGCTGCATGTGCCTGGTATGTCGTCTGCATGCTCTGTTGAAGTGTGCGGCCTGGTGCTGATGCGTATCAAAAGTGGGTAGTCCAACAGGACGACAGCAGCCAATTGCTGCACTGGAAAAGAAGACGCGCTAGAGCGGGGAGTGGGGAGCAGGATGGCAAGGGTGCGCAGAACGCCGAAGGGGCAAGGGGAGCTTATGGCTGGCTGCTGCCCACATCGAGGCATGGGCAGCAGCCGGCAACAATCGATGCAACAGGTTAAGAGCGGCAGGGAGAGGTTCAAATGTGGTAAGCGGTGGGCACTAGGCGTGCGGAATGAAAGGGTTGGGTGGTGGCTGTGGTTCGTTTGACACAACACGGCAGTCCTCTTCTCCTGCATGGTAGCCGTTTGGTTGGCGACACGTGGCACTGCTTTGTTGGGCTGTCGTTACGGCTCGCATCATCACCGAAGCCTCGCTCTGGTGGGAGGCCGTAGGCTGCACGTGGGCGGAGAGCTTGCAAGCTGTGCCCGCCCGCCCACCAATCAGACGCGGACCAGGGTGGGCTCCAGCAGTTCAACTCGCTCCATGATCTCGTGGTCAGCGGCCTGAGGTATAGGCAGGTTGGGAGCGTTGTGAACAAGGGTGGGCAGGATGCAGCAGTTGCAATTTCGCTCCATGGTCTCGTGGTCGGCGGCCTGGGGGTATAGAGGTATGGGCAGGTTGGGAGCGTTGTGAACACAGGCGGGCAGGAGCAGTTTAACTGTCCATCCATGGTCTCGTGGTCAGCGGCCTGGGGGTAAGGACAGGTTGGAAAGGGAGCGAGCGCTGCGGGTGAGCGTTGCCAACACGGGCGGGCAGGATGCAGCAGTTTCACTCTCAATCCAGGGTCTTGCCCAGGTGGAAACAAAGGGAGCAGGCGGGGAATTGTGGGCGGGGCAGCAGGTCGCCCGACGTGGCAGCCAAGTTGGATGACTGGATGACCTAGCTGCGCCACTGTGGCCAGCAGCAAACACAGCTGCCCCTCCCAGCCCCTCACCAGCTCCCCGTGCAGCAGCACTTCGGCCAGTCTGCAAAGCCGCAGCTCTCATTGGCACGCCACAACAAACAGCCACAAAAAAACCACACGAAAAAAGTATGTGCTCACCAGCTCGCCGCGCAGCATCACCTCCGTCAGCTGACCCAGCAGGCCGCCCTTGGATGCAGCAATCATGCGCTTCACCTCTGCGGCAAAGGATGGGGTGCGGGTTGTGACTGTCAAATTACAGTCGTCTTGGCACGACCATACATGCGGCACAGCCAGGCAGCGGCGCACAGGTGCACAGGGCCGTTGGTGAGAGCGCAGCGGCGAACAGCGCAGGGCGGCGCAGCGCAGCGCAGCGTGCCTCACCCTGCAGCGTGGAGTGGTGGGGGTCCAGCTTGTTGGACCAGCCCTCCAGCACCATGGTGGTCACCACTGCACAGAGAATGGGCAGGCATGACGAAGGCGTGTTCATCCAGCAGACAGTGGTTGGACCAGCCTCGAGCACCACGGCATACGCGACAGGCGTGCAGGCACGCTGGCAGTTTGAGCCAGAACAGCGGCCGCAGCAGCCAAGCCAGCTCGGCGGCCCTGCCGCCGCACTGTGCAGCAACACCCCTGGCATAGCCCATGCAACCCATACCCAGGCACGCTGCGACAAGCTGCTCACCCGTGGCGCAGATGTGGCCCGGCATGTTGACTTGGTGGGTGCGTACCATCTCCAAAACATCCGCCAGAGCGTCTGCGCCGTGGGTCGCGCCCGTGGCCTGCACATGGGCGCAGTGCAGCAGGGCCGAGGGTGTGGGAGACAGCAGGGCCAGGCGAGGGCAATCGGGCCGAGTTCAGGACGGGAGGTCGGGGCGCCGCGAGCGGGGAGCGTGCACAGTTGGTTGGATGAAGCGGGCAAAGCGGAGGGGAAACCAAGCAGCGCGTGGTATCATCAAACTCAGGCGGAGCATGCACACACGGAGCGCATCTGTGCAGGACCTCGGCGGCCAACTTGCGGAAGCAGGGCGGCGGCCTCTGCCCAACTTGCACACGACCCAAGGAGTGCTGACACAAGGAGCACGCGCCTGCGTCTCGGCGATGAGCTTGTCGAAGAAGAGCGCGACATCGGCCTTGAAGAGCTCGGGGTCGGGGCACGACTGCTCCTCCCCTGCAGCCAGGCACCGGTGCAGCGCTCCGCCGGTTGGCTTGCGAGTGCCTCCCGACTCAAAAGGCACAGCTGGAAAGGCTGGAGCCAGGCATGCCCTAGGGAGCTCCTCCCTGACAGGCCAACACATGTGAACCGCGACCGCACGGCCTCCCACCTGAGCAGCACAGCACCCACATGCACCACATGCACAGTGAGCTGGCGACAGCCAGCGAGGCTGGCCGACCAGGCGAGGCAGCCAACATCGGTCAACCAACGCTCACCTGAGAAGCGCAAAACCCACTCAGCCAGGCGTGCGCCGTTCATCTCGGCAAACGCCTCAAACAGCCCAAACCTGCGGGCGGGGCGGGGCGGCACGCACTACAAGGTCACAATCTTGCATGGCGGGAAGGCGGGAGCAGGAGGAGCCAACCAGCCGAGGCAGCCAACCGGCCGGAGATGCCGCTCTACAAAGTGACGTGTGGATTGAGGCACGCGACCCTTGTGGTCAGCTCTCCGCGCACCCTGTGCCACACCCTGCTGGGCACGGCCTGCGCGCTTCCCACCCCAACACTCTGGTCAACTGGCTTCCCACCCCAACACTCTGGTCAACTGGCTTCCCACCCCAGCAGTTTGGTCAGGTGACACCCACAAAAGCCTCCTTGCTTGAGCCCAAGCCTCTCACATGTTGCGCTGGTCCTCCTTGCTGAGCCGCATGGCCATGCCCGCATCCAGCAGCACCAGCTTGGCTCGCCGCCAGCGGTCCAGCCAGGACGCAGAGTCAAAGCCCAGCGCATCGGCCGCGCGGCTGGCCGCCGCCACAACCGCGTTCAGGGGGCGGCCAAAGGGCAGGTCCAGCGTGACTGCGGGTCAAGTGTGGGCAAGACAAGGCTGGTGGGAGCCAGGTTGCGCTGGTGGACAGGCAGGGGGCGCAGCACAATGCGGCGGTGGCGGCGGTGGCGGCGGTGGCGGCGGCGGCAGCGGCGGCGCGGCACCGCACCCCCAACGCACCCAGGATGTTGCCGGGGTGCAGGTCGGCGTGGATCAGATTGTCCACAATCAGCATGTGCAGCATGGTGCGGGCGCCCAGGCGTGCAAGCTCTGAGTTGTGGGGTGCACCGGGCCCACTGCAACACAAGAGTTGAGACGAGAGTGGGGTAAGCACTGGTGGATGACCCTGGGGCCGCTGCAAAACAGCCACCAGTTGGACGGGAGTGGGGTAACAGTTGGACGGGAGGGGAGGGGGGTAACAGTTGGGCTTGAGTGGGGTCTTCAGCGCTGATGGATGACCCTGGGGCCGCTGCAAGGCAGAGCCAGCCGGCACGAGTATGCCGGGTCGCAGCCCACGAGCGGCATGGGCATGAGGCGGCAGTGTCGGGCGGGCAGGTGCTGACGCTACGTGTGGCACTACATGTGGCATGCAACAGTGCAACGTGCAACGTTGTTTAGCAGCGTACGCATGCATTACACTCCCGCAGTGCTCCCTCACCGTGCCACATAGGTGGAGATGTGAGTGCCGGCCTCAAACGTCTCCACCAGCACCGCGGGCTGGACCAGAGGGTACAGCGGCACCGGGAAGGACACGCCGGCTGCCACATGGGGTAGGGAGCAGCAGGGAGGTGGGAGTTTGCAGAGACACAAGGATGCGCAAACAAAGACGGGCGAGAGCGGCAACGGGAAGGACACGCCAGCTGGACGGGTTGAGATGCTTGGCAGAACGCTGTTTTTGACCCCCGAAACGCTGCTGCCACCCCCCTGCCTGCCCCAGGAAGGCGCACCCGTGCTGCGGAAGTTGTAGTTGAAGGCGTGCAGGTGGGTGGCCTCCCGCGCAAGGTCCACCTGCGAGTGGGCGGGAGGAGGACTGGTTGGGTTGCAAAACAAACCCTGGTTCGGTTGGC
>RRZL01000077.1:1111349-1164826 GCA_006782975.1 Chlorella sp. Dachan | reverse complement strand
CCCACCCGCCACCCACGCCACCCTTGAACAGACCCCAACGCCGCCCTGCCTTCTCCCTTTGCAATATCTGCTTTCCGCGTGTGTGCGGCGAGAGAACGCATGTGCTCTCCATGCTTTTGCTTGCTTCCCACAGCTCAAGCGCCCCCCGTTTTTCCGCAGCCCGCTCCCCGATTCTGGGAGCACCCTCCCCCGACTGGCGCGCCGGCCGGCGGCGCGCCTGCAAGCTCTGCCGGGCCTGGATTCTGTGGCGGTCCCCTCCCCTTTTGCTTGCCGATCCCTCCCCTGCGTTCCCGTTTTGCCCTGCCTGCCGCTTTGACGAAGACGTTCCGCCCACCCCCACGGCTGTTGTGCCGCTTACTAGCGCTGTAACATAGACGATTTAGTGAGGGGAGTGTGGCGCAGCGCACGTCAGCGAAGCCTGCCTGACTTGGCTTGCACTGCGAAACGGGCAGGTGCACCTAGGTGCCCACAGCACAGGTCCTCCGCTCGCCGCCCAGTGCCGCCGCCGCGCAGCACGCCCAGCTTGTTCCCTGGGCTTTTCAAGGCAGATCCCAGCCCCGGCGGGCTACCCGACTTCCGTCCATCCCGTCGCGCGGGTCTGGGCTTGCTGGAGGGGCGCCGGGCACCCGTTGGGCGACCGCCCGGCGCGCCCGTGAGCCGGCGGCGTCCCTGGGCTCCCCTGTTCGCACCTTCATACGAATCGCAAGGCGACTGCGCACTGCCGCGGCAGCCCGGCCGCTCCCCACTTGCCGCCGCCGCCCCACCGCCGCCACCGCCGCGCCCCTTCCGTCCGTCAGTCGCCAGCAGCCATGATCTGGCTGGCTATCCTCATCACCGTGGTCAGCTCCACCAGCTGCAGCGTGGGCAAGGCGCTGCAGAAGGAGGCGGTGAGTGCTGGTAGGGACGCTGGTCCACTGCACGCCCACCTTGCCACTGGCCACCCACCCACCCGCATCAACCGCCTTGCCGCCCTGGCCCCCACCTCCATCCTCTGCCTGCCCACCTCCATCCTCTGCCTGCCCGCAGACCCGGCACCTGCCCCGCTTCTCGGCCTCAGACACCAAGATCCTCAAACAGTACCTGCACTCCCGCCTCTGGCTGACCGGCCTGGGTGCCGACCTGGGCGGCGCGGTGCTGCAGATTGCCGCCTTTGCCATGGCGCCGGTGAGCTTCTTTTTGATGATGGGCAGCTGTGTACACCCCAGCGCACTGCGCATAGGTCCTGTCAAGCAGGCTGGTCTCTTGTGTGGTTTGCAGGAAGCTTTAGCGACCCGCCCGCTGGCTGCACCCCTTGCCCTTCACCCCATGGTGAACCACAGCGCCTGCTGTGTATGCTCAACGTAAGCACCCGTGCCTGCCTGCCCGCCGCAGGTGTCCATCGTGCAGCCCATCAGCGGCGTGGGCCTGGTGGGGCTGGCAGTGTACAGCCACCTGTTCCTCAAGGAGAAGCTGCACTCGCTGGAGTGGGGCGCTGTGCTGCTAGCCTTCCTGGGCACGCTCGGCCTGGGAGCCACCAGCTCAGATGGCGGCGGCGGCAGCGGTAGCGATGCAGTGGCAGCAGCAGCAGGCGAGGGCGCGGGTGCAGCGGGCCTAGCCGGCGCAGCAGCAGCGGGGACAGCAGGGCAGGTGGCAGGCGCAGGCGCAAGCGCTGATGCCGCCGCTGCTGCTCTGCAGGCAGCAGCCAGCGCCAGCGCGCGGGGGACGCCTGGCGCTGCCCGCATGCTGGGAGTGCTGCTGCTGCTGGGAGCGACCGTCCTGGCTGTGTCGGTTGTGCGGCACCGGCGCAGCCACCGCTCGCGGCGGCCAGGCGACCGCCCGGCGGCAGCAGCCTACGGCCTGCAGGCGGGCGCCTGCTTCGGCCTGTCAGCGGCATCCTGCCGGATAGGTGGGTTCCAGGCGCTGGCACTGTGCTTTGCATGCTGCCATTGCTGTAGGTCTTCGCCATGCAGTGTCTGCATGCGGCCACTGCTAATGCTGCGTGCCCTGTGTCTCTGCTATGCCTGTGCTAACATGCTCCGGCGTGCTGTTAATACATGCCCACCTGTGGCCCTCCCTGCCCTGCCTGCTCCACCAACAGGGTTCCTGCTTGCGCAGCAGGGCAGCGGCCTGTGGGTGGCCCTCGGCCTGGCCGGCAGTGTGGGCCTCAGCAGCAGCGGCTTTGTCTTGCAGACCTGCGGGTTCAAGGAGGGCAGCGCAGGTGAATGGGCATGTCCTTGGTAGTACTCACGTGCAGCCCCTGCTGAACCGTCTTGCCTTCCACGTGCTCCCTCCTGGCGCGTGAACCCTCACGTTCAGCTGCCTGCCATCCATCTGCCTGCCTGCAGTCGTTGTGTGCACCCTGGCGGCAGTCAGCAGTATGGTCACCGGTGTGGTGGTCGGTGTGCTGGGACTGGCGGAAGCCCTGCCAAACAGCGCGGGCGCAGCACTGGTGCGGCTCGTCAGCTGGGCCTTCATTCTGCTGGGCGTGGCAGGTGAGCAGGCCGTGCATCTGCTGCGCGTCTGTCAGCGGCTGGGCTGGGCTGTGCGCAGCAACGCAGGCTGATGCAGCGGCACGTGCTGCGTGGCAGGTGGGTGGGAGCCGGCTCCGGTTGTTCGCCGTGTTGGCGACCCACCACCAGGGGCGGTGCGCGGCTCACACGCTGTCCAGCTGTGGAACGATGGTGCCACCACTGGAAGCATTGGAAACATGCCGCCAGCCCGCGCTCGTGCCCCTCGCAGTGCTGGCCAATGGCGCCGGCGGCACGCGCGAGCTGGCCGCTGTGCTGCTGACCAAGCTGCCGGCTGGGGTGTGGAAGGTGCTGCCCGTCAGGTGAGGGGTTGCAGTGGAGGATGGGTGGGCCTGACCTCACACACGTGCCAGATGCGCCAGTCGGCAGCCTCCCCAGATGCATCAGCTCCTCTCTGCACCCTCCCAAGCCCTCCCCAGCCCCCTTTGCTCCCATGCCGACCGCGCCTGCTACCCCCGTTACCCGCCTGCTCCGCAGCGCGGCGGTGAAGATCAAGAGCTGGGCCACCCAGCGAGTGGAGCTACCTGAGCTGGCTGTTCCCCTGGAGCTGTCTGCGCTGCGCCCCACTACTGGGCACACGCCCACGCACCACACCAAGCTGTGATGTGTTGCCGCTCGTGCACTGCCGCACCCGGCTGCTGGGAGCATGGCTGGGCTGGATTCCTGACAAGACGGTGCTGCGACCGACCCGCGCTGACTGTGACTTCGTACCAAACCCCAGTTTTGCCCCACCGGTCGAGGGTCTCTTATGTTCTCTGTGCACATGTTACATGGCTACATGTGTGAGTGAAGGCATGGGCACTGCTGGCCTCATACCGCTAGGCAACAGAAGACCCTTGATCTGAATGTGCAACAGGAGGAGGCAAGCATTGGCTGCAGAGGCGGAAGGCAGCTGCGCTAATGAAATGAGCAAGTATTAAACTGAAGGCACAACAAAGCAAACCCGACGTGGCTGTTGCAAAGGTAAGGGGGAAGGCACGACAGGTCTGGCGATCTTGAGAGATAGCATGGGCCGAACAGAAACCAAAGTGGGCCCGAATGGCAAACACAAAGCATGGAAGACAGGTGCACTAGGACTAACAACTCATCATTGCAGATGGATAGGGGGGCATGGGAAGGAGGTGTGCCGATTGGCAGCAAGCTGTCAAGCTTGCTGGTGTTGTCCAAGCATGCCATGCTCTAGGCGACCACAGCGGGCCGCGCCAAGCACGACAGGCGGCCCAGCAGGCCGTGCAGCAGGCGGCGCAAGCCACGCCGGCCGCTGGCCTGCCGAGGCGCATCCGCAGGAGTGGCGCACACTGCCGGCGGCCGCACCACCCACAGCACCTGCTGTGTGGCAGGAGGGAGGGGGGAACTGGTGAGCTTGGCGATGCCTGCATCGACAGCACACACCTCAGCAGGCAGGACTGAGCATGCTTGACAACATATGGTGCTGCCCGCATCACCGGTCTCATTTCATGCACAGCATGCGCAGCGCACCTCCTCGGGCGACAGCTCCATGTCGAGCGTTGTGCCGCGGGAGAAGGGTGAGAAGGCCAGCGGCGGCTGCGCCACAGCGATGGCCCTCACAGAGGGGGCCAGCACGAGGGCAATGCAGGGCTGCCCCAGCGCCACTGGAGGCACCTGTTTGGTGCTGTCGGTGGCAGCGCAGGCGGCCTGGCTGGCCGGGGCATGCTCAGCCGCTGCAAAGGGCGCCACAGGGCCCGCCGCGGCCGAGCCGCTCGTGCCAGGAGTGGTGCAGGCGCTGGTGCAGGCTGAGCTGGCCTCCACTGCAAAGCTGGCGGGGTCCTGGCGCGCGTTCAGCGAGCGCGTGCGGGCCAGCAGGCACAGCGGCCGGGCGGCGCTGGCAGGCGTCGCACCGCTGACCGTGTGGCGGCGGCCGGCGGGGTGGCAGGGCGAGGCCAGCGGCTGGCCTGCACAAGCGAGGGAGGGTGGGAAGGGCAGGAGGGCAAGGAGATGAGCAGGCAGCAGGCCTCGAGGGGCTACCAAAACACCAGCATCCAGACTGCAGGGGCACGTAACAAGCCGCCAACGGCGCGTTGGCTGCCTCAGGCAACCTTGGCACGCGGGGTCAGCTCCCTCCCCACCCCACTCACCATTACTGGCGCTGCTCCAGGCGGATGGGCAGGCGCTGCCGGGTGCGGCGGGTGCGCCGGCAGGTGTCTGGGCGGCGGGTGTGTCGGGGCAGCTGGCGGGGGTGCTGCAAGTGGAGCTGGTGTCAAAGGCATAGATACTCCAGCTCGCGGGGCGGTCGTGGGCAGAAGTAGCAAGCAGCTGGCCCACGGACGGCTTGCCGGCGGGGGAAGCCATGGAGCTTGTGCTGCGCACCACCACCGGAAGGTGCGTGGATGATGCTGCAGGTAGGAGTGGAGGGTGTGGAGGGTCAGGTGGGTGAGGGAATGGTGCAGCACCAATGGGCCAGCAGGGCCAATGGTGGCCAGCTGGAGGGGAGCAGACCACCAGCGATATAGGCGGGGCTGACGGCTCATGCATCAGCTGCGGCCCTGCCGTCTCAACCCCACTGCAGACACTGTATCTCACCCGTGCTGCCTGCTTCAGACATGCGAGAAGGGCCCAGGCGGGAGGGCTTGCGCGCGGTCGGGGAGGACAAGGGAATGGTGCCGAGGCTAGATGTGCGGCGGTGGGCCGTCTCATCTGCATGCGCAAGGAAGGCAGGTGGAGAGCATGTCCAAGGAAAGCAGGTGGAGAGCATGTCGTGAGTCGGATTCCGCTTTAGCGACTGCCTGGTAATCCCCCTGCAATGTTACGCAGCCAGCTGAGCCCTCACCAAGCATGGGGCCGCCGGGCGCGGTGAAGCGCGGCAGCGGCGAGGGCTCGGGGATGGCGGAGGCGAGCGCGCAGCCCGTGGTGGTCTGGCGGCGGTTCATTACGCCTGCAAGCATTCAGATGGCAAGGTGGAGAGGGCGGTGGAGCGCCAACACGTTTCGGGGAGCGACACGACTTGCGGGCCAGGCTTGCGCTGCTGCGCGCCCGCCTCTGCACGTCTGCAAGTGCCCGAAACAGCGCCTACCGCGAGTCGAGTAGGACATTGTAACGCGGGGGCTGCCCACAGCGACACACAGGTGCTGTGCTGGGGCCAGGAGGGGCTGGGAGGCTTGCAGGAGGCGCAGTGTATCACTGGCAGGGCGGGAAGTGGCTGAAACTACGCCTAGCAGCCAAGATAAGCGCATTGCCGCGTCGAAAGCGCAGCACCCACAGCACGCCGCCGCTGCGCGCCATGGTCCCGCAGAATGCATTGTCGATTGACCAGATTTGACCCTGGCAGCCACCATTTCCGGTTGAGAGTGCGCTTTACATGCTTTCAGGTGCGCTAGACTGGGTGGTAGAGGGCGCCAAACAGCGGCAAACATCGCCGCCGCCGTCGCTGCCTGCCTGCATGGCGGTGCGGCAGCAACCGCCAGCTGCTGTGCAGACCGCAGACCAAGCTCCCGCTGCTCAGATGAGGCCGGGCCAGATCCAGCACTTGTCGGCCCAGGGCACCCACTTCAGGGGTGCACTGGCGAGGGTGGCCAGCACGACGGGGGAGACCCACCAGGCGTCCCACACCACCCATGAGTACCTGTTGAGGCACAACGGGATGGGCTAGTGAGAGGCCTCGAGTGGGGAGGTTTGTGCCCACCAAATCACGGCCACGGCGGCAAGGGTTGTGCAGAGTAGCAACAGCTGCACCGTCACTGCTCTGCCCTGAGCTCGCCAACAGGCGTGGTGCGCTCACAGGCGGCGGCCCTGCCGACTCACCACAGGGGCACCAGCACCGCTGCCGTGACGCTCACTGGCATAAAGGCCTGGTAGAAAATCGTCAGGATGAAGTCTGCAAGCGGGAAGAATGAGGGCAGGCGGTAGGGAGGGCAGGCGGGTAAGCAGTGAAGCTGGGTCTAGAGCAGGCGGCGGGGTGTGGCACATGCAGTGCATGGTCAGCAGCACAGCCCGCTTGGCTGGCAGCTCCATGGGGCGAGGGCACGCTGTGCCCGCTATCTGCCGCCCACGCGACATCACATCACACTCCGCCATCCAACAGGCCATGGCGCGCACTCACACCCCACAAAGTGCGGTACCGCGCTCCACAGGGCGGCCTCCTTGGGGAAGCGCCGGCTCCAGTGCCACAGCTGCTTGGTCTCCTCAGCCACAAACGCGTTGTAGCTGCAGCAGTGAAGAGTGTAGCAGCAGGTGCGGCGCGGTGGGTGCTATATGCACAAAGGACGTAGGCAGGGCATGGCCATGCAGCAGCGGCAAAGCCGACCCAAGTGCCGGCAGTGTGTGGCAGCAACACGCGGCAGTGAGCAGCAGAGCAGCAGCAGGCCGCCCACTGCTTCCCGGCCCAGGCTGCCAAGTTGGGTAGAAGCAGCACATAGCAGCAGAATAGTTCAGTGCAGGCAGCGCGCAACACTCACAGCAGCAGCAGGGCCGCCCACTGCTTCTCCGCCCAGGCCGCAGCATCGTAGAGCGGCTGCAGCTGGCGGCGCACAGCAGCCAGCGCCGCCAGCACAGCCGCGATTGCCGGCACTTGGCTGCAAGGGGGCGGGGTAGGAATGAACCGGTTAGGATGTGTGTGCGCGGCGAGAGAACGCATGTGCTCTCCATGCTTTTGCTTGCTTCCCACCTCAGCTCAAGCGTCCCCCGTTTTTTCCGCAGCCCGCTCCCCAATTCTGGGAGCACCCTCCCCCGACTGGCATGCCGCCGGCGGCGCGCCTGCAAGCCCTGCCGGGCCTGGATTCTGTGGCGGTCCCCTCCCCTTTTGCTTGCCGATCCCTCCCCTGCGTTCCCGTTTTGCCCTGCCTGCCGCTCTGACGAAGACGTTTCGCCCCCACCCCCGCGGCTGTTGTGCCGCTTACTAGCGCTGTAACATAGACGATCCAGACAAGCGGTGAGGGGAGTGTGGCGCAGAGCACGCCACACCAGTGTGCTCGCAACCCAACTCAAACGGCCTTCATCCAGTGAAGGTTGGCAGGTGGCGCACAGCCGCTAGCGCCGCAGCGCACCCAGCTTATTCCCTGGGCTTATCAAGGCAGATCCCAGCCCCAGCAGGCCACCTGACCGGCCTCCGCCCCGCACCTTAGCCAGCCGCTCAGGCGATGTTGGCACTGCTGCATCCACCCCTTGAAAGGCCAGCCCCCTGCCCCCTTCCCCTGCCTCACCTCATCCGCTCCTCCCACTCCTTGACGGCAAACTTGAAGGCGCGCCAGCGCTGAATCATGCTCAGCGGCCGCGGCTTGATTTTGGGCGCCTGCTGCACTGGCTCCGCCGCCGCCGGCTGCGCCTCGCCGCCTTCGGCCGCTGCTGCTGCCCGTGGCTGCAGCAAGCGGCGGCTGCATCCCTGCCTGCCGCTACACCGCTGCATGCTGCTGCCGCCGCTGCTTCGCAGGAAGACTGCATGGGCAAGGTGGCGGCACCGAGGTTGAGATAGGACGGGGAACGGGAGGTTAAGTGGGGGCGGCTGGGGCGAGCAGGTGCCACACCCTGGCGCTGCACACGCATCATCGCGGCCACACACCTGCGCTACTGCTGCTGGCCATCAGGGGCTGCTGCTGGCCGCTGCCTGCCAGGCGCAGCGCTGCCTGCGGGCGAGGGCAGGGCAGCACCGCTCGCGACGGCGGTGGCGCTGCGCCGCCTGCCGCCGCCAGGCGCTGGCCGCCCGCCGTCGCTGCCAGGGCCTGCATCGTGCTGTGCTGCAAGTGTGCTGTGTAACGATGGGCTGCTTGGGCTGCTGGTGAGCAGGAGCGGTGGCACAGCGCTCGCTGGGTGCGGCAGGGCGCGGCACGGATCGTTGGATTTAGTTGTTGGTGGTTCAGGCCTTGCGATGACGCCAATGCATGGTTTCGCTGCTCACACGGCGCTCCACATGCCCTCATGCCGAGCAGGATTGAGGGTGCGAATGCGCGCCTGCCGGCCCTCTTGTTACGCTCTGTGCCCGCTGCGGAGGCCTACTGCACCCCTGCAAGCCCGCCCGCTCGCCCCTGACAGCGACACCGCCGCGGCCTGAGCAGCGGAGCCACCCAACGCCCCAGCCCCAGATGCAGGCGGCCATGACTCTCGCAGCGGCTCCCGTGGCGAGCCGGTAAGCCCCGCATGCGGCCGCACTGCCCTTGTCACTCCAACACCAGGGCTCCTCTCACCCTGGCCACTCCTTTCCTCCCCCACCGCCTTTGTGACGCAGTCAGCAGCGGCTCCTGACGTCCAGGACCGCGGCGCCCGCCGGCCTGGCCCCCCTGCGCGGTGTGTGGCGGCGACGGCGGCGGGCAGCGCTACCGCCCACGCCCTGCCTGCAAACCTGCAGCGCGCTAGCATTAGTGCTGCATGCGCAGACTGCATGTGGAGCCACACGCCGCTTGTGCACACCTGATGTTTGCACACGCCAACGCTCCTGCTGGCTGCAGGCCTCCGTCCCCGCCCGGTGCGGCGCCCGGCGGTGGCGGTGCGTGCGCAGCTCGAGGACGCTCTGGCGGCAGCGGCTGACAGGTGAGGGTAGATTCGATGCACTTCCAAGCAGCTCTGTGTGCGTGTTCGGGTCACGAGCAAGCCGGTGCAGTTGTTTGAGCGCTGCCTGACAAGCCACCAGCGGCGGTTGGCCTCGAGTCTGCTTGAGCCAGGCAGCAGGCTGGCACAGAGGCTGGTCAGCAACTCCTGCAGCCTCTGCGCTATTTTGCCAGGTGGCCACACCAGCTGGGGCCGCGCGGGCCGCACCTGCGCGCCGCCTCCCTCGCAAGCCCGCTCCTCACGCCTCTGCCGCCCCGCCGCCTGCCGCAGCGCCCCCTCTGCCTTCCACTCGCTGGCGGCGCACCTGACCACCCAGCTGTTCTTCTTGGGGGATGCTGCGGAGCAGCTGGCGGGCGCTGTGGGCGGCGACGATGCCGTGCAGGCGGTGGCCGACGCAATGACCGCCGCCGCCGGCGACGCGTCGGTGCAGGTACGTGCGCGTTGCCCCTGGGCTGGGAGTGCGGTGGCTGCTGCAGTGCCGGCTGCGGGCTGCGGAGCTGGTTGTGAATGCGGTGCTGTTCCGATTTGCACTGCTCCGCTCTGCATGTGTGGGAGGCAGCTCAGGTGACCGCCGAGGCGGAACTGCGTGGTGGTCCGGAGGGCGGACTCGCTGCGCTCTGCAGTTGCGCTCTGCACCTTTTGCAAGCCACCAAGGCTGCGGTCGAGGCGCCCAAGAACGCCGGCCTCCTTCGCGCATGCGGCTCTGCTGACACGGACTTGCTGCTGATCTGCAACGTGTGCAGGCCGCCGCCGAGGCGGTTGCGGACGCGCCCAAGAACGGCGGCTTTTTCGGCGCGTTTGCGGGCGCCTTTGAGGCGTTCCTCAAGGTGCTGGACGATGGCCTGGAGAAGCTCAACGTGCCGTACAGGTGCGGGTCATGCTCATCTGCAATGTGATTCTGCTGCCGGTTACGGGGGCAGGCGGGCAGCATGCGGGGTGCCGCTGGTGTCACGGGGGCAGGCGGGCGGTTTGGGGCATCATCAATCGGGGGCCAGGCCGGCGTGCGGCCCATGTGCAATGGCATGCACGCAATGTGTTTCAGCTGGCTTTTGCCCTCCTCCCAGCCAGTTTGGTTGCCTCGCTTGCCTCTGCCCTGCAGCTGCAGCTGTGCGGTCCCGCCGCCGATGCACCCAGTACCGCCTGCTCCTCACTCCTGCCTGTCGTTCCTTGCCACCCGCAGCTACGGCTTTGCCATCATCCTACTGACGGTGCTGGTCAAGCTGGCCACCTACCCGCTGACCGCCAAGCAGGTACTGTGCGCACCATCTGTTGCCGCCTGTCGCCGCCTGGTCTGGCCCTGCTCTGTTTGTGCTGTTGCAGCCTGAGCTGGTTGCAATGCTGGGGGGTCGGGTGGGGGGTCCTCTGCCTGCCCCTGGCCTGCTTGCCGGCCAGCACGATTGCACAACTGCGCAAGCAGGCGCACACTGGCGCTGGTGCGCCACGTTGCTTGCCATGCGGCGCCCACCTGGCCGCCATGCGCCTGCCTGCCTGCCCACCTGTCGCAATTCGCCTGCCTGCCTACGCCCGCAGGTGGAGTCGACCCTCAGCATGCAGGCGCTGCAGCCGCGGGTGAAGGAGCTGCAGGCCAAGTACGCAGGCGACCCCGAGCGCCTGCAGGTGCGCCGCAGCCGCGCGGCCCACTGCGGCAGCTTGTTGACACGGGGTGGCTGCTTGTGGTGGGAGGTACTGCTGAACACTCACGCGGCGTGCCAGCAGCTGCACTGACCCACGGCCTTGTCGCAGCTGTGCCACCCCCGGCGTGCATGCACTCTGACCAAACAATGGGCAACAATGACACACTAATCCCCCCCGCAGGTGGAGACGGCCAAGGTGTACCAGACGGCGGGCGTGAACCCGCTGGCCGGCTGCCTGCCCTCCCTGGCCACCATCCCCATCTTCATCGGCCTCTACCGGTGCGCCGCGGGACGTGCTGGGCAGTGCAACAGCTGTCGCTTGCCGAGCAGTTGTGCGCTTGCCGAGCAGAGCGGTCGCGTGGCTCCGCAGCTGCTTGCTGGCCCGTCGAGCTCGTGCGCCAGGCCGGACTGTGCAGCTGCATGCTAGCAGGTGACAGGCGGTTGCGCCAGCCAGCGCACACAGTTGTTGCCCTTGCCGAGCTCACCAGACCCCCCCTCGTCCTTGCATGGCATGCGCAGCGCTCTGTCCAACGTGGCGGACGAGGGCCTGCTGACTGAGGGCTTCTTCTGGATCCCCTCCCTGGCGGGGCCCACCACCGTCAACGTGAGCGGGGCCTGGTCGCGCGCGCATCCGCTGTGCTCTGTGCACCTGCAAACGCCCGTGCTGGCCTGCGGCTGTGTCAATGTCGCCTGAACCAGCCGCTTGCTCTTGTGTTGATGCCCACCAGCCAGCCTGACCGCACTGTTGGCTCACCGACACCTGCAACAAGCCTCCAATGCCTTCGCTGTGCAGGGCGGCCTGGGCTGGCTGACCAGCTGGGAGAATGGCGCGCCCTCGCTGGGCTGGGCCGCCACCGGCGCCTACCTGGTGCTGCCCATCCTGCTGATCGTCAGCCAGGTGCGCTGCGCTGTGTGCGCTGCGTTGCGCTGCGCTGCGCTGTGGCGAGCTCTGTGTTGCTGCTCCTGGACGCTTGCGTACCGCACCGCGTGGCGGCCTGCTGCCCGCCGGCACGGGGTTGGCGCTGCTGGCCGTGCTGCTGCTGGCTGTGCTGCTGTATTAGTGCGTCCCTAACCCCAGCTGTGCCTGTACTGCTTCCCATCTTCGTCTTCTCCCCCCACGCCTGCCTGCAGTACGCCTCCCAGAAGATCATCTCCCCGCCCCAGAGCAACGACCCGCAGCAGCAGCAGACGCAGGCCATCCTCAAGTTCCTGCCCCTCATGATTGGTGAGCGGGTGCAGCAGCTGGAAGTTGCGAGGCTGGGAGGGAGGGCTGCTTTGCACAGCAGTCGGCCGGCCGCCATGCGCACGTCCCTGCCCGCCATGAGCGGTGGGTGGTGCAGTTCGTCGGGAAATGGCAGGGTGTACGGCCCTTCAATGATCGCACAGCAGGCTTCGTACTTCCCAAGACCATGCAACCCTGACACGACTCACCCCGAGGAATGGAGCGTGGGGTTGTTGACCGCTGTGCCCCTGAGGCTGTGCCCCTGCATCCACACACGCACACCTGCTCCCGCCCCGCAGGCTACTTCTCGCTCAACGTGCCCTCCGGCCTCACGCTCTACTGGTTTGCTAACAACCTGATCACCACAGCGCAGCAGGTGCGTTGAACCGGTGCCCAGTTGGTGCAGCTTAGTGACACGCTCAACTCGCGAGTTGGTACAACTGAGTCGCAAGCGGCCTGCAGGTGGCACCGCCCGCCGCGACTGCCGCAACCAAGACTGCACCAAGACTGACCGCTCGGTCTCTCCCTCCCAACGGGGCAACCCAACCCTTCCCTGCAGCTCTACCTGCGCAACAAATTTGGCGCGATGCAGGCCGCGGCGGCTGGCGGCGCAGGCGGCTCCGCATCCACTGCAGTGATTGATGTGCAGCCGGAGGAGAAGAAGCCCAGCGGTGGGTGCAGCTCGCCTCTGCTGACTGACTGAGGTTGATTGGTGGTTCTGTGTTGAGCACTGGGTGGCTCAGGGTGGCAGACAGCACCGCTGGTGAGCACAGGCTGCCCGCCATGCTGCATGCTGGCGCATCGCATCCCACAGGCAAGCGCGCCCACGGCGGCCCGCCGCCATGCAGCACTTGGCGCGGGGCTGGTTGCAGCTTGCCACAGCAGGCCGTCACCTGCCGCCGCGGCGCTGGCCTTGCGTCAGCAGGCTAACGAGCGGCAGCAGGGGGCGGCGGGCCGCCTGGAACCCCGCCCGGCCCCTCTTTGTCTGAATCAAGGCAGCCGTGGCCGGGCGGTTTTCGCGCTGTGCCCATACCCACCTGCGCCTCCCTCATTCCACCATTGCTGCACACCCGCAGTTCTTTTGGATCCTACCAGCCCCCGGTTGCTTACCTACCACCATTGTTTGCTTGCATCCGCGCAGGCAAGGAGCTGAATGCGCGGCGCAGCCCCAAGCAGGCCGAGGCGACGGCCGCCTCCACCTCCGCCCCCGCCTCCGCCCCCGCGCCGCCCAGTGGCGGCAGCAGCCGCGGCGAAAAGTTCCGGGCCATTAAGGCGCGCGAGGCGGCATCCAGGGCAGTCAAGCAGGTGGGCGGTGCGGCTTTGGGGGTGCCTCGTGTGCATGTGGTTGGTTGCAAGGCTCGCAAGGCGTGAGGCGGCAGTCCGGGGCGGCCAAGCAGGTGGGCTTGACCTGCCGCTCCAGTGTGGCTGTTTGGGTTGGCGGGCCATGTCTTGGGCCCCATGTCGTGCTTTTGCCCCATGGCTCTTGATTTTGCCTAGCCCCATAGGTTGTTTTGCCCGCCAAATGCGCCAGCTGCTGGCTGCTTTGTGGGCTCACATGGCGGTCCAGCGCTCGCGTGCCTAGTGCACTGTTGTACTGCACATGCGCATGGCTGCACACGCGCCGCCCGGTTTGCTGCCCGCCTCTGCACAGGCGTCTGCTGGGGGTGCTGCTGAGGTGGCGGCGCCCGCCCAGCCGGAGCGGGGCGCAAAGTTCCGGGCTTTGAAAGAAAAGGAGGCGGCAGCCAAGGCGCAGCAGGTAGCGTGTGGCGGCTTGCAGCGGCTGCTTGCGCCACAAGGCCCTGCCTGTGCACGCTCGCGCTTGCCTGATCCGATGTTTGTTACCCACTGCTGCCATGCCACTGGGCAGCCCGCAGGCAGCGCACGCTTGCCTACCAGGCGCCCCCGCACAGCTGCCATTGCCTCACCACCAATCCATACATACACGTGCACGCGCCCTGACCCTCACCGCTCGCTGTTCTCTCCCCTCCCCTCCTGCCCCTGCCGCAGGCCGGCAGCAGCGGCAACGGCGCAGCGCCCGCAGCGGCGCAGGCGCAGGCTGAGCCCGCCGCCGCGGCGGTGGCAGTAGTGGAGCCNCGCCGGCGGTGGCGGAGCAGGCGGCGCAGCAGCACCAGCAGGCGCCGGCGGCCAGCGGCAGCAGCAGCCCTTCGGGCGGCAAGGGCGGCAAGAAGAAGGGCGGCAAGCGGAAGTGAGGTCCGAGCTGGAATCGCGGGGTGCGCCCATTGGCGCTGCCCCGTGGCCGTCTACCCCCTGCCCTTGAAAGAACACACACCCGTATACTTTGATTGGAGTCGTTTGAGGACGTCGCACGCAGCCCCGCCTGCCGTGCAATGACAGTCGTCCGGGTGCTGGCTGATTGGCCGACACCGCCTCCCTGCTCCCCTTGCTGTTGTCCCTGTCCCCTCGGCTGGACGCGCTGATGCCCTCCCTTCTCCTTCCTGCCCACACCTGCACACACACACCTGTGTTCATGCATCTCCGTACCTGCTCCTGCTCTTCTCCGCACATTTTGGCTGGCTGGCAAGCATGTGAGGCGTATACAAATACACAGGGCACCGGGGCTTCGGGCATGAGCAGCAAGTGTTGGCTCCACTAGCGGGGTGGTTGAGGCATCATCAGGGCTGTTGCTGCCAAGTATTGCCGCTGCGGCTGCGGCTGTTGTTGTTAGCGGCTGCCAGCCGCCGCGGCGCGGCTGCCTTGTGCAGCGGCAGCCCTGCAGCATGCCGCTGCTGTCCCAGCTTCCACCGCTCGTCCAGATACATTGCGCTGACAAGGCAGGCACACACAGGCGCTTGACGGGGGACCGCGCCAGGCCGCAGACAGCAGATCGCAGGTGGGATCGGTATCCAGCAGCACCCCTGGCCTTCAGCACACGGGGCCCTCAACTGGGCCCCTCCACTGGCCAGGCGGCGCACCTGCAGCTCTCGTTGGGGCGGGATGTGCACGAGCTTGAGTAAGGCATTGCGTCAGGCTGCCATCAGCGTCCTCCACCTGGGCACTTTCACCCAACTGCCAGCTGACCAGTAGGCACGCCACCACCAACGCAAACCGGCCCGCCCAGAAGGGGGTGAGCTGAGCGCTGGAGTAGGCTGCAAAGCTGCATGTATGCTGCCCTGCCCGCACATCTTTGCTTTATGCTAACTTAGCATGCAGATGCCGCGCTGCGTTACGCTGGAACAAAGTTGTAACCGTTCAAACTCAGACAGCTGGAAGCACAGCAAGGCGCGCACGCAGTGCCACTGGCGCTTAGCAAGTGCGGCAGTGCATAGAGGGGGGAAGGCTGCACTTGCAACTGCCCCTAGCGCAGCCATCCACGGATCACTGGCCCGAGACCTCGCTGACTGCCAGTGCATTGCACCACCTGCCACTCTCCCAAGTTCTAAGAGCCCAGGCCAACTGCCTGCTCCCAAGTTCAAGCAACTATTACAGAAACATGCAAGCACATGACATGAGGCACAAACATCCAGGCAAACAAACAAGGTTGTTTTGTCTGCCCATTTTGCGCGTTTGTTTGTCTGTTAGTTTGCGGTGCCGGGCGCGCCCTTCTGATATGCATGGGGTTGTCCCTGCCCATGCCAGTCGGGCCGCCTAGTCTCGAGTGCACCGGTCTGCCTCCCCCTCCTCCCCCACCTGTCTGTTTAGTGGCCCAGATCCCTTTTTTTTTTCCCCGGCCGTGTGGGCCACCCGGGGGCCTGTCATCGTATTGTTCGATTCAGACAGGTGTAAAGCCAGCCAGCCAGCCAGCCAACGGGGCTGGGATGACAAACAATAAAATGTGATTGCTGTCACACGGGCACAGTGGAAGGTGCACAGTGCATGGGAAGCCAGAAAATGCGCAGAGGGACGCATCAATATATATAATAAGTAAGCTCCGGCAGTGTGTTCCACACAGGGTCTGGCCACCGGAAGAGCGACCTAACTGAGAGCTCACCAATTTCCTCAACCTCAACCTCCGGTCGCGCCTTGTGCAGGCGCGCCTTCAAGAAGTTCTGCTCCCGCTCGTACCGCCAGCCATAGTCCACCAGTTGCAGCCGGCGCAGAGGGGGGTGCTGCTCCGCCCACTGCCAAAAGGGGCCAGGGGCGCTGCAGCCATTGTGCAGCGCAGCAACATGCTCCAGGCTGACGCAGGATGCCAGCAGCTCCGTGCTGCGGCTCAGGCACTCCAAGCTGGCGCCCAACACCCGCAGGCTGGCGCTGTACGGGCCCGGCGGCAGCACCGGTTCGTACAGGTCAAAGAAACACAGCCGCTGCAGGCGGGACAGCCGCGCCAGCGCCGGTGGCATGCTGCCCTCTCCGGTATAGTCAACCCACAGCAGCAGCGCTGTTAGCCCTGTGAGGCACCGCAGCCCTGCATCAACATTCTCGAAAAATAGTGGCCCGTCTTCAGCCTCAATAACCTCCAGCGCCTGCGCAACCAGTGGGTTGGAACAATGGAGCATCACCATAGCCGTGGCATGCATGAAACACATCAACCGGCAAGCCCGGATGCCGCATGCTAGCCCAGGCAATGACTGATGCATGCAGCACTGCCCGCCGCTAAACTGACGGCGCCATCCATCCATCCAAGGACCCGCAGCAGGCTCACCAGGTGCTGCAGGCTAGTGAGATTGTTCAGGCAGTTGGGCCAACAACGGATGTGGAGTTCCAGGAAGGTGAGGCCTGTCATTTGAGCTGTCCAGGCGTCCAAGCCATCAACGTTGAACACACGTTCGGCACACACCAAGGTGTCCACGTGTGCCAATGTCGACAGCTGCAACGCAACAGTGCGTGGAAGGGCAGTTCAAACACCAAACCCGTCCAGCGGAACAATCGTTCCGCAAATGCAGTGCACATCCTCCGCACTCACCTGGGTGACGCCACGTTTGTTACAGCCTTGCAGCCCCAGTGTGCGGATGGAGGCCGGAAACTGCACGCCCTCATCAATATGCAGATCGTCGGCAAACACAAGCAGCTTGGTCAGCTGCGTCAGATGGCTCAGGCTGGAAGTGATGAGCAGCGTTGTTCCCAAATCGCAACAGTGCAGGCTCAGCTCCCGCAGGCTGGGCGGCAGCTGCCCCGCCCAGCTGACATTCAACCGAGTCTGGCTGACAAGCAGCTGCTGCAGCTGCGGCATGGTGGCTGCCGCCTCTGACATGCACTGCGCCAGCTGCTCCTCCACGCCATCCACCAACTCAAATGGCAGCAGCAGCAGCGACAGGCGCCGCAGGGGCTGCCCGTGGCGCCGCAGCCAGGCGGAGAGCGAGGCCAGCAGCTGCAGCTCTCGCTCTGGATATGTTATATCGATCTCCACTTCCTGGTCGCGGTACAGCTCAGGCGCGTGAGCGCAGGCGTGCCAGCGCCGGCACACCAGCGCAGCGGACTGCAGCCTGCAGGGGCACAGAGCAGATCGTTTGTCCCGAGGCACAGCCGACCCGACGGCAGCGGCGGCGGCGGCCGCGGCGCCAGGCCAAGCCCCTGATCGCGCGCACCTCTCCTGCACGCTCAATGTGCCCAGGATATTCACCAGCACGTCGTCGGGCAGACAGTCCACGCCCTGCGCCAGAGGGCCGGCGGGCGGGCGGCTGGGGGCCGCCTGCTGGCGGCGGGATGCCATGGATGCGACCGCGAGGGAGGCGGGGAACGGGTGGGACTGCGGCAGGACGGCCTTGTCGCCCCCTTTGCGCCGCCGCTGTGCTGCCGCTGCGCTGCCCTGCCCTCCGTGCCCCACATGACTGCACTGCTGCCACTGCCCCTGCCTTTGCCTCACTTGCTTGTGACTGCGCTGAGCCCAAACAAATTGCTGGTGTTGACATGGGCCATGCTGGAAGCTTTGCGAGCGTCAGCATGCCTCTCATTCCAGATTTACCGCGTTGACCAGCTGCTCTTCCCGCCCGCTCAGCCGACCCGCATGCATCCAACGCCGTCAGCAGGGCGCAACTGCAGACCTGTCAGCGGGTGTGACCCGCAAACGTGCTGCCCTGCTGGGGCATTCCGGCGGTGCGGCGGCGGCATGCCGGCCTGCCTCGCCATGCGGGCGACACGGGGTTACGACCAACAGCGCGGCAGCCACCAAAAGGTTTAACTCGGAGCCACCGGCGAACCGCAAGCAGCAGGGCCTTCCAGGCCCCGCTGCAGCGCGCTGGGGGCACCCGCTCTTGCGTGCTGGATGGGCACGGCCCCAGCCTGCCGCTGAGACATGAGGCAGCAACCCCGGCCGCCATTAACGCATGTGTGACCCCCAACATTGGCCAGGCGGCCCATGTGTCGCAGCGCTCTCAGGAACAGAAGGCCTGTTCCTGGGTTCAGCCAGCAGGACTGGCACGTGCCGCTACCAGCGAGGGGGGCTTGTCCACCCCACCGATGGCACCAGCGGCTCCAGCTCCAGCCATCCGAGGCAGACTGACTGACTGACTGACTGGGGTTACAGAGGCTGGGCCGGGTGCACGGGCTGCAGGCTCTGGAACATCACAAATTAACCACCACCACAACTGGATGCACAGCACAGGCACGTTAACGTTGCTGTCAGTCGGGGAAATCAGGGAGGCAGGTGGCGCAAACAGTGTGAGCAGGCGCCCCGCACCGGGACCCCGCCAAGCAGAAGTACAGAGAGAGCTGCAGAAGCTGCCAGCTTCTGGGTCAGTGACTGGGTTTACAGAGGCTGGGCCTGTCCACAGTCTGCGGGCTCTGGAACAACACAACGAGAATGTGCAATGCAGGAATGAAACCAAACAGCGGAGGTCGGGTGCCCGGGTGGCCCCATCGTTGAGCACCACCGACTGCTGGGAGCAAAGGCACAAAACACGTTGTGGGCAAGTGGGGAAGTGCAGGTTGCCGAACTGACTGACTGGGTTTACAGAGGCTGGGCCTGTCCACAGGCTGCTGGCTCTGGAACATCACAACGTAAATGGGCCATGCAGGAATGAAACAGAAATGGAGGTCGGGTGCCTAAGGGAGTGGTCCCATCGTTAATCACCACCACAACTGGGTGCACAGCACATGTACGTTGCTGTCAGTCGGGAGAAGCAGGGAGGGAGGCAGGTGGCGCAAACAGTGTGTAGCAGGCGCCCCGCACCGGGACCCGGCCAAGCACAAGTGTAGGGGGATGTGAGCTGCATGGAGCGCCCCATAAAACAAGGCAAGAACGGGGAGGGCAGGGGGGCGGCAGCGACACAAAGCGAGGCGCCGGGAAGCGAGGAAGAGCAGCAGGCATCAGGCAGCAGCAGCGCAGCGGCCTCCGCCAGCCGCCCCAACCAGCACAGTGCCACCCATCCGCATGCAGCCGTTGCCTCCAGCGGGGGCGCAAAGCAAGCCAGCCATCCAGCGGGCCTCGCCTCCACCCTAACTGGCCGCCCTGCTGGGGGAAGTCCGGCAGCGCAGCGGCAGCGTGCAGCCATGCCCCCTAATGAGAGGGACAGCGGGCTATTTCCGGGGACCCAGCAGCCGCCCGAAGGCTTCAAGGGAATTTACCAGCGCACCCCAAGGCAGTGGGCTTTCAGGCCCCCGCCCCCTTTGGGGCACCGCCTTGGCGACCGGCCGGGCGCTTGATTGGCGCCCGCGCCAGGCCGCCGACAGCAGGTCGCAGGTGGGATCGGCATCCAGCAGCACCCCTGGCCTTCAGCACACGGGGCCCTCAACTGGGCCCCTCCACTGGCCAGGCGGCGCACCTGCCGCAGCTCTCGTTGGAGCGGGATGGGCCAGAGCGGAGTAAGGCATTAGGGTTGACGTCCCGCTGCCGAACCCGCCGGCTGAGCAAGGCATTGGGGTTGACTTTCCACTGCCGAGCCAGCCAAGGCTTGCCCCTCCCCACCGGCGCCGTATTTGGCAACTGGGCACACCGGCACGAGCGCGTACGACAGGCTGCCATCAGCGTCCCCCACCTGGGCACTTTTACCCAACTGCTGGCTGACAGGTAGGCACGCCACCACCAACGCAAACCGGCCCGCCCACCAAGCAGGAGCAGCCAGCCAGGGCATCAGCAAGGCCCACCTTCCAGCTAGCCGCCCGCACTCCACACCGCTATTGGCTCTGGCTGCCTGTGGGGAGGGAGGACACTAGCAGGCAGGGCAGCAAGCATCAGCCGCAGCGCGGCGCATGCCATCAGCACAGGCGGGACACGGAAACGCAGGAGTGTGTGAAGCTGGGCAAACGAAAAAGGGGGCCCTTAGGCGGCGTTGGGCGGCTGAGCCGCCTCAACCGCAGGGCAGTGCAAGGCAAGGCTGTTGGTAGCAGGGTCGGTGTGGATAAAAGGATGGCCGGTGGGACAGTGTTCGCGCCAGCTGTGGGGCGCGCAGCCAAACGCGAGGAAATCAGTAAGGTGGGACCAAAAACGGGCGCGGGCAGAGCGCCCAGCGACGGCCGCAAGGGGCGCCTCGGGCGGGGGCCCAGTGCTGAGCGCATACAGCACGCGCCTGCCGTGGTCCATGGCAGCAATGGTGGCCAGGCACACCAGGTCCCACACGCCGGCGTAAATGCCGGGAGGGGGGCGGCACAGCCAGATGGCGTGGCGGTGGACTGCGCTGCCGGCCGCCGCCGCAACGGTGGCCGTGACGGCGGCTGCAACCGGGCAAGCCCAGTAGTGGTGCAGCCTGTCGCCGGGTGCCGCTGCGCCGCATTTGCAAGTGGTGCGCAGCCGTGCGGCGGTGGGCAGGCCGTCATGCACCAGCAGCCAGAAGGGCTCCTTCAGGCCGTTGTCGCAGCGCAGCCGCCACAGGCGCCGCAGCAGGGCCGCCACCTCATTGCCGCTGCCGTTATGGGCAGCGCCAGCGGCCTCAACTGCAAAAGGGGTGAAGTAGGACTGGAAACGGCGGCGGAGCTGGGGCGCCGTTAGCAGGGCACCCTCACGCACCGTGTAGGTGCGCATGGGCAATGGCGCAGCGCCAGCAGCGCGCCGCCAAGCGAGGCAAGGCGCCATGGCAGCCAGAGCCTCCGAGGGCTCAGGCGGCTGAGCGTGGCCAGCGGCAATTGCAGCAGCTGCCATCTGCGCCGCCAGCAACCAACCAGGCGGCAAGGCAGCCACAAGCAAGGCCACCCGCTCAGCCGCAACATGACGCTCAGCAAAGGCATAAGAGCGGCGCAGCTGCGTCAGCCACACCAGTCGGTAGGCGCCCTGTGTGGGGACAGCCTCCAGGGCCTGCCGCAGGTGCAGCAGTTGGCCGAGGGTGGCGACGCCGGCAGCCGCAAAGTCGAAGAAGGAGTGGTCGATGCCGTCAGGAAGGATACTCTGCAGAGATGAAGAAGGGGTTGCCCCAGAGGGGCGCAGCCCAGCACCAGGGGCCAGGCACAGGTCCAGGGGCCACAGCAGGCCGCGGCAGGCTGGCCAGGGCGGCATGCAAGCGGTACAACGGCTGGGGAAGCAGGGCAACGGCCCCAGGCAGCGGCTCAGTGGCAGGCCAGTACAGCAGGCCCAAGCCATGGCTGCCCATGTCCCCACAGCAGGCAGCCAGCAGGCTGCGCGCAATGGTAAGCCAGGGGGCGCCAGCAGGCGCAAGTAGCAGCTGCAGCCCCCACCAGGCATGGCGTGCAGAAATGTGCTCCAGCCAGGGCAGTGCACCAAAGCCGCCCTCAATCGGCCTGCCAGCCAGCATGTCACCAGCCACACCCGCAAACTTGCGGTGCTGTGCATGCGGCGCCAGCCCACGCCCCACCAACCTGGAGGTCGCGCGCTGCAGCGCAGTGCACACGGCGGCGGGGGGGTGGCCCGAGAACTCGGCACGGTAGAGGAGGCGGGAGACGCCGTAGGCCGCGCTGGCAAAGCCACGGCCAAAGATGGAGAAGCGGCGCAAGGAGGCAATGCAGGTTGCCGAGCTTGCTTGCTTGGGTTACAGAAGCAGGTTGCCGAAGTCCGTCTGTCTGTGCTTACAGAGGCGATGCCCGTTAACGGGCTGGGAAACATCAGAAATGAATCCACTAGCTCTGCTGCCCCGAGGGGCGGTGCAAACCAACTGGCAAAGCAAGGCATGTGAGGGGTGCGTCACTGCGGGGCAGGGGTCGGGCGCGAAGGACGGCGGGAGAGTGGCGGGCGCCCGGGAACATGCTTGTCTCAGCCAGCGGGCTGGGGAGAATGTGGGAGAGGCATAACCTCTGGTGGGCGAGTGTAAGGGGGACATGGGAGTCGGCGCTGAAGCACCAACACCGCGTCAGACGGATTTGGAGCGCAGGTTGCCGAACTGACTGACTGACTGACTGGGTTTACAGAGGCTGGGCCTGTCCACAGGCTGCTGGCTCTGGAACATCACAACGTAAATGGGCCATGCAGGAATGAAACAGAAATGGAGGTCGGGTGCCTAAGAGAGTGGTCCCAAATGTGTGTGTGTGTGTGTGTGTTACATGGACTGGGCACGTTAACGTGCTGGGCCCTAAGCCACTAGCCATGCGGGCATTCACAAGCAGGGCAATCTGACAACAGCCGCTTTTTAAAGGCTCCGTATCTCAAGCGCCGTGTGCGGTCCCAAAGTCTGTCTGTGCTTACAGAGGCGATGCCCGTTAACGGGCTGGGAAACATCAGAAATGAATCCACTAGCTCTGCTGCCCCGAGGGGCGGTGCAAACCAGTTGGCAAAGCAAGGCATGTGAGGGGTGGGTCACTGCGGTGCAGGGGTCGGGCGCGAAGGACGGCGGGAGAGTGGCGGGCGCCTGGGAACATGCTTGTCTCAGCCAGCGGCTGGGGAGAATGTGGGAGAGGCATAACCTCTGGTGGGCGAGTGTAAGGGGGACATGGCTGAGCCGGCGCTGAAGCACCAACACCGCGTCAGACGGCGCAGCCCGCCCCGGCACAGTAGCTGCAGGAGCGTCCAGACGGGCGGGCCGGGATCGCAGAGAGAAGCGGGGAGGGCGCAACGAGTGCACGGCTCAGGTCACCGAGGGGGGAAAGTGGGAGAGGCATAACCTCTGGTGGGCGAGTGTAAGGGCGGCAAGCGCCGGGAGGGATGGGCTCGGGGGCCCAGGAAAGGGATGGCCCAGGGCAGGCAAGTTGGGAGGGTTGGGAGGGAGGGGGCAGCGGGGGCGGCGGCGGGCGGGCGGCGGCCCTGACCGGGAAGCCCCGGCGCCACCCGCGCGCCGCTTAGCACCACACGGGGCTGCGAGTAGAGTGGGATAGGCGTGGGTAAAGGAGCCGGAAGCCGGCTGGTCGGGAATACTGGTGGTCGGGTGTGGTTACCGCGGGCTTGCTGAGGCCCGCGGGGCTGTCATCGCTGCCTTTCTGCTGCCTCCGGCCGCTCGCAAGTCCGGGGCGCCACCAGCCGCCGCTCCAGAGGGCCCGTGCAGGTGCGCGGCTGCTGACCCGGCCAGGGAGGCCAGCTGCTCGCTCGTCCCGGTGGCCCAAGCCGAGATGTTGCCTGCTGGGGCCCCCAGAGGGGCGGGGGAGGCGCCCAGGGGGCGCAGGCGGCGGGAGGCTGTAGTAAGGAAGGATGAACGTTCCAAAGTCTGTCTGTGTCTGTCTGTGCTTACAGAGGCGATGCCCGTTAACGGGCTGGGAAACATCAGAAATGAATCCACTAGCTCTGCTGCCCCGAGGGGCGTTGCAAACCAACTGGCAAAGCAAGGCATGTGAGGGGTGCGTCACTGCGGGGCAGGTGTCGGGCGCGAAGGGCGGCGGGAGAGTGGCGGGCGCCTGGGAACATGCTTGCCTCAGCCAGCGGCTGGGAGAATGTGGGAGAGGCATGGCCTCTGGTGGGAGAGTATAAGGGGGACATGGCTGAGCCAGCGCTGAAGCACCGGCACCGGACCGTTCCAAAGTGTGTGTGTGTGTTACATGGACTGGGCACGTTAACGTGCTGGGCCCTAAGCCACTAGCCATGCGGGCATTCACAAGCAGGGCAATCTGACAACAGCCGCTTTTTAAAGGCTCCGTATCTCAAGCGCCGTGTGCGGTGCTGCCGACCATCACTCGGATGCCACTTTTTGATCGGCCACTGAAGGCCGATCAAAAAGTTCCAAAATGGGAGAGGAAGAGACACTTTTACAGCTTGTTATAAAAGTCAGCAATTTTGTTTAGTCATCAACTGAGGTGGTATAGCTCAGTGGTAGAGCGTTCGCCTGCAGAGCGAACGGTCTCGTGTTCGAATCACGGTGCCACCTTACGGTTTTTATGAATTTTTTTTTTATTTTTTCAGTGACTTTTGACCTCAGGAGGAGTTCTGGAGGTGTGGGAGGTGCCGGAAGGGGGTTTCTGTTGCTACTGGTAGGTGTGAGGGGTGTCGTGCGGCCGTTTGTGTTGGCTAGCCAAGGGGCCAGCGCTTGTGCCACTAGCACGCTACCATACGCAAGCTCTTGGCGCCTTGCAATATGCACGGCTGCAACGACAAATGTTGTCACACACTGCCAGAAGTGAACAGAGTGCAACAGAAAGCACCATCGCCGGGAGCCCACTCCTGGCTCCATGCAGCCTCACCCACCTGGCTTGGCTCACACCTTGGCGGCACCCTTCGGGAGCCCACTCCCCTTGCCCTATGCGCCCAACTGTGCTCCATCGGTTCCACCACCTTCAGTTCCACCACTTCAACACTTTTTCCCCGTCCACTCTACCACGCCCTGAAGTCCGATCCCAGGCCGCCCCGCCCTGCCCGCCACAACTGCCGCGACCCGCCGCAGCGGACGGCGGCGCTCCTTGCGGCCGCCTGCGGTGCGCTGCCACATACAGAATGGCGCCGCTGGCGCCGTACCAGTCGCAATAGAGCATCTCGTTGGTGGGCAACACGATTGCATCGCCCCTGAAATTGACAATGCTGCCATTGTGCAGCACCAGGCGAGCCGTCAGGGTGAGTGCAAAGCTCAGCGGCAAGCGGGCGGAGGCGGCCTCCGCCGCCATGTTGTAGGGCAGGCCCCTTGCCGCGTCGCGGGCTTGAAACCCGGAGTTATGGTAGTGCTAGTTCTACTCCGGGATGCCTCGCAAGCTGGCGGTCAACCGCGCGCTTGCCAAGCGGCTTGATATGCTTGCAAGCCTCAACCCTGACGCCGCAGCTGCGCAGTATGGTCACTATTGTTGTCAAATGTTGATGTTCGCCCAGGCAGCGTTCAGGGCAGCCCCGCCGCTCGCCTGGCTGGCGGCCGGCAGCGGCAGCGCATGGTGCACTCCTCCATGCCTTCGCTCCTCTTGGTTGCTTACAGCGCAGTGCATAGCCTGCTGACAGCATATCCGGCAACTGAACGCAAACGTCCGCCTTGCACAGCCGCAGCGTAAGCGCTATCGCCGCCCATTTGCCGCCTCGCCGCCGCTCAATCCTAGCCCTTGCATGCCATCCACCGCCACCGCTGCCAAGTCCTCCCCTCGTGGCTGCCCCGGCGGCTGCTCCTCCCCGCTGCCGCTCAGCACCACCGCCGCCACATCAATCGTGGGCGGCAGCAGCACGCTCGCCAGGCCAGACTCCTGCCTGTAAGCCTCTATGGCCGGCAGCACGCCCACCGCTGGCACCCAGTACAGCCGTTGCGGCCGCGGCCGGCTGCCTGCCGCCAGCGGCATCTGCGCCGTGCTGCTTGTTGCAAAGCCATCCACGCCTGCAGAGCAGACGGAAGTTGGCGAATCGTCTGGGCTGAGCAGCACATACGCCGTGCACACTGCTCCTGCGTGCTCGCTTTCAACAGCAACGCTGGACAGGGGCGCTGGAGAACACACTACCTGACGGCAGATTGCGTGCAGGGCATGCACGTCCCCCCCAGCATGCACATCGCCCCTGCCCACCAGCATGCACACCGGCCCTCCCCTGCCCACCAGGCTGGTCGTCAATGAGGACCAAGCCCTCCCGCGCCATCAAGGTCACCGCCTCCCGCACCTGCGCGCAAACACCCCGGGGCACGGTCACACACAAGGACTCCCCTGCCATGTCATTGCTCACGCCTGCGGCTTTGCGAGCAAAGGCCGTGCACTGCAGCTCCCCGCCACTCAGAACGCCTGCAGCCATGGCACTTCTCCAGCGCAGCAGAGCCGCATCACCCACCCGCTCCTCCTGCCACCCTGTGCTGGCCATCGCATCCGCCAGCGCAAAGTAGCCGCCAAGCCGCTGTGCAGGGAAGGACGGGGGCGCAGGGACGCAGTGGGCGCAGAGGACGCAGCGGACACACGGTGGGGGATCACAGCAGCCATGCAAAATCACCATGTGCTCACGCACAACCGAGACCCACGCGCTTAGGGAGGTCACAGCAACCGTGCATCCTCTCGGTGTGCTCACGCACAAGCGAAAGACCCGCCCGCCCACCCGCCCACCTGTGCCAGCTCGATGAGCGTGTTGGAGTCGGTGCTGAGCTCGGTGGGCATGGACCGCACAAACTGGCGGCTGCCGATCTTGACCACGCCAAAACCACTGCCCAGGCCCTGCCGGGTGGTCAGGCAAGGCATGCCTTGATTCGCCAGGCTGAAACTAGCTGCACTACAAACGATCCACCACGCACAGCCGCCTGCCGGCGCAGTCCAACTGCTCATGCTCCAGGGCAGGGGCAGCTGCTGCGCCTTCTCACAACAAACGCAGCACAACCTGCAGCACCGCGGCCTCACTTGCAGACGCTTGATGGCGTGCAGCAGGTCGTCTTCGCTCACTGGGTCCGCCTTGGAGCCGCGCCGCCGCTACAGCAAAGCAAAGGCAGATGTTTCCACGTTGATGGTGCAGGAACGGTGTTGTTGAGGCCCTTCCTGCTGAGACGCGCTTCAACTCAGCCATTGGCTGTTAGGTTGAGGCTCCCAGCCATTGGCTGTTAGGTTGAGGCTCCACATTGGGCCCGCGCAGCTGCTGCGACAACGGGGCCGCAACGTTGGACCCATGCACTGAGGGCTGCTCAGCGACCTAGCAGCTGTTTTGCCGCCTGCAGGGCAGCGCGATTGCACGTGCTCCAAGCTGCGCCCGCCTGGCACGGACACAGCCGCACCAACCTCGTCATTCTTTTCAGCAATGCAGCAGAATGCTGGAACAGCCCACCTGCACGTACTTGTGCACCCACCTGCACGTATTTGTGCACCAGGGACAGCTCCATGAGGCCGCCCGTGAACGGCCGGGACGTGATGCACGCCTCAATGACCTGCACACCCAGCTCGTAGTAAAAGTCTGCGGGGGAGCAGGCAGTAGAAGGGGTTGGGCGGGGAGCAGGCAGTGGAGGGGTTGGGAGAGGAAGCAGGCCGTGGACAGGGTTGGGTGGGGAAGCAGGCAGGGATGGGCGGGGACCAGGCAAAGCGGAGGAGCAGAACGGCTGCAGCGCTGCAGCGGCGGCGACCGCAGACAAGTGGCCAGCGCCCGGCAGCAGCAGCAGCAGCAGCAGGCAGCAGCAGGCAGCAGGCGGCGGCGCCACCTGCCTCCAAAGCCCAGCAGCTTGTTCCAGGTGCCCTTGTTGGAGGCCAGCGGGTCGACGCCGATGTGGGCGCACATGGCGTGGAACTGCGCCCTGCACGGCAGCGGATGGAGAGACCAGGGCAGCATGGCGTGAAGTGGCATGAAGTGCCTTGCTGCAGTGCCATGCTGCAGCAACGCCGTGCCGTCAAAACCGCATCCTGGCTATGAAAGGCCAGCCCACGGAACCCCGAAGGAGCAGCTGACCTCCTGGCAGCCGCGGGTGCCCGTGATGCGCACACTCCTCCAGCCGCCTGAACTGCCTCGGCGTCAAAAAGGAGTGCGACGGCATGCACACTCCACCCCAACCCACCTAAACTCTGGATTGCTGCGGATGTCCGCCTTGTGCCGCAGCGCAAACTCCTCCAGCCGCTCTTTAAACTCCGCCATCTGGCCCCGCATCACCGCCGCCTGCGTCTCCGCCACCGCCTCGCCCACGGCGCGGAAGTGGCCCTGCAGGGCAGGCACGGTGAGGGTTGGCAAAGCGATGGCTGGACGTCAACAAGGCAGCGGCGAGCGGCGAGCGGCGGCGGCAGGCGGGCAGCGGCGCGGCGCCTCGCACCCGCTCCGCCTGCGTGGCCTTGATACCCGCGATGCCCGGGCGTCGCCGCATGGCGTGCTGCCTCTCTGTCGCGAAGGTCGGTTCTCGGCAGGCTCGGCAGGCTTGCAAAGGCGCTGTGCAGGCACTCCGAGGTGCACAGGGCGCGATCAAAACAGCTGGACGCGATCGGAGCCCAGGCAGGCAGCCCCGACCGTGCTGTGGGCCGCCGTCGCTCGCGCCGCAGCAGCGCCCTGTTGGCCGAGCCAGCGCGCTGCGCCCTCGTGGCTTACAATGCTGGGTCATGGTCAAAATTGGAAAAATCAAGAATCAACAAGGTGCTGTGTAAAAATCAAAGGAGTTCTGCAGTTTTCTACACGATGCGGTCGTTGGTTCATCGGTGGTTCAGGCGCCGGTGGGCGGGGGCGGGGCTTGGGCAGGGCTGGGTGCCGCGGCCGGGCCCTTCACGCGCGACTCAAAATCGTTTTGCAGCTGCTGCGCCTCGCTCTCCTCCTCTTCACTCAGCGCCAGCTGCCCCCCTATGTTGCAGTCGTACTGCAGCGGGGAGTCAGGCAGGGCGAGTCAGCCGGCAACGCGTTATTCAGCAACACGGGGGTGCAGCAACTGTGGGTGCATCGTGCGTGCGTGCACGCCAACGCAGAGGCGATGCTCAACATACGCTTGCAAGCAGTAACACAACTGCGCCCTCTCCGTTCCTGCCCTAATTCCACTAGTAGGGCAGCAAATCTCGCCTTGTACTTGGGATCCATGTTCTTTCCACACGGCCGGCAGGTAGTATCCGGTGGGCCTTCCGAGGACCAGTACTCTTGCTTTGAAGGGGGCATGTACACAGAAATCCGCGGGCAGTAGCTGCCCTTGTCGAAGCAGCTGTAGTAAGTAAAGCCATGCGAGGTCTGCCACCGGCAGCACGGCTCGCCCAGGCGGCCTGCGGGCAGGCGGTGGACAAACGACGTGGGTTGTGGTGGGTTGACGGCCCTAGTGCAAAGCATGGCGGTCTCACAGCTGTGCGATTCTACCCTTCACCGTGAATCCAAACGTCTGGCAGCTGCGGTGCGGAAGGTCGGGGTCGAGAGAGCAACCACAGCAGCTCACCGCAGTTGGGCGGGTTTTCCACACAGCGTGGCGTTTCGCCCTGTGTCACGTTGTACTCGCAGACCGTGCTGTCCTGCAGGCAAGGCAAGGGCACTTTGGTCCGTCAGACAGGCAACCCACGGAGAACAGCAAAAGCGCTCTTCACCACTTGGCATATGCGTAATGCAATCGCAGCTCACCTGGCAGGGCGTGAAGGGCAGCTTGCCGCCCTTGTCTGTGAGGATATCCCCCAGTATGGGGCAGCAGGGCTGGCCCACCCCTCCACAGTCCACCTTGAACTTGGGCAGGGGCAGGCACTGGGAGGCCGACACAATCGTCTCGTTGCTGGGCAAGCCCTTTGGGGTGGAGCAGTCTGCATGGGGAGGTGAGCTTTGCAGTCTCATTGGTCATCTGGGTTTGGCAGGCTGGAGCTGCAAAAGGCGGTTTGGGCTGAGTGCCGCCCGCCGGTTGGCATGAGCGCAGGCAGCCCTGCAAATCGCTTGCTTGCTGGCACCACTCACAGACGTCGTCTGCCCAGCAGAAGGCGGGTGCAGGCTGAATATAGCCTGCACTGTTGTTAGCGGGGTACACGCCGGTGGGGCAGCACTTCTGCCCCACTTCACCGCAGCCGGTCGGCGGATCCTGCAACTGCCTGCATATATTGTATCCCTCCCACTGCAGGATTGCTGGTAGTGTCTTGTTGGAGACGGCGCATGCATGCCTGCGGCAGTATATAGATCAATGTTGAGCAGATGTGCACACGTGCTGCACATCAGGCTGCCTGGAACGCCTCGACAGGTGGAAATCAGTGCTTCAGTCTTCGAGCTTCAGCCCACTGCGCCCGCCCCTTCCGCCTCACCCGTCGGGGCAGGTCAGGTTGGCTGCGTTGCACAGCCCAGCGCTGCACGGCCCGCCAGGTTCGCCGCATTCCGGCAGGCCAGCCAGTGCCAGCGCCTCGCCTCGCTCCATGCAAGTGCCCCACTGAAGGAAGTCCAGCACACTGGTGTCGCTAGGGTTCTTCTTGAGCGCTTGGTACTGCTCCAATGTCAGGCGTTGCTCAGCAGGCTCGAAGAAGTCGTTCTCAGGGTCGGACATCCCGGTGGCCGGCAAACACAGCGCGGTGTCGATGGGCAAGTTGCAGTACGCTGGATTGTCCAAGCCCCACGTTTGGTTGGAGGCTGTGGCAGGTAATGAGGATGGTTGCACATCATGGTCAGAAGTAGGCTGGGGAGTATGGTGGCATGCAACGCGAGGAGCAGCAACACTCGATGCCCTCCCTCCTGCCTTGCCTGGGCAGCACGGCGAGCCCACTGCATCGCCGCAGCCAGCAGGGCGAGGCACACACAGCGACAGTTGCACTGTATATTCGCTGCCTGGCGGCGTGACCGCAGTTTCCTCGCTGTTGAAGTACAGGCAGAACAAGTCGTCTGATCCACAGAAGAACAAGTCTTCGACTGCAGGGGTCCAGGAGAGCGAGCATGGTGTGTCTGTCCGGCAGCGATGTGCAAAACGGTTGTGCAGCGCCTAAGCAGCACGCATTACCACACGCACCTATTACACATGGCAGGCAGGAAGGCAGCCAAGCAGGCAGGTGGTGGGCAGGAGTCACCAGCAGGTGGCAGGGTAACTCGGCATGGCTGATGCAACAAGCAGGGGGTGGCGCAGCACCAGTGCTGTCAACTCACCGACTCCAGACAGGTCCGCCTGCTGCATTTTGCAGCAGTCCTGGCCCAGCGCGCCACACTCGGCGTTTCGCGCAATTGGGCTGGTGGGGCCGGCGCAGTCCCAGGTGGCGGGCGTCGAGGATGAGGGGGGGGGGCAAGTCCCGGACGAAATGAGCTGGACGGTTGACGCAGCCCAGGAGCTCTCTGCTGTGCTGCCCGCCAGGCGCACGCGAATGGTGTGCTGCCCCAGCCGCAGGCTGCTGCCCTGTAAGGCGTTTGGGCTGGTACATGGCGACCAGATTGGGTCTGCAATAGTGGCAGGGCAGGCGAAACATGCTGAGAGGGAAGGTAGCCGCGGGTCACACTGTGCTGCACGCAAGGGCGCAGCGTGCGCCCGGCACAACCAAGTGTCACCCTTACCTCCTCGCTGGCCCTGCGTCTTGACACTGCACTCGAAGCTGCTGCCGTCTCCTGGCAAGGCCTGGCCATCGGCACCCAGTGCCACCCAGCTGAAGGCGGGCAGGTTGGCCGATTGCTGCACGCCAGACGGCCCGCTGCGACAGGGCCAGTTGGGGAGAGGCAAAACGCATTTGGTGCGCAGCGGTGCCACTTGCAAGCATGCTGTCCAGCTTGCTGGGATGGAGTACGCCGCTTGGCAGCACACCAAAACGCATGCCTCCACCGCTTCGCCCACCTTGTGAACCGCACCACCGGTGCCACCCCCGCTTCCAGTGCGACCGTCCAGCTCAGGCGCAGCGGCGGCGCAGTGTTGCCAACCGCATCCCGGCCCGCCACCTCCAGCTGCCAGGTGGCCGGCAGCAGCCAGCGCAGGGCCAGTGTGGAGGAGCAAGGAAAGGGTTGGCCCAGCGGCACCGCCTGTTCGCTCAGGTTGCCTGCCGTGGTGACCACTGCCGGCTGCTGCGGGCTGGCATTGCTGCGGGGCAGGAGGGGTGGATGGCCCAGGTGAGCAACTACTCAGCTGGCAGAGCTGCTGAGCGACCGGCAGGCTGCGCAACGCCGAGCCCACAATCCCTTGCATCCCAGTCTCGAGCCCCCTAAGCTCCCCTTCAGAAGGGCCCCACCTGGCTGTGAGTGTGCACGTGAAGCGCACTCCAGTCGAGTCCGTTCCGTTGAACCCAAAAGTGGCGGTGGCACTAGAGGTGGTGCTGCCGTCGGCCACAGAGGTGTCACCCCAAGCAGCTGCAGGGCAGGCGCATGTGCGGGTGTGGGTGCATAGTGGCTCAGGTGCCGCAAACCCGGAGCAGCCTGGAGCAGCCGTGCGCGCCAGCCAGCCCTGCAACAAGCCACGCACTTTGCTGCGCACCTGTGGGCGTGTCCGTATCCACTTCAAAGAAGCGGCTCGCGCTGGTGCCCTGTGCCCCCTGCACAAGAGGGATCGCCGCAGAGCGATACGCGTATGCATGCGCAGCACGCAACCCTGGCTGGCAAGCCGCCTTGCATCAACACCAGCTGTCCCTAGCTGGCAATGCATAGTGCCGCTTACCAGCACTCGGAACTCGTAGCTGCCGCTGGCCAGCCCTTGGTAGGTTGCCGTCTGGTTGCACTCGGTCTGGTTCCAATCTGCTGGCTGAAGGCCCTTGGGTGCCACCAGCTTGTGCAGGCTGCACTGGTAGCCGAGGCCTGCATTTGGTGGGCGCAGGCACGCAGAAACACGTATTTAGAGGGCCGCAGGTGAAAATAGCGGTGCTGCGGCAAGGAGCTGCAAGGCAAGTCTGCAGCCCAACACGTGTGTGTAGCATGCACTCCATGCCCTGCCCTAAACCTGCTGCCAATGCTGCCCACCTGGGCTGCCGTCACGCGCATCAAAAGCAAAGGTTGCGCTAGTGCTGTTGGTGAGGCCGCTGGGGCCCGCCCTGACGACTGCGGCAGGGTAAGCAGGGTGGGGCTGGCTTGGGCGTGCCTTACTTGTTGCTTCCCTCCCGGAGCCAGAGACTGAGCGCATCTGTTGCGTGCCGCTGCTGCTCACCTGGGGAGGCTGCATGCAGCTCGGTCGGGCTGAGAGCATCAGGATGCTTCAGCGTGCCACTGCAGAAAGAGGCCAACGCATGGCAACGCATGGTCATGCACCGCGCCATTTCGAGCCCGCGCCGCGCGGTTGGTGGGGTGGGGTGCTCATTGCTGCAGCTGGGCGTGCACGCAGCTTATGTTGTCACGGCTGCGGCAGCTGTGCCACCTGCTCACCTAAAGTTGCCTTGCACCACAAGTGCGTAGCTGGCGGGCAGGGGCAGCCAGCCTGAGACGTTTGCCCCGGTCACAGTGATGACCACCTCGCCGGCCGGCAGCTGCTGCACCGACACCCGCTCAACAGTGTTCTCCCTGCAGAGGTGTGGCATGGCTGGTCTGTTGAATGCAGGGTGTCAGGCCACGCGTGGCCACCACAGCGACCATGCATACGTACGGCTCCGCTCCATGCAGTGTCGCCAAGCCATGCCAAGCTGCCCCCGCCCACCTGTCGGGTCGAGCCATGCCGTCAACGCTGCCCCCATTGCCCAGCAGCAGCGTACCGTTCAGGCCCGCCGGCCGCACAGCCAGGTCCAGATCGATGATCAGCATCTGCTCAGCTGCACAGCAGACTTGCAAGCGCAACCATAAGTTAGCACCAGTGGACAGTATGTGCCTCATCAGCCAGGCACTCACGCAACCCCAACATGCAAGCCAGCTCGGCCACCAAACCGGTGACGCCCTGCCCACCAGACGGCAGCGCTGGGTAGTCGGCCCAGACCAGTGTGACCGACAGTGGGCCGCCGGTGGCCTGCACCTTGTACTCGTGCTCCGCCCCTGCAAGGGGTGCAGGCCAGGCAGCCAATGCTGCAGGGGTGGTCGCACGCCTCGGCACATGCCTGTACTAAACCAATTACCTCCGGGTGGTCGCATACCTGGGCACATACGTGTACTAGCATCCCTGAACAGCCCATGTCACGGCGCTTCCCCACCTTGTGTGATGGGCACCCGGTCCAGCAGCGCAAGAGTAGTGGTGCTGGGGCTGCCGGCCAAATGGACAGAGCTGCCTGCAGGCAGGAAGTTGGGCAGGCACACATGAGGCCCAAGTTGCCAGGCACCCTGTTGGCTCGCACTGCGTTTCACCCAACCTGCGCCCTCCCACCTCCCGAGCCGCCACAGCCCCTCGCACCCAGGTTGACGCGCCCGAATCCTTGGCGGCTTGATGGCGGTGGATCCACCGGCAGCCCGTTGGCATTGGCCTCCACCCCGCCGACGGCGACCGCCCCACCTAACATCACCGCCCGCAGCAGGGCGGCCGAGGGCGCAAATGCGTCGGCTGGGTTGGCGGCTCCTGATGGCCAGAATCCGTCGGCGAAGTACTGGCGCAGCAGGGCGGCGGATCCAGCCACCACTGGGGTGGCCATAGAGGTGCCCTGCACGGGTTAGGTTGTTGGGTGGGTGCGACTGCGTGGCAGCTGGGCGGAGTCGAGGCATTGCTACTCAACTGCAGGGCTGTATCCATTCCCAGGACCAGGACCGAGCGGTAGAGATACTCACAAGCACATCCTCCCACCCCTCACCTGGTCGGCCGCAGTCTTGCACTGGTCGGGGCCGGCGCCCCGCTCAGCCATGACGCCCGCTGCGGCGGACACCACATTGCCCGGTGCCACAATGTCCGGCTTGATGCGGTTGTCGGGTGTGGGGCCTGTAGGGGTTGCAGCAGGAGCAGAAAGGACAGCGCATCATGCCGCAGGTCTAGCCGCCACACCCCCATGGCCGGAGAGCATTGAGGTCGCAAGTCAGTCTTAGTGCTAACCGCCAAGCACCATGCACCTCGCGAGGAGTAGGCCGCAATGTTTTCGATGGTGCTTGTGGCGTTCTGGGCAGCTGAGAGCGTGAGGGCCATGTCCCCGCCGGCTGCAACAGTCAACAAGACAAGTGCAGCAGTGGTGGTTGATGCCCGGTGCAGGGCTTGGGAATGGTCTAGCGGTGAGGCGTGCATGCCAAGGTGCAGCCGCCCGGCCACCCATCGGGACTCACCAGCGCCCACAACCTCCAGCTGCTGCCCCAGGGTGCGAGGGATGGCCAGCACTGGTATGGTGGCAATGCTGTCGGCTGTGACACGGTGACAGGTGGGGCAGCAAAGGTGCCGAGTGAATGCGAGGGAGTGTCACGTGATGCACCCAGCCCTTTTTTGTGGCGCAAGTGCATGGTAACGCCAGCTGCTATGATTTGTGCAGGTCACACCAGAATGGACGCAGAAAGCATGCCCACACTGAGCTGGCCTCACCTCCATTGGCAGGCGGCACAGCGTACGTGTCACGGCCTGAGCTGGGGTACAGCAGCAGGGCCGCAGCGCCCGCCTCCTGCGCCTGCCATACCTTGTCGGCTAGCGTGCAGCCTGCCTGTGCGTCACCATCATCCAAGGGGCCTGGGCCTGGGGGCATGAGGGCACATCACGCAATCAAATGCAGGTGGCACTCGGCAAATTCAATGGGGCTTTGCATCGAATGGAGGCTTTCAGGTGAGGGAGGTGGTGGGCACATGCTAGGCATGCAAGAACAGCCCAGCGAAGGGTGCAATGCAAGCATGCCTGATTAACTGGGTGACCCCGCCAAAATGCTGCAACGCTTTTAGATTAACACCAACCTGTGTCTGCCCAGGACAGGAACAGGACGGTGCCCTTCACTTGGGCGGCGTTCTGCAGCGGCTCGCAGGCATTGGCTGGCAGGGGGCGGGCCAGGGCGAGCGCCGCGCCTCCCACCAGTGCATCAGCGCTTGGACCGAACGCGTGCAACACCCTGCGCGCGGGAATGCGGGAGGCAGGCGGGTTCAGTTGACTTGGTGAGTCTGTGCCAGCAGGCAGTGCCTCGCTTGCACTTCTGCAAAACCCGCAGCAGGCTGGCTACCTACAAACCACCACTGGCCTGAACGTTCTGGTAAAAGCGCCGGCTGTGGCTGTGGCATAGTACACCGCGAGGTTGCCAGGAGGGGGGCTGGCCTCCCCAAACGTCTGCAGGGCGGCCGGGCCATGGATTGCAGGGAACCAGGAACCAAGTTCATGAGGCACGTGCAAGTGAAGTGCGGGCGGGCCCACTACCGCTGCAACTCGGGACATGCACGCTGCCCCAAGGGGGCAGCCACGCACCTGTGTGGCGCCCACGGCCAGCACATTTTTGCTGAGGCCCGGCGATGTCACAGTGAAGTCGCCTGCAGGCACTAGACATGCAGCAGACGTGAGTCAAGTGAGCAAGGTCTCCTGGGGCGGCGACTCGGCGCTCCCTCCATCTGCGAATCAACAACGTCTCCTCACCGGTGCTGTTTGCGCTCCACTCCCGCCTGCCAAAGTTGCCGGCAGCGGCAACGACCAGCACATCCGGGTTGCTGTACGTGTACCAGTCCAGCTGTGGATAGGGGAGGGGAGGGCAAACGGTTGGGCAGGCTGTGCACATCCCTGCCCAAGCTTGGCAACCCCAGTTCGATGGGTGTCATTGCACAGCCAGCACACAGCAGCTTGTTTACCTGCGCAGCAAGCTCGTCGTACTCCCTGTTTGCCGTGCTCCACGAGTCTGCGGTTGGGGAATGGGAATCGCCCACCAGGCACACGCGTCTGGTCAGCAAGCCCAAGACACTGCACGATCACCTCTCGCTGCCTCCATCCAGCCCAACCACTCCCGCTCCCTCTCAAGGAAGATTCAACCCCTGGGCCACTCACTGGAATGCACCATGGCGCCCACAGCAGTTGTGAAGCCAAAGTAGCTCTCCCCCAGCTCCGAGGGCAGCACCATGCTCAGCCGGGGGCCCAGGCCCAGATCTGCGCACATTTGAGAAGCAGGCACATGCCAGTGCGTTCGGGATGTGCTGGTTAGCTACCTGCACTGCGGCACCGCAGCGCTACTGAGCACATGGGCAAGCACACCTTACCCCCTCCAACTGCCCGGCTGCATTACTCCAAACGCACCAAACACAGCCAGCTTGGCGCCGGGGGCCATGCCCGCCGAGCTGTTGCCGCCCTGTGCAACTTCCTCCGCCAGGTTGGTGCCAGATCTCAGGCCGGCCAGGGTGCCGGCCACGTGAGAGCCGTGCCCGTTGTCATCCCGCGTGTCGGCAAAGGCGCGGTAGTAGCTGCAATGGGAGGGTTGGTCCAGGACTTGTGAACTAGGGTGCTCGTGTGCCACATGCAGGCCAGTATGCAAGCACGCTTGAGTGGTGAGCATGCGAAGTTGGTGAGCAGGCGCACGGTGCAGAAACAAAGCACAGTGAACTGACCGGATCTTGCGGTGCTCCTGCGAATCGAACACGCGCACGCGGTCCTGCAGCCGGGTGTGCGCATCCCAGTCCAGGCTCGGGTCGGAGAAGAAGCAGTGGCGGTGATCTGCAAGTTGGCCAAGGGATGTTGAGGTGAAAGTTCGACCAAGTGGAAGTTCAGCTTGGAACCCAGTCGGCTGATGTATGAATGCTGATGTGTGCCGGCTGCCCCACACCGAGCTACCGGTAGCCCCCCATATTCGCCCGGCCCCTGCACCCACCCAGGCCGGTGTCGCCCATGCCAATGACCTGGCCCGCCCCCGTGATGTTGGCGGCCCACAGCGGGTAAATGCCGGCGTCTATGGCTGCGTTGCCAGCAGCAGCTGGTTCAGGCGGGCCTCGGCCAGACTGCGTGCTTGGGGTGGGTGAGGTTGGGTAGGGCTGCTTTGCATTGCCATGCCAGCAACAGCGTTAGATGCCACGCCAGCAGCCGGCAAATGCCTCCGTTTGCCTGGCCTTGCTACCCCGCGCGACACTGAGCCAGGCCCCCGCATGTACCCACCAACCCATCAGCACGCCCACCTGCGCGACGGCGGCTGCCCGCCAGTTGGCGGCGCGCGCCACGGCAGCGGGCGCCACCCACAGCACAGCAGGCCGCTGCGCCAGCCAGTCCAGCACCGCGGGCAGCTGCTGTGCTGGGGACAGCACGAGTGCTGAGCTGGCTCCGCCCCGCCGCACGCGTCCACCAAACTGGCGCCGCAGCAGCGGCCCCCAGTCGGCCTCTGCCGCTGCACCGGCATCCTCCACCTGCTGCTGCTGCTGTGCCGCTTGTGTGAGCAGCGCCATGCGGCGGGGGAAGGTCACAAGCGCGCCCACCAGCAGCTGTTGGTGTGTCGCATCCCACTCTGCAGCCACATGCTGGGTTGCCGCCGCCTCCTCTGCGGCTGCCTGCAGCGCAGCGCTGCTGGCACCCTGCCGCCTCAGCTGCTCCAGCTGCAGCTGCGCCTGCTCCACCCGCTGCAGCACGCCCTGCCACTCGGGCGCAAGCTTGTCGTCCGCTTCAAGGGCCACCTGCGTGCGAGGGAGAGGGTGGGTGGGTGGGTGGTGGAGTGGGTGAGTGGTGTGGGTGGTTGGGAGCATTGATGTTGGCTGCGGCTGCGCCGTGCGTGAACGAGGCATCAGTGTGAGACAATGGAACTGTCACAGCCCTCCACACCCCCATCTGCCCCACTCACCGCTTGCAGCACGTGGGTGCTGCGCGCCAGGGCGGCCGCCGCACCGGGCGGGCCCACCAGCAGCAGCGTGTGCTCGGGCACCAGCCCTGCCGCATGGCAGCCTGCCGCTTGCACCTGCTGCCTCAGTTCCGCCTGCTGTTCGGCGCCCAGGCCGGGGCGGTGGGTCAGCAGGAACTGCTGCCCGCCGTGCAGCGCGCCCCACCGCTCATCGGTTGTGTGATGGTGCAGCGGCTGGTCTGCCGCCGCTGCTGCCAGCAGCCGTCTCTGCTGGTCCGATCTGCAGGCAGGGGCAGGGTGGGTGGATGCTCACAGCATTGCCAGCAGCTACCGCATCGGCACGGCGGGCGGGAGCGACCGAGGCGCCGGCGGCGGCGGCGGCGACGTGCCTTTGCAGACCCTGTGCCCGATGCTACGGCTGCTCACCTGTCAACATGTACACGCAGCGTGCGAGTGCGCAAGCGCAAGGAGGGCAGCACCGAAGCCCTGCCGCCCGCGACCGCCGCTCCCAGCAGCGCGAGCGCGAACAGCGCTCTTCTGAGGAGTGACCACCGCATGTCAAGCCACTGGCATCGCGTGCAAGCCGCACCCCAGGTCTACGAGTGCCGGGTTCTGCTCGAGCTGTGCACCAGCCCCGCTCGTGTGGCCTGTGACGTTTTTTCGCGGCCGGGAGGTGCGACAGATCTAGATTCGCACAGTGCCCCGCGAGTACAACAGGCTAAGTGTCGGCGCAGCGCGGCGCGCCGGCATGGGGGCCTCCTTCCGAAGCGAAGCGGGCGGGGCGCCATCCACGGCTTTGTCTACAAAACTTGCTGTTGCGGGCTCGCAATGGCGGGAACAAAGTGTGTGTAATGGTGCAGCAGAGGCGGTGATGGTGCCTGGCGGCACTTGAACAAACAGGAGTTATTGGGGAGGGATAGGTGCAGCGGCGAGAACAGCGGCAGATTGGAAAGTCGAGCGCAAGCTCTGAAGCCAAATGAAATAAGGAGACTAACACACAGGCAAAAATACGCTATTAATTTTCTACTAGGAAGCAGTGTCAGTAGTTCCCTAGCGTTTGTGGCAATCAGCACAGGCAGGGTGCAGCACGTGCTGCGCCACCGCCCAGCCGCTTCGTGTCGGGCAGCCAAACGGGCAAGCCTTGCCGGGTGGCGAGTTAGCCATGTATCAACGAATCACGGGATGGTAAAGTCCCCATAGTCAACTCCACCCACGCTCACGACGCCGGGGGTCTGGTTGGTGCAGGGCCCCCCGGGGTGGTAGCCCAGCTGCGCATCCAGCGCGGTGCACCGCTCCCACTGCAGGCGCAGCGGGCGGTCCAGCTGCTGAGCGCCCGCCTGCGGCAATGGGGGGCACAGCGGTGGTGACCGTCCCTCACTGTGACTGCAAGGCGAGGCAGCTTCGCCGACGTGGTCACCCCAGGCACCCTGCTGGTCGCTGCATCACTCAAGCAGCGCTTCTGGCCCACGTCGACCCTTGAGGACGGCCTCCACAAGGGCAAGGCGGCTGGCTGGTGCCCCCCGGGCTTGATACTGGGGCTTGATACCCAGCCGGCCTCCACAACCCACGCCCATGGCGTACTTTATCCTTCTTTATTTCCCCCACAACCTTCGCAACCTCCACAAGGGAGGGCAGCGCGCACCTCCACCAGCCACTTGTACAGGTCCACTCGGGGCGTGCTGGCTGCCCACACGTCGTCAGTCACAGACAGCACGTAGCGCCGACGTTGCAGGAACGTCTGCGATGGTGGTGCCATAATGGGTGTTGCACAGGCGGGCAGGGGTTCAGTGATGGAGTGGCGGGCACACCACCTGGGTTGGTGTGGACGTCCAGTGGCAGGGCCGACGCCCCTCCCAACTGGCCAGTTGTCCATCCGACTCCCCCGGCTCGCACCTCGAGCCACAGCGTTTCATTCACGCCTTGCAGCGGGTAGCCTCCGAGCTTGCTGTCCACGTCTGCGTTTCAACAGACGAGCAGCCAGGCGGCGGCAGGGTCAGGATGCCATCACCAGCAGGCATAAACAGTTGGCGACTTGCGGCGCAGCTGACCGGCGCAGCAGCAGCAGCAGCAGCAGCAGCAGTTGGCAATGGCGGCGGCTGTAGCACCACCACTACCAGCAGCAGCAGCAGTAGCAGCAGCAGCGGCGGCAGCAGTGACGATGGCGGCAACAGCGGCGGTAGCAGAGGCAGCAATCGACCCGGCCAGGGGCTCACAAGAGATGATGCCGTTGGCGGACCGTGCAAACACAGGGGAGCGCGGGTCGGCGCTGCCGTGCTGCACCCAGGTATCGTACAGCTGCGCCTTGGACAACGGCAGCCTGCAGGGTTTCAATGGCGGGGCATGCGTCTACGGCGGTGAGTGGCTGTTGCGGTGCGATGGCAGCTGCTAGGTCGGTGGCAGCACCAGGCCAAGAGCCTCGTCCTTGCAAGCCCTCATCCACCCCACACCGGTGCCCAGCAACGTGCACCCGCACACAACACGATAGCAGTGCATGCGCTGCCCCGAAACAGAGCAGGGCAAGTGCCCGCACCTAAGCCCCAGCGCGGCGGAGGCTCGCTGGGAGGGGAAGTAATAGAGCAGGTCCATCGCGCTGTCTTGTACTTGCCGGAAGATGGGGTCCCCTCCCAGCGCTCCCACGGCCTGCCACGGCAGCAGGCAGGCGGTCGGGCAGGGCAGCCATTGGGCAGGGCAGCATCTTGCCAGGAGCTACGAGCACACCCAGCACAGGGAAGCCCTTCAGCGCTGGCGAGATGCAGCTAGCCAGGCGGCGTCACCGGGCGGCAGCGGCGGCGGTGGCGCTGGCCAGTGGTTGCAGCAGCTGCGCGGCATGCATGGCAGGCAAAGCGCACCTCGATAAATCCATTCAGCCCAGAGGTGTCATTAATTGGCACGCCATAGTCCTCAGCCTGCACAGCGCAGCAAAGACGGTTTGCGTGCGCTGCAATCCCTTGCACTGCTCGGCGCTCGCAGCCATGCAGACATGTGGGCATGCATGCATGCCCCTGGCCGCTTACCCCCCAGTCTAGGGCGCCTGTGACTTCATGAGCAGTCACGTTGGCTGCCAGCTCAAGCAGAGCGTCCTGCGGCAGCCAGGTGAGGCACCTCCGCTCAGTGCAGGGCGTCGCGAGCTGCGCTGCACGCTCAGCCCCCTGCTGGCACACTGGCCAGCAGCAGGTGCTGCGGATCACCCCCGAGGCTGCATGGTGCATCCCACCAGCCTGCCCACCACTGTGCCGCCCAGCCCTGCCCACCGCACCTCCGAGAGAGCGCTGGCATTGCCCGTGCGTTCGGCCAGGATGCGCGCCAGCGCTGGCACAAAGGGCGCCAACGTGTTGTTCACCGCCTTGGCTTGCACGTACCGGTTGACCACCCAGAGGCCGTCGCCGGTGCCAGTCGTGAAGCCCGCCCTGCATTAGTATGCAGGCAAGGGCAGAGCAGGGCGTGGTTGGGAGGTAGCCTCAATGCGCCAAATGCAGCGATGTGCAAAGCGGAGACAGGCCGCGCGCATAGCCATGAAACATGAAGTGTGTGGTGGTGCAACGCGTTGCGCAACCGCACAACCGCCCCACCTGCCAAAGGTGATGCCCCGCCCATCACCCAAATCCGCCGCAAAATTGTCTGCAAGGATGGCAACAGAATTGCCTTATGTGGCCTGCGCACGGAGCAGGGGCATGCATGCTTGCGGGCCGGTTTGGCAGCAGCACGCTCACATTGAGGCTCCTGGCTGGAGTTTTCAAACACGGTGACGAGCTCATCGGCTCGTCTCCGCTGGTCAGCACTAAGTGGCACCCAGCTGTAGGGCGGGGCTGGCGGCCGAGGGGCGGGCGGCTGCGGCGGCTGCGGCGGTGGCAGAACAGCTGCTGGCGTGGGCAGCGGGCTTGGTTGAGGAGACGGCAGCTGTGGCGGTCCAGGGGGGGAACACGCTGATGTTTGGGTTAGCAGGGGAAGAGACAGCGGCTGCATGTTTGGGCGAGGCGTAGAAACTGGCACGTCACATCAAGCTGCGGAGTGCAGGTTGCGAGGCGGTGGGCTGTGGGAGGCAGGTTCCGTAGCAGGCTGCACTGCACTCACCACTGGCACGGTTAACGTTGGGGGGAGTTGTGGCGGCGGCGGTGAAAGCGGCATGACTGGAGGGGGTACCGCCTGGGCTGGCGGGGCCATGGGTAGCGACGGTTCTGGGGATAGTTGTGGGGGGTCGGCAGGAGGTGACAGGGGCTCAAGCGGCGGCCAAGAGGGTGGGTCCACAGGAGGAGGCAAGGGTGGCGGTGGGGCAGGACCCTGTTTGGGTGCCGGCGGTGGCTGGCTTGGCAAGGCTTGCAGCGGCTCAGCCGTCCCACTGCCATTGCAGCGACGACCTATGCTGACGCACCAGGTGAGGGTGATTGGATGGGAGCAGGAGGTGATGGCGCCGGCGGTGAACTTGCGGGTGGGAGAGGGGTTGGAACGGCGCGCGGCGGCGGCAAAGGCGAAGGCGGCGGCGGTGGCTCGGGCGGCCGTGGCGGCAAAAAGCCCTGCGCTGCTGCTGCAACGGTGGCTGTCGCCTGCGCCACTTGCTGCATCGCTTCTATTCGCTCCTGTACCGCATCGCTCAGCTGCCGCCGTTGCGGGCTGCCGTGCACGACGGCAGCCGGCGCCGCCCCTTGCAGCTGAAACAGCAGAGTGACCTGCAGGGCACATGCAAGCAACAGCGACCCTGAAACATGACCATAGGAGAGCAACTGCTGCCCACAGAGGTGGAGGACAGTGGGACCTGCTTGTCTGCGGTGGGGGGAAGTATGCGCAGCGCCGGCGGTGGCGCCGGCCCGCGCCCCCAGCCCCAGCGTTGATCGGCGCCTCACCCGGTAACTGCAACCTATAACGAGCGCGATGGCCACCAGCAAGGGGCCGAACGCTCGGCGGCGCCCCGGCAAGTTCGGACAGCGGCCAGGAGCGCCCTCCCCCTTCCCCGGAGCCATGGTCTGCAGTCTAATTAGATGAACCCAAACAACAATTAGCGGCCCTCGACTCCCCCAACTTGCTCCGCTGCCATTGCTGACTGAGCTAACGCGCCGGCGCCGGCGGGCCTGCCGAGCATGGCAGCTGCCCGTTGGTGTGTTGGTTTAGGTGCCCCGGTCGCAGGTTAGCTGCCATGAAATGCACCACGTGCCGGAAGTTCACAAGCTGTAAGGCGCATTGGGCGCCACCCGCTGGCCGCATCAGCAGCCGGACACCGGCACCCCACGGTGGGTTGCCCTTCTGCCATGCAACTGGCGGCTGGGCTGCTCCTAGTGCGGGCGCCCAGCTGGAGAGTTTGGTCAGAATTCAATCATACCTGCTGCATGTTGTCCACCTAAGGCATGAAAGAAGAAGAGCGAACTGTTGGCCCGCAGCACAGCACGTCGCAGCGTGGGCAGCCTTCGCCTCCTGCCTGGCTTCATCCCTGCCTGCTCAGTTCCAGCAGTGCTGTTTGCCAGGGCCTAGACAGCCCACAGCGTGCAGTCCTGCCGCACTGCTGCTCCCTATGCCGCTTTCAAAGCAGTCCAAGGCGGGCTGGCCGTCGCTCCTCCCACTCGTGCTGCTGGCCCTGCAGCTGGGCGCTGTCCAAAGCAGCAGGGCCACCTTGGCTGCACCAGCTGACTCCTCTCCCGCCGCTCCTGCTGCCGCACTGCCAGAGACGGCAACCAGGCCCCTGGGCGGCGTGACCCCGCTGGCGCCCTTCTCGCGCATCCTCAGCTGCCTGCCCTTCAGCCTGCTTATCCAGCCCACAACGGGCAGCTCGGCTGCTGCCCAGGACGGCAGCCCCGCCTACCGCCTGCAGCTTGATACCGAGGACGCCGGCATTGCGGCAGCTTTAGATTACAACGTCAGCGCTGATGGCACGCTGCTCCTGAGCCTGGCGCCCAACATCACCACCAACAGCTGCGCATCCGTCACCGTGGGGCTGCCGCCGGATGCGCTGCGTGAGGTGCGACTGCTTGCTGCTGCACCTGTGCTGTTGCTCTGCCGCCTTGGGTGGCGTTTTTTTGCTGCTCCCGGCAAAGTCATCGCTGGGGAGCCCCCATCGATCTGTCGGTCAGCCCTCGCCTGGACTGCAGGTCCGCGCATCAGTGCCTGTTGGCTTTACCACCGGCTTTCAGACCGGCTCACTGGCCACCGACGCGAGCGGTGCCTCCCCTGCGGTGGTGATCGACGGTAAGTGCTCCAGCGCTTGGTGCTACACAGCTGCTCAGCGGCGGTTTTTGCAGGGTGAGGTGCGCCCATCCGATCTCACTCTTGGTTACTCTTGGGAAACATGCGACCCCACTTGGCTGGCTGGGTGTGCAGGCCCCTTCAACCTGCCCTCTCTCAAGGCGGCTTTGGCGTATAGCGGGCAGGGCGACCCGCGCCTGATCATCCGCGGCGCAACGGTCGACAGACTCATGGTAGCAGCCAACAGGTTGGCGCCTCTGTTTTGCACACTCGGCTGACTGTATGTTGATGCCAGCCACATTCTCTGCACGTGCGTTCCATGCGCAGGTGCACCTGCATTACCACCCTGTTTGCGAGTGGCCACTTCCGCGACGTGCGGCTGCACACAGAGAACCAACGTTGCCCCGACATTGATCAGTTTTCTGCCAACACGCCCCCCTGCACCATCCCGACTGCTGTGGTGGCTGTCGGCACAGGTGTGGGGCTGATTTGGGTTGAGCTTGTGCAAGTTTCTGCATGGCCAGATGATGACGGCCGCATGTCAGCCATGCCACCGCTTGCCTCACACCACTGTGCAAGCACCTTCCGCAGAGCGTGTCGCTGTGAATGGCAGCGCCTCAGTCTTCACCTCTAACGCCAGCCTGGCCATCCAGGGAGTGGCAGGGCCGGTGGTCAGTGCCAACGCCGGCACTTGCAACCTGCGCCTGCCACCTAGCGGACGGATCTCCGCTCAGCCCTGCCTCATCACCGGCAGCCCGATGCCCGCCCAGGCAGTGGAGGCTGTGGGTGCCGTGGCACACGCGGCAGGCGCCTTCAACCAGACCTGCGGCTTTGACAGGCAGCACAACAGTGAGGGATTTCTGTTCGTCGCCGGGAGCAGCGACAGGGAGGCTGGCGTAACCTGCATTGGCAAGCATGTGTGAAGGCGGCCTAACCTCCTGCTTCCCCTTCCCATTTGCCCGGCAGTGTTCCAAGACTGTCCGGCCAACGTGTCTGAGTTTGACCAGGTTTCTGGCCTGCAATCCGCCGTGACGGCACCTGTGCCGCTGCCCACCCCACTGGCGGGTGAGCCTGGAACTTGCAGGAGGCTGGACTCGGTCTCTGAGGCTCGCTTACGGCTGTGCCAAGATGGGTAGCTCTCCACATGTGCCCCCCATGCAGAGCAGGCCCTGCAGGATCTGCTGGCAAATGCGAGCCAGCTGGCGGCACGTGCAGCTGCCGGTGATGCTCAGGCTGCTGCCAACCTGACAGCTGCGGCAACCGACCGCAACGATGTTGACCTGCTGGTGCCCCTGACGGTGCGCAGATGCTGGCTGTTTCTTTACGCAGAGATCAGGCCGCAGAGACCAGGCCGAGCCGCGCTAGTAGAAGCTCCGCACTGCTGCCTCCTCTCACACTGCCTTGCAGCCTGTCAGCCCGCCTGGTGCAGGTGATTGCCCTGTCTGAGGGCGGGCGGCAGGGCGCCCTCGCCGCCTTTGAGGAAATGAAGTGGGGCTGCTCCACCCGCTTCGGCTGCCGAGACAGCTTCCAGCGGTGAGCTGCTTCAGCCCTAGCCAGCAGCAGGTCAGCCAGACCTTAAGATAGGAGTGCAATGACGCGGGGCAGGGGCCCGTTGCGCACACTTCCAGCAAGAACAACGTTGATTGTGAATATCCCTGCATTCCTGGCCGTGCAGCGCCATGGCTGTGCTGATCAACAGAAACGACACAGCCACCATTCGCGCTGCCCTGGAGCTTGGGGCCGAGTGGGGTGAGCCGGCTGCCGGTGCATTTGTTGTTCCCACGTCGCCCCTGTTGTTGTGCTCCCATCATGTTGGGTCCTTCCCTCATCTTGAACCACCCCGCACCGCTGCAGAGGGCTTGGACCCACTCAACGAGGGCATGCTGTCCGAGGGGGGCTTGTGGGTGGCTGGAGCCGTTCGAGGGGAGTGCACGGGCAACCAGGTGCGGTGGCAAGGGCGTGTTAATACTTCGCTAGGGGCAGGAGCGCCACACGCAGCTGACACAGGCTGGGGCATTGTCAACTGCTCGTGCGCATCTAATCTGTGGTGCCCCCACCGTGCTGCAGTGGTGCACAGCCGATTTTGGTGGCGTGCAAACGCCCAATGCGACTACCCTGATGCTGGTGAGAGTTGAGATCTGTGCACGTTCAGCCCTCTTGCGCATGCAGCTGTTCCGCCTCCTGCCAGCGGCAAAACGAGCAGGCAGCGGCTCTCTGGTCCCCTCGCCACAGGCGGCTGGGCTGTCACTGGCTGGTGGGCACTTCCGTGATGCAGTCAGTCATGCCGCCGCCTCCTCCATCTGCACGGGCTGCAACAAGTGCTGGAAGCCGCCACCGCTGAGCTGTGACCAGGTCAGACACAGTGCGTGGAGACGCTTGCAGGGATCTCCGCAGTGCACACATGTTGCGATGCTGCACCGGCGGCATGTGGGTGCCTGCTAAGCGCAGTTCACATTGCTCCGACAGCGGTGCTCAGATTGCTGAACTAGCAGCCCGCCTCCCGCTCCACTGCAGGTTCGCTCCGCCCTGGCGGAGGCAGTGGTGCTCGCCCCGCGCCTGGGGTACAGCAGCGGGCAGGGCGTGATGCAAAACGCTGTGGCAGCCTCCGATCCGGAGTGGCAGGCCTGCGTGTTTGGAGCGGCGGCGCCGCCTGCGGCTGAGCCGGCTGCAGTGGCTGGCCGCAACGACTGCCACCCTTGAGCAGCAGCGCGGCTGGTGTGCAGTGCGTTGAAAGCTGTGCTGTTTGCCGCTGTCTTGTTTGATGTCGCATGCTAAAGCATGCACCTGCCACACGCCAGCTGTTCTGTTCATAGCGGTTGATCGCACATGGCAAGGCACTTGCATCCACTGCTGCAGCACCATGGCAAGCCTGATTGAGCAGTCGGCGACACCTCGGGCAGGGGGCGGCCGGTGTCCCCGCCCCGGTGCCCGGCGGGCTGTCCTGTGTGGGCAAGGCGGCCTGTGGCACCCAGGATCGCTTCTGGATGTCGTCACATGCGCTGTGGCGCTGCCAGGGGGCAGGGAGAGGGGTGGAGCAAGCCAAACAAGGACATGGACGGCTGCCACATGTGGGTCAGCGGCAGCGGCGTGGGGCTGCAGAGAGGTGCATCGAGCTCGGCACTGCGCCGCAAGCAGGCGGGAGGGCGCCGATGATGCAGAGCCCTCCTGCATGCCGGCCGCCACGCTGCCACCCCGGGGTACATGGGCCCTGGGGGCGCCTGCCTCAGCCTCTTTGTCGAGGAGCACCGGGACACAGGTGCGCTGGACCGTCTGCAGCAGCGCGGGGGGAGCGGCGCCATGCAGCATTGGCGCGCGGCGGGCCTGGCGGCTGGCGGGGCGGCCACGGCCTTCCAGGCCCCTCAGCATCCTGCCCGGACGCGAATGGGCCAGGCGGCGGCGCCTGGGCAGCCCGGCCGAGCAGCGGTGGCACTGGGGGCGCGCTCGAGCACATCAGTGGGCGATGGGCGCTGACCCTGGCGCTCCTCGGATGCCGCTGAACCCGCAGGAGCGTCGCCATGGTGCAAATCGGCAAGAAGGCGGCCGCCGGCCCCAAGAAGGGCAAGAAGGCCCTGACCTTCACCATCGACTGCTCCAAGCCCGTGGAGGACAAGGTGCGAGGCGCGCCGAGGGGCCGCCAATGCGCCCTGCGAGCCGCCGCCGCCGCCGCCGGCACATGCGGTGGCGCTCCTGCGAGGCCGGCGTTGGCAGCAAAGCAATCGGCATCTGGCAGTCGCAGCCTGGAGCGCAGCTGGCGGCGGCGAGGAGCTTGGGGAGGCAGCACCTCGTCGCTGCTGCCGCTGCCAGCCAACCAGCCACCCACCCGCTGCCGCCGCCGCTCTGCTGCCCGCCCACCTGCACCTGCTTGCTGCCGCCGCCCGCCCACCCTTGTTGTGCCGTGCTTGTTGCTCCTCTCGTCTTCAGATCATGGAGATTGCCTCCTTCGAGAAGTTCTTGGTTGACAAGATCAAGGTGCAGGGCAAGACCGGTGAGCACGCGCTGCTGCTGTCTTGGTCGCTAGCTGTGCCCCTGCTGCTGCATGTGTCGGCCTGGTGCCTGGTGCCTGCTGTAGTGTGTGCACCGTGCAGCTGCCAATGCTGCAGTGCTCTGTTTGCTGCCCATGCGCCAATGCACACGAGTGCTTCTGCTGGAGGGAGGCCTGCGGGCCGCTGGCGGCACGGCAGCAGCGCCTGGAGCGATGAGGGCAATGAGCAGCGCAGCTCGAGCTGGCCGGTGGAGCACAGGGACAGCCAAGTTTAGGCAGCTTTGGAGCAGCGCCCAGCGGTCTGGGCAGCTAGCTGTAGCAGGTGCACGCCAGCCGGCGGAGGCAGCAGGAGCAGCGGTGGACAGGGAGCTCAGGAGCGGGCTGGGGCTGCTGCTCGCCGATCAGAGACAGCTGGGGATTTGTGCAGCAAACAGGCATCACCAACTGGAGCCAGTACGAGCTGGCGGGGAGCTGGCGGCGGATGGTGGCTGGGCAGCAGGCTGGTGCAGCGGCTGCCTCGGCTTCAGCGCATGCAGCTGTGGACAGTGTGGCAGCGCGCGTGGAGTGCTGCTTCGGCCTGGAGCAGCAGGCAGCACAGCGTGGCACCCACACTTGCTGCTGTCTTCTGCTGGGCGGCGTCGCTGCCCGCAGCCCTGCTGCTGACCTGCAACTTATGGTGTGCATCTGATTGTGCTGCAGGCGTGCGGCGACCGCGTCGCATCTGGCGCCCTGCTCCCAGCGCCCCTCGAACGACCAACTTGCACCTGCTGTGCCTGAACACCGCCGGCTGCTCCCCTCGATCTGGCTGCAGGCGTGCTGGGCGAGAACGTCAAGGTGACCCGCGACAAGACCAAGCTGACGGTCACCTCGGAGATCCCCATGAGCAAGCGGTACCTCAAGTACCTCACCAAGAAGTACCTGAAGAAGGTGCGGGGCTGGCTGTGTACGGGGGGTGGAAGATCCTTCCAGTAGGGCAGTAGGGGCGGATGATCTATGATGTTGCTGTGGTTGTCAGTCAGTGGGGTGCCTAAAGCACCTCCCCGACAAGTAGCTGAAGCAAGTGCGAGCGGGGCAGCCAACTGTCCAGCCGCGGATGGGCTGCCGGCTGTTGGAAGCGCTTGTCATGAGCGGCCGGGACAGTGCTGCTGCAGCCTGCGGTGCGGTATGGCCCACGGGCGATGCTGCTCTCTGTAGCGGCTGCCCAGCCATTGGCCAGCTGCCGCGCCCACCAGGCAGCACCCGCTGGCGCCCAGGCAGCTCAGCACACGGCTCCAGCACATGTCGGGCAGCCCAAGGTTGCAGCCTGAACGGTGGATTATGCTGCTGCCGGTGCCCTGGCACACTTGCGCACCGATTGTGCAGCAGTACAGTGCCTGCACGCCCTTGTGTTCTCACCTGTATGCTCTCCACCCCCCACTGCCCGCCCGCAGCACAACGTGCGCGACTGGCTGCGCGTGATTGCCTCCAACAAGGACCGCTCCGGTGAGCCTTGCTCGTAGCCGCAGGGTTGTGCGTCCAGCCACGGGATGGATGCACAGCATGGACCCAGCATGCTCTGCCGGGCACCGGGATGGATGCACAGCATGGACCCAGCATGCTCTGCCGGGCACCACATGCCGTGCTGCACCGGGCCGCGGTAGGCAAGCACCAGACTAGCCGCTGGCATTGTCAAACTCGACCCACATCACCCCACTGATCCACAACCCTTTGCCCCTTGCCTGCTGCAGTGTACGAGCTCCGCTACTTCAACATTGCGGACCAGGCGGAGGAGGAGGAGGACGAGGAGTAAGCGTGGCGCCCCAGCACCTGAGGCAGAGGCTGGCGCCCGCCCTCCCCGCAGCAGCAGCGCGCGGCGGTGCGGATGCAGAGGGGGTGAATGCAGCGCGCGGGTGCCCCCTCCTGCCCGCACCCCCGCTCACACTCGGTCTTGCCTGGGGCCGCCCCGCGGCAGCAGCGTGTAAGACACACCTAGCAAACTGATGAGCAGGATGGCTGCTGATTTGGGCGGGGAGCTGGGAAGACTGCGAGGAGATGGGGCTGACAGCCAGCTGCCTGGCCGGGCATGGTCGCTCATGCGCTGGGCCAGGGAGAGCAGCGATGACGACCATGATAAAACAGGGGCAGCAGAAACGTGGCAGCAGGGCGCAGGCAGTGGGGCGGGCGCCCCGGAGGCGGCAGCGCGGGCGGGCCTGTGGCATGCACCTGGGGTTACCGCCCCCCCCCCCGCCTGCGGCTCGACCCACTTCCACCTCGCCGTAACACGGTTTTGCAAGCAGCTGGGTGGCGGGATGGCGAGCTTGGAGCTGGCGCAGCGCGCCCCCACGCAAGACCGGGAGCCGGGCCGCCTGGTGCGCGTTGCAAATGCCACTAGAGCGGTCCAATTGAACGCATGCAACGGCGCGGGGGCAACAAGGCGCCGGAGTTACGCTCAGAATCACCCTGGCCCCTCCCGCTTCCCAGGGCCCGTATCAAGCCATGGAAGGCACCACGCTAGATCGGGGAACGCCTGATGAGGCGCTGGAGCCCGCCGGAAGCAGCGAGCTGGCCCTGGCAGCGCTGCCGCCGCCGCCGCCGCACCCCGGCGCAGGCGCTACACTGCGCCTTGCAGCCTGGCTGGCGCTCCTGTTTGCTGGCTATGGCATCCAGCGCGGCCTGTGCGCCGCGGGCCTGCCCTACGATTGCGAGCGCATCGATGCAGCAACAGCCTTCACCACCGTCACCCTGCTGGCCTTCCTCGGAGGCGGCCTGGGCTGGCTGGTGGGGGCGACGCAGCCCGCCCGCTTTGCATGGCTCACCGCCCCGCGCCAGGCGTGGGTCTGGGTCGTCTATGCGGCTGTCTTTCCCTGCTACTCGGCGCTGAGCAACATACCGGCGTTGCAAGCCAGCCTGGCCAGCGACTCCTTCTCAACCGCTTTCCTTGCGGTCAACATTGCGGGTGAGGAGGGAGGCGGGAGCCTGGGAGGCACCGCCTGGTTTGTCTGCTCTGGTCACTTCTCGTGCCTCGCATCACTGGCTGGACGTGTGAGTGTCGACTGTGCTTCCAGCAGCGTTGCCTAGATGCGCTTGCAATCCATGCATTGCAGTTGGAGCGGTGGGGCTGGCTGTGCTGGCGTTCCACATCTGGCTGGCTGTACAGCCGCCGCTCAGCAGCATGCCCACCGGCATCAAGTGGTGGCCGCCGTCAGCAGCAGCCTCAGCAGCGGCCTCGGATGCAGCCTCAGATGCCAGTGAAGCAGGCAACTCACCACATTGGACCATCGGCGCGGGCCTGCGTGCCAGTCAGCGGCCAGCCAGCCGGGGGCAGCTGTTGCCACATGAGGGCGGCAGCGGCGGTGGCAGTGGCACTGGAACCGACCAAAGCGGCAGCGCCAGCGGCAAGCCGGGCAGCAGCGCGGCGCCTACTTGGCGGTGGCGGCAGCGAAGACGGACGCTTGCGCTCTACCTGCTGCCGCGCCTGCTGGTGCTCGGCTACTTTGCGGCTTGGCTGGCGGCGCTGCCGCTCTCTGGAGCCTACTCCCTGCACCTGCACCACTATGCGCTGGGCTGGGCGGCCGCCTGCTTTGCAGCCTTCAACCACCCTGTGTCCGGGCTGCTGCTGGCCTTTGGCACAGCAGTGTTTGTGCAGGTGGGAGGTTGTGGGGGTGACAACAGGATGATGGGGAAGGTGCTGGGTTGGCCGTGCTGACCTATCAGCCTGCTGCTGTTACGCTGTGCTTGCATGCCGTGCCATCCATGAGCAGCTTCGGAACGTAAACAGCTGGTCGGTGTGACCTGCATGCTGTGTTGGATTATCCCTGCATGGCTGCCTACGCACTTATTTATGCACTTTGACAGCTCACCGGCGTTGCCCACGCCCTTCTCCTATCTCTGCAGGGCGGCGCCGCATACGGCTTTGACGCCCTGTTCAAGCCCGCCACCCGGCCGCCCGGCGGCTGCCTGCCGGTGTCCAGCAACAGCACGGGGCAGATGGTCTGCGCCTTTTGGAGCGCGCAGCCCTTCCACCTCTCCTTCTGCTCCAACACCTCCTGGATACCTTGGTGCGCTGGGCTGGGGCATTCTGAAATAAATGAGTTTCTCGATGGTTGATCATCCAGCATTCACCTGCAGTTTGGCTGGTGACGGCGAGGGCAAAGTGCTGGTTGAGTGCACCCACAGCCGATCAGCTGCTGAACAACAGCCGGGCGTTTCCCACCCCCTCCCCCGTTCCCTAGGTTTGACTGCACCATCCCATGGCCCTGGCCCGACACCGACCTGAGCCGCCTCTCGGCCGCGGGCATGAACGCTGCAAGCACATTGCCAGTGGGAGCAGCGGCTGTGGGGCCGGCAGCAGCGCCGCCAATGTCAGCGCCGCTTGCCCTGGCCCCAGGGCAGGAGCTGCTGCTGTGATGGCATCCTGCAGCCCCTGCTGCGCGGTCTTTGTACTATTGGGTGCCTGTAAGCTGCTAAATCTGCTCGTCTTTACTCTACTGGTCGGGTGCTCAGTGTTACACCGTCGATACAGGGGTGGCAGCCGGAAGGGGTCAATGCTCTCAGGTAGGAAGGAGGGGAGAGGAGGGGGATGAAGTACACCGCTACTGCCACAGGGAATGAATCGGGCGGGTTGGGTCCTGTGCATACAACTACAGAGCGGCAGCGCGCAGGGGGGCGGTGCCGCTTGCGTTCACCGAAAGGAGTGTGGTACAACTAGGCAGCACATGGCACGGGGCGGGCCGCAGGCGCGGCGGGCGGCGGGCATGCGCCGCCGCGCCGGCCTGGCCGACCCGCAATGAAATAGCGGGGTGGGGGGAGGGGTGCGGTGCCGCCGCGCCGGCGGCTGGGAGGCCAGCGGACACAAACGGCGCTCCGCTCCTGCCTGCTGCCCGCACCCTCCCCAGGCGGGAAGGCAGAGCGGGGGCAGGCAGGCGGGGGGAAGACAGGGGCGTAGGGGTACGAGGGGTGCGCCAGGTGGCGCGCGGCGGCGGCGGACGGCGGTGTGCAGGGAAGGGTGGGCGGGGGGCCCTGCCGGGCGACACATGTATCTTTCGGGGCAGGGCCTGCGCCCACCAACACCGCCACCAGCTCAGGCAGCGGCAGCGAGAGCGCGTGGCATGAGAGGCGGCAGCTCGCAGCGTGGGGCACAGGGGCACAGGGGGCGCCCTGCCCGCCCCCCGCAGCGAGCGGCCGGGGAGAGCTACAAAAACGAGGGAGCGGCAGCTGCAGAGCACACGTGTGGGGACATGCGTGGGAATAAAAACCAGGGCGGTCGGGTGGGGCGCCGCCGGCGGGAGCGGCGCCGCAGGTCAGTCAGCGTTTACTGGTTTGGTTGCACCCTCAATCGCAGTGCGGTACAGCGCGGGCTACAATGGCTCCTCGGCACAGCCGCCAAGGCCGTGGGCCACAGCCGCCGGCCTGGGAGCGCCCAGGCCGGCCTCAGAGCTTGACGGAGACCT
>RRZL01000077.1:1078959-1107062 GCA_006782975.1 Chlorella sp. Dachan | reverse complement strand
GGCGGCGCGGGGCTGGCGCCCTGCTGCCGCAGCAGCTGCTGTGCCAGCTCCGGAGCGATGCCGTGCAGCCCGCCCGGCGGCGGCCCGGCACCCGGGTGCCCCATCATCGGCAGCTCGTTATACAGCGTGGGATTGTCCAGCGGGGGAGGCAGCTTCTTGCCACTGGCCACCTGCGGTGCAGCAGGGCACACCGGGGGCGGGTTGTGGCCGGGCAACACCTCGCATGCATGCATGCATGCATGCGGCGCATGCATGCGGTGCAGCAGCGCTGTGCATGCAGCGATGCGGCACCAGCAGGCGGCAGCAGCGGCACCAGCCAGCTGAGGATGCCATGCGGCGGCTCGGTCAAGCTCGGTCAACAGCTGCAGCACCCACCTGGGCGCGGTAGAAGCGGTCATAATCCTCGTCCAGCCGGATGTCCCCCAGCGCCCCCAGCTTGGCGGCATCCCCAGCCGGCAGCTGGTTCTGTGGCGGGGCGGGGCGGCGGCGAGTGGCATGATTTAGCAGCAGACAGCGGGGCACAGCGGCAGCAGGATGTGTTGCGTGCAGGGCAGGCAGCGCAGCTGCGATTGCAGAATCTGCCAAAGCAAGCAGGGAGCTGGCGAATCTGGGCGGGGGGCGGCTGCCGCCAGCGCTGGCGGCCGGCAGCTCGAGCGCTGGCGCATGCAGCTGCTGCGAGCTGTTGCTCGCGCTCCACGACTTTGTTCCTCTCCTTGCAGCGCATATGTGACCACGCAACCTCTGTGTGCTGCTTCGGCAGCAGCCCCGGCAGCGGTGGCGGCGCAACGCATGCGACGGCGGCGGCGGCGCACCAGCTGCGCTGCCCAGCGGTCGTCCAGGTGTGGCGGCGCGGAGATGGCACGGGGAATGTCCAGCTCATCCAGCAGCCCCGCCACATTCTGGTTCAAGTCGCGCCTGAGGAAGCAGGCAGCGCGAGCAGGGGGCATGGTGTCAGGGGGTGGCCTGCGCCCGCTTGCAAGCACTGCAAGCTGCTCGGGGCACCCACCAGTTGGGACTGAGGTTGCCGCCTGGCCCCCCGTCCTGCCGGGGCGCTTGGCCGAACATCGCTTGCCGCCGCCTGCTCCCTGTTGGCTGCCTTTCAGGCGGCCATGGCTGCTCCACGTGCTTGTGCAGCGGCTCCGCTGCTCCTGTGCCGTGCGGGAGCGCCGCCACCAGCACTTCATTCGGCTGCTGCGCCCTGCCCACCATTGATCCTGAGGCGGCCTCAACGGGGCCGTTGCGGCCATTCCCCGTTCACACCCATTATGTTTAGGCTACGATGCACCGAATGGGCGACTTGCAAGCGACTCCCCGCCGGCCGCCTGCCCTCCCCTTGCCGATACTTTGGGTGCACCTAGCAGGGGTTGCTGCGCCTCAAAAACTCTGAATTTGAATGCTGGGTCTGCTGGTTATGCGGCGTGGCAGCGCAAGAGGCACCGGCTGGGCTGCACCCTGCCGAGAGCGGCGGCAGCGTCGGGGCGGCGGCAGCCGCCCGCAAGCATGCATGCATTGGGGCAGCAGCCGTTTGGGTGCTCCTGAAGGCCAGGGTTGCTGTTGCATGGGACTAACGAGCGTTGGCAACACAGAGCAGGACATCTGCAACTCGCCCAGGTGCGGCGGCCTGCATGCTATGTCGAGGGGCAGCAAGGCGCCTCCGAGAGCCCCGCAACTGCCTGCCTGGTCGGCAGACGTGCCATGCACGGAGCCTCAGCGCTTGCCAGAGAAGCCGCTGTGACCATTGGTAACAGGATGTCGTGACTGGTTGGAGAGCAGTTCAACGGGTGTTGCAGCAAGGGATCGCCGCCCAAGCGTCGCAGGGGGATTGTGACGTGCCGGGGCACAGACGGCTCGTGCGCGTGGTTGTGATGCTGTGCGGCGCGGTGAAGCTGTCAAGGAGCCCATTGAGCGGTGTCATACGAAGGAAAAGGGGGAAACACGCGCGCGAGGTAGGCAGCCGCAGCGCAGCGGCGGCATGGGAAGTCCGCCGCCCTGCTCCCCCCACCCAAACTCAGCTTGGTGCGCCTGGCACTTGGACAAGTGTGCAGCTTGTGCGCAGCCTGCAGGCGCTGTTCTAAGGTGGTAGCTCAGCTCTCGCCTCGTCCGTCGGCCTTCCGGTCGTCCAAGGCAAGGCTGGCTGCTCCTGTGAGCTGCAGGAGGTGGGACAGGCACGTGCAGCAGTCTGGCCAGTGCCCATGCTTGGTCCAACATTCTGGGCTCGCCGCCGCCACTCGCCTCGAGCCGACCCACACTTGCCTGCAGGCAGAAGCTCTGGTCCAGCCGATCATGCAGCAGGTGACCAGCACCTGAAACTGCACATCAAGTGGGAAGCTGCGTCCCACCTTGCAGCCTGACACTGTGGCCCAGTGCCATGCAGGGCGAAGACGCAGGGGAAGGCAGCGCCTGCGCGGCTGCTGATGGTTGGAGGCAGCATTGGCGCACGCCAAGCGTTGCAGCAGCGCTGGCCACACCACTGGCGCCGGACGAGTGCCTCGTTGGCGTTGCAGACGGACGCTCTTGGAAAATTGACGTGCGTTAAGCATGCCTTGGCCAGCCTCACTAGCCCAGCCTCAGATGTGTTGACCTCGCTTGCCAATGGCTGTTGCAGACACGAGCTTGCGGAGTCAGGATATACATCTCCGGCTTCACCAGGCAGCAGGCGGCAGTGGGGCACGATCTGTGCGTTATTTGGCGCGTGCACTGCGGCGGTGGCAGGTTTGGGGAGCAGGCAAGTGGATAGAGGGGGCCGCTGTGAGCTGCTCAGCTAGGATGTGCCGGTGCAGCCAGGTGTGCAGGGATGGCCAGGCAATGAGGTGCCTCGTCTTCTGGCCCCTCACAGTCGCAAATGAATGAGCTCAACGTGCCTTCCGCTGGCTACCGAAACGATGCTGCACTGATGCAGCAGCTCAGGCATGGTTCAGCCCGTAAGCCATCACGTGGACCGTGCAGAGCAAGCACCCAGACACGTTGCAAATGCAGAGCCTGCTCTACAAAGCTTGCAGCGTTGAGCAGTGCGATTTGCTTGTTTACAGAACCATTGGCGATTCAAAGCAGCTGCCAGCCTTTCTGTCGGCTGTATTGCTGGGAGAGAGCAAGGAGCAGCAGCAGGAGCAGCAGCAGCAGCAGCAGCCACGCAGGCGGCAGCAGCGGGAGAAGCCGTGGGGCAAGTGGGGGAAGCAGGAGCAGCGGCAGCAGCAAGAAAGGCTGGAGCGGCAGCGCAGGGAGCGTGAGGACCAGCAGAAGCAGCAGCGGGCGCAGCGCCGCATGCAGCGCATGCAGGTGCAAGAGGGGCTGGAGCAGCCGGGGGCGGCCCAGCAGCTGCTGCCTGCAGCCAGCCCTCCGGCTGGGAGCCGCAAGCGCAAGCAGCAGCAGCCCGTGCGAGTGCCGCAGCTGCAGGCGGGCACATGTGCCGAGTCGGGGCCAGGGGTGGGAGCAGGGCAGCATGCAGAGGCAGCCGCAGAGGTGCAGCAGGAGCACGTAGATCAGGAGGCTCTGGCCTTGGCAGGTCCAGAAGTGGAGCAGCGACAGCATGGCGAGGGCAGCTTGCCTCCTACACAGCCCGCCTCCCCTGCAGGAAGTGGAGGGGCAGGGGCAGCGGCCGCGGCTGCCCTTCCATCAACCGCGCAGCAGCTGCAGGCCCCGCCAGCAGCTCAGGAGCTGCATCTGGCCGCAGCTGCGCTGGGTAGCGATGCCCCTGCTGCAGGCACGCTGCAGCACCGGGGGAAGAAGCAGCAGCTGGGCGGAGTAGGCGAGGTACGCCCTGCCCCGGGTGAGCCCCGCAGGGCGATGGGCGGGCCAGCACCCGGGGCTGCACCGCAGCAGGCATCCACTGCCGCTGCACCGCTCCTGCGGCCCAGCCCAGCGTAGGCTGCACTGATGGCAGCCCCCGCAGCAGAGGCGGCGCAGCGAAGGGTGGAACAGGCAGCCCTGGCCTTTGCTGCGGCAGACAGGGAGGCGGCAGCCAGCATGCTGCGCCCGCTGCAGCAGCTCCTGCTGGCGCTGGGCAAGAAGGGCGGGGCGGCCTTGCAAGTAAGCCGGAATGGGCTTTCATGTGTGTGCTCGAGCCATTGTCCGATCCTGCACAGCAGACAGTTGGGTTGGACTGCAGTTGTGCACGTGGGGCAGCATGTCCACCGTCTGGCTGCTGGCAAGATTGTGCACACGTTGGATTGCATCAGAGCAGCTCATCTCAATGCCATGATGGCTCCCACTGTCGCTCAGGAGGTGGTGGCGGGCTGGGCCGGCTACTCGGTGGCCCGGCAGCAGGACCTGTTTGATGCCGCGCTGCTGGTGTCCAGCGAGGGCGACTGGGGCCAGCTGGAGGGCCAGCTGCGCCTGGCACTGGACCTCACAGCTGGGGGCTGAAGCGGCACTGGGGGCAGTGGCAGCTGAGGGGGCGGCGGCGAGGGGCTGCTGGCCAGCCATGCTCAGTGTGGGGGAGGTTGCAGCAGGGCATGCGGGGCGGCAGTGGGGTTAGGCTGCAGGACCAATGCATGATTGCCATTGTACAGCAACAGGGGAACGGGCCAGCACGGTTGATGAGCACCTGCTTATAAGCTTTTTGTTGCAATTTCAGGTGCCCAGAAGGAGCGGAAGTGTGGTGGCGTTGAGGGATCATGCATGGCCTGGCGAACCATCACAAGTGGATTACAAGTGCGTATACATTAAAACGTGCACACTGATCAGCCTGCCGCTGCAATTTGGGCCCCGGCCAGCAGCCTTGTCGAGTGGGGCTGTCGGCGTCGCCTGCGGCAGCGGGGGCAGCGGCGGCGGCATGAACTGCAAACTTGGGCGGGCAGCGGCAGCGGCGCGGCAATTTCCCACCCACCCGCACGGGCTGCTGGAGTGCTGAGCGGGGCGGCAGGCGCAGCTGTCGTCCGCTGGAGGAAGAGCTCAGCCACCCCGCGCTCCCGGCTATTTTCGGCCGCCGGGCAATCGCCCAGATCGGCATTCGCCCGTTGTGTTACAGCAGTGCTCCCGGCACGCGGCGCAGCGCTTTGGCAGCCGACTCGGCGTTACCCCACACGCAGCGCCGCTCTTCCGCACAGCCCGGCAGCTGCATATCACTTGGGACATCGCGCCGGTTGCTTGGCACCGCTCAGCGGCGTCCCTTGCCCCACCCGCCAGACAGCCGCCGCCGGCGCTCAGCCGCCGCCGCCTGGGGCACAGCTGCCGATGGTGTCGTTCAAGCAGGTGGCCTTCCTGCCCGAGCCGTCCTCCCCGCAACGCAAGGCGGCCTATGCCGCCGATGCAATGGAGGGTGGCGGGCGCACGCAGACGACGCCCAGCAAGTTCAAGGGGTGGGTGCTGCCCAACCGCTGCCGTCGCCGCCGCTGCTCACGCGACCACCCACCTCCCTCAATGCTGCTGCTTGTTTCAGCAGCTGAGCCGCACCCACCTGCTGTCCCGGCTCCCGTCCCCGCAGGCGCATGGCGCGCAAGGCAGTAGCGGCACACCCCACTGCGGTGGCCGCTGCCGTGCTGGGCGCGCTCATGCTCTGCTGCTACCTGCTGTTTGCCAGCCAGAGCGCCTTCAGGTGCGGCTGGATTGTATTGAAAGCGCGGATGATGTGAAGGTCCCGCGTCTGGGTGGCGATGTCAAGGTGCTGGGTGCTGACGCCGGGATACTGTGTGTGTAGCGGCTCAGGCATGTGTTCCCCGCACCCTGCCCCATTCCCTCTCCGCAGCCTCCAGGCGCTGTCGGTTGGCGGGGCCGCCGGCCTGCAGGGGGGCCGTCGCTTTGGCGATGGTGGCGCCAGTACGTTGGTCATCTACGTGTATGCGCACACAGGTGGGCGGCAGGGCAGCGCAGTCATGGCAGCAGCAGGGTTGTGGGTGCTGGCACCAGTGCTGGCTCGTGCATTCAGGCGCCGCCAATTTCGGGTGCCGCAAGTTGGTGCTGCTGCTAGCTGCTTGCTCGCCCACCTGCGATGGTCTTTGTCAAACGGTCCTACCAACAGACCCAGAGTACGAGGACAACCTAAAGTACTTTTTGGAGAAGGGGGTGCGCCCCGACGACGGCTGCGACTACCTGCTGGTGGTGCAGGAGGTGGGTGGCTGTGTGTGCAGCTCACTGCATGGATGGAATGGATGCAATGGATAGAATGATTGCACTGGATGCAATGGGTGCACCAATGGGTGCACACTGCGAGGCGTTGCCCCTTGGCAGCCTCCTGTGGTGATGCCGCAGGTGGGCTGCGCGCGTTTGCTGGCCGTCTGCCGCCGCATGCGCCTGAACGATGCCCTGCTGCCCGCCATGATTCTGCAGGGCAAGGGTGTGCTGGAGAGCCACCTGCCAGAGATGCCCCCCAACGTGCACACCGTGCACCACGCCAACGAGTGCTTCGACTGGGGCACCTTCGGCTGGGTGCGCGCCATGCATTTGCCTGGAGTGAGGCTTAAGCTTGCTGCTGCGGATGCGTTGCGGGGACCGCTGGCTGGCGCACGCTTTGGCCAAGACTGGCATGGCTGTCATCATGTCCAGTATCCCGCCAAAACTGGCGCAGGCCATCGAGCGGCGGATTGCCGACACCTCGCGCTACAAGCACATCATCTTCCTCAACTCCTCCGTGCGCGGCCCCTTCCTCCCCGCCTACTGGCCGGTGCGCTGCGGGGGCCTGTTGTCTGCTGCTGGGGCCTGTTGTCTGCTGCTGGTGAGGCTTGTTGCCGTGCTGGGGCTGCTGCTGCTGGTGGGTGGTCACTGCAGCGCTTGCTGCTTTTTGGCCGCTGGCGAGTCAGTAGCTGCGCTGCATTGTTGCCGCTGCTGGCCTGCCCACCGCGGCTGCGCTGCCTTGCTGCGCCGCAGGCGGACCGTCACTGGTCGCGGGTGCTCACCGACCGCATCAGCAAGGATGTCAAGCTGGTGGGCGCCACCATCAGGTGCGGGACACGTGGGATGCACGGCCAGAGTGCCTGGCTTGTGCCAGAAAGCGGGTGGTTTGGCGCACCCAGTTCACGGTCGTGCTGCCGCCGGGTTCACGGTGCTCGCCCTGCTGCCGCTGCCGTAGCCAACCCGCCTGCCGCCCACATGCCCCCGCTGTGCAGCTGCGAGGGCGCCAACAAGGGCGGGGTGCTGACAGGGGAGATGCGGCGCAACCCGCACGTGCAGAGCTACGTGGTGGCCACGGACCAGGTGGGGGGCACGGGTGCCTAGCAGGTGCCTAGCAGGTGCTGCTGTGCCAAGGTGCATGACCAGGTGGTGGGCGTGGGCGTTGCTGTGCCAGCGTACGCAGCTGCTTGCAAGCCGTGTCGCATCTGTTGACGCTATGTCTGCATGCTGTGCATGGCCTGCCTGCCTGCTCCCTTGCCGTGCGTCACCTGCCGACGGAGCTGCCGTGCACGAGTGGTCATGTGCGGAACACCTGCCTGTCATTGCTGTCCCGTGTTGCAGACGGGACTGGAGCTGCTGCGCCAGGACGGCCGCGTGCTACAGTGCTACCGCGACATCCACGACGCCATCTGGTGGGCGCCCGTGAGCCATGGAGAACGATAGCGGGTTGCAGGGGGCGCATTCTGAATCACTCCGTGTGTAGCGGCAACCGGTGCTGCCTGGTCCAGGTGACGCATGTGCAACCTGTTTCCAGTGATGTCACCTGTTTGCTTTCTTCACTTCTCGCCCCCCAACCAACAGGTACGCTGAGATGGGCAGCAGCGCGGCGATCCTGGCCGCGGGCTACAACATTGACTCCCTTATGCTGCGCTACCAGGGCGTGGACTGGCGCGACAAGGCCAACTGGGGCTGCAACGCGGGGTGGGTGGCAAATCTGTATGTCTGTGTGTTAACATGTATTTGCAGGGCGGTGAGCATTTTGTCCCCTGGGTGGGCCAGCCAGCGCGCCCGCACTGTCCTGCTCGCTTGTTTGCCCCGGCATTTTCTGCTGCCACTGGGGTCAAACAGGCGCTCAGGACGCGTCTCTCCCCCGCCTCCTGTGTGCAGCATCAACCCGTATGCTGAGTACATGTACGACGGCGTCAACCTGAGCCCCTTTGAGGTCATGTTTGTCAAGGTGGGCCGCAGGGCGGGTGCTAGCAAGGGGAGGTGGCTAGCTGGTGGGGAGGGGTGCACCCTGTGGGCCAATGCTGCCTGACCTTGGTTGCATGCCAGCATCTATTCATGTTGAAACATGTGCGGCACCATGCCCCCTCTGCACCTGCAGGTCAAGGAGTTCTTGCTGGAGGCCAACTGGACCACCGCCACCAGCGCCAAGAAGTACACGGCCTGGACGCGGCGCCAGGTCGGCGCCGGCCCGGGCAACCGCGAAGCCTGTCTGTTGTGTGCCGATGCCGCGAAGCCGGTGCCCATGTGGGGTGCCCCCACACAAGCCATGCAACCGGCACACCCCAACCCCCCGCCACCCACCCACCCACCACCACCACCACCGCTCTGCAGGACGACCTCGCCTCCAACGAGTACGTGCAGAAGAAGGCGGAGCTGCGCTACATGAAGATCATGCACATGCGCGCCCGCGGCAGGTGAGGGCCAGGACACAGGATGGGGCAGCAGCCAAGGAAACCGCGTGCGGTGCATGGGGAGGTGTGTGCGGCTCGCCAGGGTGGCATGGCTGGGCCGGTGGTGCTGGGAGATGGAGCATGCCGTGCCCTGCCCGTGGCTTTGCTAATTTTGCATGCACCCTGCGCGTCGCTTTGCAACCGGAACACCTCCCACTGCCTGCTGACATTGCAACCATCCTGCCTGGCGCCCCAAACTTTCGGGTTGCAGTGCGTGCTTCGACTTCGATTTTTACAAGGCGCGCAACCCCGACCTGCCGGCCTGGGGCCCCGCCACCATCTGGGAGCACTTTGTGACCAGCGGGCAGCATGAGGGCCGCGTGTTCAGGTGGGCTGTGCGAGGGGGCAGATCAGGGGCTGTGCGCATTGCCGGGCACGAACAGGGTGGATCAAAGCAGAGCGTTGCTGTGTAGAGGCGCAGTCCTGCTGAAACACAGTGGATGGCCCTTCTCTGCCCCCAGGTTCCGATGCAAGAGCGGGCAGCGGGAGTACGCCAAGGGCCGGCTGCCGGGGCTGCCAGCTCGGGAGGCCTCTCCACAGCACAGCAGCGGCGGGGCGGCGCAGCACGAGTCGCCACGGCAGGCCAGCGCCGCCGACTTGGCTGCTGCCACAGCTGCGGCTGAAGCGGCGATGCAGGCTGCCTCACAGGCAGCCAAAGCGGCCACTGCTGTGGCGGCAGCGGCGGCAGCCATGCAGAAGCAGCATGAGGAGATGAGCCGGCTGTCGGAGCAGCATGTGGTGCCGGCGAGCACCGAGGAGCTGGCGGCAGCGCTCACGCAGGCGTTGGCTGCCCGCGAGCAGCAGCAGCAGCAGCAGCAGCAGGGCGGGGCCGCCAAGGGGATGGCGGAGCACCCGGCGGCTGCGGAGCAGCAGCACGGTGCTGCGGCAATAGAGCTGGCTGCTGTGGCAGACCAGCAGCAGCAGCAGCAGGAGGGGTCCGGAGTGCACTATGTGCTCGGAGAGCAGGAGCCAGCGGTGCAGGACACAATAGACGGCGGGCTGGTGGCTGAGGCGGCCGGCGGGCTGGTGGCTGAGGCGGCCGGCGGGCTGGCCCAGCAGCAGCAGCAGCAGCAGCAGCCAGACTCGCTTCTGCCACACGAGGCGAGCATAGAGGAGGCAGCACTGAGCGGTGCACGGCAGCAGCAGCCGTACCCGCACCCGCAGCAGCATGGGGAGGAGGAGCAGCAGCAGCACTTGGATGGTATCAGTGCCAACGGCTCGGATGAGTCACTAGAGCAGGAGGTGGAGCTTGCTGTGCAGCAGTTGCAGCGTGCGCAGCAGTTGGCGGCGGCCAGCAGCAGCCAGCGGCAGCGGCGACGAGCGTCGCACCGACGGGCCGCTGTGATGTAGATGTGAAGCAGCGTCAGGCCTCATTACAGGCCTGCTGTGCATGCCTTGGCAACATGTAATCAGAATTCTGGAAGGGCAGCTGTGAGTCGTGCAAGCGAGCCGTGGCTGTGGCCTACGCAGGTCTGGGAGCCTCCTCGCCCTGCTGCCGCCTGCTGCGCTTGCCCAGCGCCACTGCCGCGTCCACTGCTTCTGCCATGGTGGCGTTGGTGCGCACCGCGCCCGGCTCGATGTGCGTGCGCGAGGCCACGCAGCCTCTGCGAAACGAGTTTAGTCGCAGTGGGGCAGCGGGAGGTTGTAGGGCACTCGACTCTACACTTGCTGACATGCATGCGGACATGCTGCCATGCCAGCACGTGAGGGCAGCAAACAGGCACGGCTAAGAAGCCCACCTGCGTCGCAGCTCTTCAGCCAGCGCGTCCCGGGAGGGAGGTCCGGTCAGCGCCCCCGCCCTTCCAACATCATTCATGCGGAGGTACCAGGGAGGTAGCCCCTGCTGCTGCTGCTGCACCCCGGCTGCGGCCTGCGCATCCCCTGCCTGTGGCCGCCCGGCGGCCGCCTCCTCTGCTTCCGCTTCCTCCAGTATCAGTCCCAGCAGCTGCTGTAAGCTGCCGACTCCGCCCTTGCGCGTGGCAGGCAGCGCTGGCTCACCGCTGCCCAACCCGCCACTCCTGCTGCCTGCCGCATCTGCCTGCAGCCAGCCGCGCGCATCTGCTTCAGCCTGCACGTGCTGCAGGTGGCCCAAGCTGTGCAGCGGGCCCAGCCACAGCGGACCTGACAGCAGCGGCTGTTCGCCAGGTGCATCGCCGCTGCTGCCGCTGCTGCAGCTGGTGCCGCTGCCGCCGCTGCCCATGGCCAGCAGCGCGGCAGGCATGTCGTGCCAGCCAAAGCAGGCGCTCTCCCCGCTGCTGGGCCAGTGCAGGCTGTACCCATACGCGGCTCCGCCTGCTGCTGTACAGCCTGGCTGGGCACTTCGCTCTCGGTCCACCAGCAGCATTGTGCGCCACACAGGGCCGTGGCTGCGTTGCACCGGGGCGGAGAGAAGGCGGCGTTCGTGAGTCAGCCGATGGCCACGGCAGCACATCCTACCAAGCGACTACCCCAGCCAAAGCCTGCCGCAGCGCATCGCACGCCGGCTGGGCTCCCACCTAGAATACAGGCTCCACAGCGGCTGGATGCTGCGGCATGGAGCAGGAGGAAGGCTCGCTGTGAGTTGGCAGCACTTGCCGGGCCGCGAGGTGACTGGAAGGGAGCTCCTAAACCACCCCGCATGCGCCATCTGCCACCGGGCCCGTTGGCTGAGCATGGCACAACCAACCAGTCACCAGTCCCACCTGAGCCGCCTGGCGAGCGCTTCCCGGTAGGCCAGCCCGATCAGCATGCGCAGCCCCTGCTCGTTGGCAGACGGCACGGGTGCCAGGTGCTGGCCGTACAGGGCAAGGGCGCTGGTGGGGTCACGCCCCCCAGCAATCGTGCCTGCGCAGCAGGGAGGGTGCAGGGAGGGTGCTGAGATTGTTGGTTGTTGAGGTTGGTGGCTGGGAGGCCTGCCTGCAACTGCACACAAGCGGCTGGCCAAGTTGCTGTGGCATTCACCAACAAGCCCCAACCAACCCCCGAACACAGCACAGCACGACCCCTTCAACAGCTCAAACAGCATGCACCTGCAGTGTGGGTCAGGCACACAAGCCCGCCATAGCGCACGGCCGACAGGGCCGCCCCAACCACCAGAGTAGAGGCGCCAAAACTATCACAGTCGATCAAGTCGAAGAAACGGCCCTCCAGCCGGCACCGCGCCAGCAGGCTGCGCGACAGGGGGCGGGAGGGGGCACGTGTAGACCGGGTGCAGCAGCAGCACACACAGGTGCCGCGCAAGGGTGCCTTTGGGAGCCCAGCCTGCACCGCACTTTGTCCCACAACCGCAGCAACCCCACGTGTTCACCTGGCCGCCTCTTCGTGCACCAGCTCACACCGCCGCCGCCGGCCGCCGGCCTCCTGCAGCGTCCATTCTCGCCCGCCTGCCGGCATGGCTGCATCACTCCACGCGCCGGCTGGCGTGGCTGCAGCCGCTGCTGCCGAGGACATATTGCTGTGCAGGCAGGCCGCATTCCGCGGGTCGCCCTCGTTGCACAACACTGCTTGAGGGCAGCAGGGTGGACGCCAGGTGGCATAGCTGCAGGTTGGAGTGGCCTTGCTGTGATGACGTGCAGCAGGCAAGGCAGGCTGTTCCTGCTGTTTGTGGCGGGCAGTGCGACGGCCAGCTCTCCTGCGCCAAACGCGCTCAGTATTTTCGAGTCGCAGCTCACGTACACTCCGCATCCAAGGCAGCTGGCTCACCATAGTCTGCTTCAGCTTGCACCAGGTAGCGCATGCTGCGGATCCCGCTGCCCGCCATCGCGTCACACACGTGCAGCGGGGGCAGGGGCGCTGAGGCCGCGCCATCCTGCTGCTGCTGCTCCTGCTGCAGCTGCCGGCGGTGCACAACCGCTGAGAGCACCGCCAGGTCTCGGCTGAAGCACGACTGCGGGCGATAGAAGGCCTTGGAGCCTGCGACGTTGACGTTTGTGATAGTGTGTCAATTTTCTGCTCAGCAGGAGCATCGGTGCTCACCGCAACTCCAGCGGTGGGGCAGCGGCGGCGGCAGCATTCCTCAGGCAGCATGCATGTTTCTGCTGCGCGTGCATTACACCTGCGAGCGGCTTACCGAGCTGGAAGGGCACCCCACGCTCTACAATAGTGCTGCTGCTGGGCGCGGGCCCTGCCCGCACACAGACGGGCATGCTGTTTGATTCTCCTTCAACCCCTGTGAAATGTACAGATTGTGCAACGATGTCTGATCGCACTTGCAAGCAGATTAGAGCAGCGGACTGGCCTCTCGGCATGGGCGCCAATGCTGTCTTGCCAAACGCCGTCTCTGCCCGCCCTGATCGTTCCGACGGCTGCTTGGCAGAGTGTCATAATCGATCTGCAGCGTCCGAAAGGCCCCCCTTCACCCTACCGAGAGGGCACAGCACGAGCGGCCGAGACCGTGCAGCGGAGGGACTCAGCAGCTTGAAAACCAAACCAATATACGATACTTAGGGCGCTGGAGCCATGGAGGGCGGCTTGCAGCGCCTGCACCGAGAGCTGGGCGTCACACCGCCCAGAGTGAGCCTCCTGGGGCTCCGCGGGACTGCCCTGCCGGCACGCAACGGATGGCGCAGGAGTCGTCAAACGCGGCACCAGGCCCCTCAGGCCCGCCAGTGCTGTGGCGTGCCGGCGGCTGCGGCACCGCCTGTGGCGCCGGCGCCCTGCTTGGCTCACCGTCGGAATGTCTGCTCATCAAAGGTCTGCCCCGCCTGCTGCGCACCTCACTCTTCCCCGCAGGCGGTGCAGGCCCGGCTGCACTTCAACGAAGCGGCGGCCCAGCGGCTGAGCCTCGAGGCGGTCCTGCGGTGCGGCTACCCGCCTCCCTGCAGCTGTGATGTGTGTGCCCTGAGGCGTTGCAGGCCACAGCTTGCCTGAAAACAGGGGCACCACAGTCCTGCTCAGCAGGGACCGAAGCAGCACAGCCAACAGAAGGGCGCTGCATGTTTCCCACTTAACCAAGGAGCAGCTGCCTCACCGCCCTGCTGCCGCCGATGTGCCATCGCCCCTGCCGCAGCGGCCACAGCGGGTGCGTCAACCGGCTGTGCTGGAACGAGAGCGGCAGCCTGCTGGCCTCTGGTTCGGATGACCGCAAGGTACGCCTGGAGCTTCTAAGCTGGCTGCGTGCAGGCTTTGGCAGTGCTGTTGCAGACCTGTGCAGGCTGTTGGGAGGTAGCCAACAGCCTGCTGCCGCGCCTTGGCGAGCTGCCGCCGCCGCCGCCGCTGCTGCCACCGCTGCTGCGGCGGCGGCTCTTGCAGGTCAGCCCCTCCCATGCCGCAGGCAGCCTTCCATCCCACTGCTCCCCCACGCCGCGCGCAGGTCATGCTGTGGAGCTACCCCGACACCCAGCGCCAGCCGCTGAGCGTGGAGACGGAGCACCAGGCCAACATCTTTGGCGTGCGCTTCCTGCCGCAAACCGGCGACACGCGGCTGGTCACGGGTGCCATGGACTACACCGTGCAGGTGTGTGCCGCCGCCGCGCATGCCGCAGGAAGCAGAGGCGCTTGGCGTGCTTGCTGCATGCAGCTGGGCCCCTGATGTGTCCCTGATGAGCCGGTTGGCGAGCATCGAGGCTAAGTTTGGCGGTTGGGTGTGAGCGGCGGGCAAGCAAGCCGCACCTGCTCTGCGCTCGTCCTCCCGCATCGCTGCTTGCTCTGCCCGCCTCTGTTGCACCCATCGCAAGGTAACGGTTTGCCTCCCGCTGCTGTGCTTGCCCACCCCTCTGCAGTTGCACCAGCTGGATGCTCTGCCTGCCTCCATGCACCCGCCAGTGCGGGCCGCCAGCAGCACGCGGCGGCAACCAAACCTAGGTGAGCGTTGGTGCATGATGTATGGGTGCACGTTGACCACCAGGCTCGCCCCGGGTGGTGACTGGTGCCACACAAAGCTGCGCCTCCGCATTGGTGTGAGCTGCGCCCAGGCCGCTGACTCAGCGTCCCGCTGGTGAAACATGCTGCCTGCAGCGACCACAGCGGCCAGCGTGCGCAGCGTGGTCTACTCCTGCCACCGCAGCCGTGTCAAGGTGGGTGCTGAGGTGGCAAACGGGCTGCAGGCTGGCCGACGGTGGTGCTCACTATTAGCTGCCGCTGGACCCCCGCTGCGGGCAGGCCTGCGCCGCCTAGCTGGGTGTCTTCTATCGAATGGCTGGTAGCCCTCGGTCTTACTTGCCCTCGGTTTGACTTGCCCTCCGCTTTGCCTGTGACGGTATGCAGGATGTGGTGGTTGAGCCGCTCAACCCCCACCTCTTCTGGTCGGCGGCCGAGGATGGCTGCGTGCGGCAGTTTGACACGCGGGTGCCGTGAGTGCCTCGGCCTGTTTGGTGTTGATGGGTTGGTACTTAGGGTCTCATGTGCCCAGCTAGTTATGCTGGGCCGCAGTTTGACACATGCATGGCAACGTGCCACAAGCACTTGTGGCAATCGAATGCCCGTCTCTGTTGTGCACCCAGCAGTGCATATGCCCTGGCACGTGTCTGTCGTTTCAGCGGCATGCAACGTTGCATTCACGCCCTGTGTGCAGGACGGCGCAGCAGCGGGACTACGATTCGCCCAACATGCTGCTCTGCGTGCGCACCAAGGGGCGGTGAGTTGGGGAGGGCCAGTGGTGTAATTGGCCTAGCATGTGGGGCCGGGAGCACGAGCGATCAGTTGAAACAAGGTGTTGAGGTGCTGCAACACAGGCAAGCTTGACCAGGGCTCCCACCCCTGGCGTAGCTTGCCCAACTCTGCCGCACACGCCTCCCCTCCTTGCTGCCGCAGCTTTGCGGAGCTCAAGAGTCTGAACGTCAACCACGCCAACCCGCAGCAGCTGGCGGTTGCGGCGTCAGACCCGCTGCTCCGCATCTACGACCGGCGCATGCTGACCCCAGGTGGGCTTTGCGCTGGGTGGATTGTACCGCCTTGCCTTTGTTCTAACAGCAATAGGCTGCGCCTTGGCTTCTGCGACCAGCGCGTGCCGGCCACAGGTGGGCTGCTTGTGTGTCCATTGCTTGCACGCAAGGCAGCTGGGTGCTTGTAGTTGAAGTCCGCTAAGTGCCGTGCACCATCGTGCACAGCGTGCAGGTTGCCAGGACTGGAAACCTGCAGATTTCTGAGCCAAAACATGCCTGTGCTACCATGCCTGCAGGGGCTCCTGTGCGCCTCGCGCCGCCTGCCCAGCCGATGCTGGCGCTGGCGCCGCCCCACCTTGCCCTGGCAAGTGCGGCAGCGGGGAGCGGCAACGGCGGCCGCGCGTCCCGTATGCATGCTACCTATGTGGCTTGGGGCAACCGAGGGGACAAGGTGGGCTGGTTGCAAGGGAGGGTTAGGGTGCGCACTCTCTGATTGCTTGGCGTGCAGCCGCTGTAGCTGTGTCTGCAGGGTGGGATGACTGGATTCACCACTGGGTGGCTATGCGAGCATATCCGACTCACATTCTGAAATGCAGGTGGTAGCAACATACCATGGTGACCATGCCTACTGCTTCGATGTGTCGGGGGCTGGCCAGACCGCCAGCAGCGGCCCACAGCAGCCAGGCGGTCCCCCGCTCAACTTGTTTGCTCACCCGGCGGCGTCTGCAGCGCTGGCGGCAGGCGCCATCAGCCACGGCCTCACAACCGGAGGTCAGCTGCGAAATGGCGGCAGCCTAGTGGCAGGGGCCAGCAGCAGCGCAAATGGCTACAGCGGCAGCGGCAGCAGCGGCGGCAGCATGGGCGACCTCCCGGGCATGCTGCCGGCGGCGGCAGAGCGGGCCAAAGCAGACGGCAACCTGGCGCTGTTTAGCAAGCAGGCAAGGGACATTGAGCACCTGCCTATCATGTTCTGCGCAGGGCAGCAAGTGTGCATGTTGCCACGGTGTGGGGCCTGCCCGCTCCGACCAACTCCGACCAACCATCTCCCCTGCACTCCCCTGCACCTCTGCGGCTCCCTTGCCAATGCGCAGCTGTACGAAGCGGTGCAGCACTACAGCACAGCCATCAGGCTGGCGCCCTGGGCGCCCTCGCTCTACACCAACCGCGCGCTGGCACTGCTGCAGGTGTGCAGGCTGCACGGCTGCATGATTGCCAAGGCATGGAGCAGCAGAGCGGCGTGCAAGAGGGGCAGCCTATGGCTTGCATGGCTCAGGGTTGCGCCGGCAGCATGAGCATGCGGGCCAGTAGCCTGGAGGAGCAGAGCACTCTGCACATCAATGGCCTGCTTGCCCTCCAATGCTGCAGCGCGGGTGGGGCGGCGATGCGATGTGCGCGCTGAGGGACGCTGAGACGGGTGAGTCTTTGCACAGTCAAACGCAGGCCTCCTCTCAGCAGCTACGCATGCATGGGGCTTGCACCTGGTGTCCATGCCGCGTATGCCGTGCGCTGTGTCCGTGCCCCACTGAAACACGACTCGGTCCATTCCCTCTGCCACCCCGCAGCCGTGTGCCTGGACCCCTCGAACCCAAAGGCGCACTACCGCCGCCTGCAGGCGCTGCGCGCGGCGGGCATGCTGCAGGTAAACACGCGCCACTTGGTGCGCCTGATGTGCTTGCTGTGCAGACATGTTGTTGTTGCCGTTGTTTTGCACGCCTTGTTTTGGTGCATGCGTGCAGGCACAATACCGTCTGGGGGGTCCTGCATCCAAGTGTCATTCCTGCTGCTGACGTGGCTGGCCATCTGCTGCCGCCTGCCCATGTGCAGTCGGCCACTACCGCGATCCGGCTGTTCAAGCAGCACTTTGCCGAGGATGCCTCGGATGTGGAGGGCTTGGAGGAAGTGGTGCGTTGCTGTGGGCTGCGCTGTAGGACGCGGCGTGACTCTTGCAAGCGGGTTTCCTCGTGCCATCCTGATGCTTGCCTGCTCCTTCATAGCCACGCTTGCATGCGCTCGTGGTCCACAATGGTGCAGATAGCGGCAGACATGGCACGGCAGCAGCAGCAGGCGGAGCTGCGGCGGCAGCAGGCGGAGCAGCGCCGGCAGCAGCGCCGGCGGCGTGGGCTGCAGTTTGATCGCGCACGCCGCGAGCGGCGACAGCAGCAGCAGGCAGCCGCAGCGGCGGCTGCGGAAGGGGCAGGAGGGGCCGCAGAGGCAGAGGCGGGGCCTTCTGGGGAGCAGGCACAGCAGCAGGCACAGCAGGCACAGCAGCAGGGAGCAGCGAGAGGTGCATCCCCTGGCTCCCCTGCTGCTGCGCCACCACCTGCCGCCGCTGAGCCAGCAGGCCCCAGTGGCAGCGGCGGCAGCGATAGCGGAGCGACAGGGGAAGCCAGCGGCGCTGCTGCACCTGCTGGGCCGCCCCCAGCAGCAGACGCTGGTTGGGATGATTTGTACGCATCAGCCAGCAGCGATGACGACGAGGATGAAGAGGACTCGGCTGCTGCCGCCGCAGGAGCAGCCAGCAGCAGCGGCATAGATGCACAGTACGCCGCTGCGCTGGAGGCGGCAGCGGCAGGCGGAGCGACAGCAGAGGAGGCAGCAGCAGCGCCGGGGGCGCCTAGTGCAGACGCTTTGGTCGCAGCGCAGCAGGCGGAGGCGGCAGGGGCCAAGGCGCCCCCGCGGCAGCCTAGCCTGTGGAATGCGTTTGAGGGCGGGCGCCGCATGCTGCAGGTGCGGCCCCTGCTACGCCTGCAGTGCACGCTGTGTCGGCCCTGCTGTTTCACAGCAGGCATGCATTGTCTGCTGGTATTCTGCAGTTGGACGCCAGCTTGCATCGCCTGCAAGCCTAGCTGCCCTGACCAGCGCTGTCTCCTACCCTTCCCACCCATCCTCCCAGCGCTACACTGGGCACACACCAAGGACGCCCGCTGCTGCTTCCCACCCTACCGTGTTCATGCACTCTGGCGCCTGCTGCTCTCTGCCCCCACCCCTGCAGCGCTACATCGGGCAGTGCAACCTGCAGACAGACATCAAGGAGGCGTGCTTCCTGGGCTGCAACGACGAGCTGGTGGCAGCCGGGTCGGACGATGGCCGCGTGTTCATCTTCCGCACCGCCACGGGGGAGTGCATCAGGCAAGCATGCTGTGTCCGCCTTGGCTTTAGTCGGCGCTGTTGTGGCGACCGGGTCACATGTGTTCATCTTCCGCACGGGGGAGTGCATCAGGCAAGAGCTGGCACCAGCCTGCTTTACACTGCTCACTTGTGCTGTGCTTCGCCGCTGGGATGTGTGTGTTTCACGCAAGTTGGTGGTGGTACGTCACCGTGAGCAGCGGCTGGGTTTGAGCGCTGTGGCTGCCACTCTACTGTGCAGGGTGTTCACCGCTGACGAGGATGTGGCCAATGCAGTGCAGCCGCACCCGCACCTGCCGGTGCTGGCTACCTCGGGCATCGAGAGCACCATCAAGGTGGGTCGGTGGGTAGGTCCCCCTGTCCCAAGCACTGCGTCTACGGTTAAACTTGCGCAGCGGTGGTGGGTGCCTGACGGGGGGCCCCGGTCATCTGTGCTGGTCACCTCCTGTTGGGCATCGAGAGAGCGCCTTCGGGGTTGTTTGTGGCACTGTGGTACACTCTCTCTTGTCCAGCCTCGATGCACTTTCATGAAGGCTGCCGCATTCCACAGTCACATGGAGGCGCGCCCCTGCAACAACAACATGCCTGCTTCCTTCTTCTGCTCTGCGCAGCTGTGGAGCCCCGAAGGTGAGCCAACGACCGGCGGCAACATCGGCGAGGTTGTGCGCCGCAACCAGGAGCGGCTCAAAGAAGGTGCGCTGCGCTGAATTTGACACAACGTGTCGGTCGGTGCACACACTGGGGGTGGAGCGACAGCTGTGCTCAAACAAGCGGCGCCCACAGGCGCGCCGCCGAGCCGCGTGCGCCTGCCTCCACATCAACTTGCGTTGGCCCTGCCCTGGCCCGCAGGCCCCTCCGTGCTGCGCGGCATAGACCCACGCATCATCGCAGCGCTGACCGACAACCCAGAGCTGCTGCGCGCGCTGGTGCAGGTGGGCCCCTGCTGTGCATGGGGTGTGCTGCGCTGTGCTGCGCTGTGCGGTGCGGTGCGGTGCGGTGTGTGCTGTTGCATTTGTTCCTGCGGATGGTGGGCCGTGCGCTGGAGGGGCACTTGCCACCCGCTGGCTGGACCTGCCAACCCTGCCGCCCTGTGCCGCCCTGTGTTTGCAGCGCGCGGTGCAGCGGCCGGGCAGCGGCGGCGAGGGCAGCGAGCAGGGGGAGGGCGGGGAGGACGAGGGTGGCAGCGACGAGGACGAGGATGATGAGGTGATGACACGTTGTCTGGGGGGTTGAATTGTTGGTATTGTCTCTCTTTTTGTTGCAGGAGAGCTTCTGCACCTGCCCTGGCAAGCAGTGGCGGTTGCTCACCGTCGGCCCTTGCTGTTGTCCCTCCCTGCCTGCAGGAGGGCGGCGTGCGGGAGGTCAGCTGCCGCGTGGCATGAGTTTGCAAGCAGCTTCTACGACTGCGCAGCCTGTTGCATGCACTGTCTGTAATGCTGTCACAAGATCTGCAGGCGCCAAGGCTGATCCAGCGGGTTGGAGCACAGTGCGGCATGCCGCTGGCGCATGCGGGAGTGGGGCAGCAAGCCATTTGAAGCCCATCCATCAAGCATCGCTCCCCAGTGTTGCCGCCCATTGCTTGCAAAGCCATCGCAGGGCCGGCCGCGCTGTTCAAGTCGCCAACTGCAGGGCCGGAGCGCCAGAGCGGGCGGCGCACCGTTTGTTCGCCGCAGCGATGCCATAGAGCGCAGCCGGATTGACGGCAGTCCGCCGCGGGCCGCAGGGCTCCGCCACCGCCACCGCTATCCATGGCGGCGCGCAGAGGGCAGCCCACCGCTCCGCCCGAGGGCAGGGCCTGGTGGCTGGAGCTGCAGCGCCAGCGCGCCCAGGGATCCTGCCAAGATGACGGTCAGCTAGCCGTGGAACCCGCTGACGCCGCAGGGTTGCAGGCGGGAGATGAGATGGTGCGCTGCGGGGACGCGCTGCTGAGCACCTCATCGGCGCTCCTGCGCCGCATGTCCCGCCCCCAGCCATGCTGCAGCGACAGCCTAGCCAGCAGCCCAGGCGGCAGGTCTGGCTCCGGATCCTCTCCCGCCGCTGGGCTGCCCGCTGCGGCGCCCACTGCTGCTGCTGCTGATGGGGCTGCCGCTGCCGCACGCACATCCGCTGCTGCTGCGCCCTCTGCCGCCACTGCTGCTGCTGGGCAGCCGCCGGTATACCGCACAACCAGCCGCACAGCCAGCCGGAAGGTTGAAGGGCCCGCTGTCACCACCACAGACATGCAGCAGATGCACCGGCTGCTGGAGGGCGGCCTCATCGGGTGCGCCTGGCTGTGGTGATGGGGTTGCGCTGGTGGGTGTGCTGCCCTTGCTGGCGGTTGTATCCTGCCTGCTTCATTGGTTGACGACATAAGGTTCTGCCTGCGCATGTGAGGCCGCTGCCATAGCTGCTGCCTGTCACCCACGCTGCTGTTGCCCTGCCGCCGCCGCTGCTGCTGCCACCTCAGCCGCCGGTTGCTAGGCAACAGAGCAAGAACGGTGCACCAGCACACTGCCGGCTGCCGGCCGACTCACTCACTGCTCATTGCTTCAATCTCCACCCGACTTGCAGGCGGGCAATGGCCGCCTCTGCTGCCTGGCACAAGACCAAGGCAGCGCTGCAGCAGCAAGAGCTTGAGGAGTGGCGGCTGCTGCGAGGGGAGGGGCTGGGCTGCAGTGCCAGGCGCCTGGGCAGTGTGGCCACTGGCGGGGTCACTGCAGGAGCTGGAGGCAGCGAGGGCGCGGCGCCTGGTGCCGCTGGCGGCAGCAGCGGGTCTGCCATCAGGGCGGGCAGCACGGCGCGGCATGCACAGCAGGTGCTGCCGCCTCTGGCTGAAGAGCGAGAGCTGGACTCGTCTGGGCTGGAGCGGGAGGCAGCTGAAGATGAGCACTGCTGCACAGCCCTGCCCAGCGATGCGCCCTGCCGGCAGCAGCTGTTTGATTGCGCCACAGCGGAGGCGCTCATTGCGGCCTTTGCTGATGCGGAAGTGAGGGAATACCTGCAGCAGCAGGTGGCTGCCCTGGCACCTCCCCCCAGCGGCATCCGCAGCAGCGGGGCAGCAGCAGCTGTCATGGGAAATGCCCCAGCACCAACCCCCACAACCGCCCTGCCGGCGGGCGGTGCCACCACCGCCGCCCCCTCGCCCTGCTCTACCGCCCGCCAGGGTCTTCACCCCTGCCCTGCTGCAGCATCCAGCCGCGGCAGCGGCCATGCAGCGGCTGCTTCAGGCCACGCCCCCGATCCAGTGCTGGCCGCGTGGATGGTAACCCGCTGCCCGCCCGACCTGCCGGTGCGAGGGTACGAGGCGCCACCCACCAGGAGTGCCTGCCGCCTGGTGGCAGCCCAGGAGATGCGCAGGTGAGTGCGGCTGCAGTGCAGCTGCAGCTGTGGAAGGGAGCAGGGCTTGGCTTGGGATGTGCCTGGGGCTGGCAGGCACCACCAGCCAAGGCTGGTCTGCCGCTCCCCGCTCGTGACAGTCGTCCGGTGTGCCTTGACAATCGGACCACACTCCCTTACCGGCACGCAGTCGTGCAGCATGCTTCTCACCACCTGTCACTACTGCATCAACCCTCGCGCATGCCCTCCATTCTCCCGCCCACAATCCGCAGTTTCTACGAGCGCGAGCAGCGGCGCCAGGGATCCCTCTTCAAGTGGAGCGGCCTGACACCCGAGCAGGCGGGCGGGCGCGGCAGCTGCGGCGCACCCTTGCAGCTCGCGCCAGGTGGGGGTTTGGGGGAGCAGTGTTGTTCGGGGTTGCAGTTTGTGCTGCTCCCGCCGCCGCAGCTGCCGCAGGCGCCGGTGCTGCTGCTAAAATCGCCGGTCTTGCTGTGCCCAGAGCAGGTTGCTCCTGCTCCCAGCTGCTGCTGCACTATTCGAGTGAACAAGTTGTCATGCCCTAAGCCTGGCCCCTGCTGCCCCTGCAGAGCCAGCTCAGGCAGCAGTTCCCCACAAGACGCTCAAGGGTGTGGTGCGGCGCAACATGATGCTGAAGCACGTGGGCGACATGGCCCAGCAGTCCAAGGTGAGGCAAGGCACAGCTCTGCTGACTGGCTGGCTGCCTGGCAGGATGAACAATTGGCTGGCTGGTCTTGTGGCTGCTGTTGTGGGGGTGCTGCGTCTCGCCACGGCAACAGCAGGCTGGGAGTACAGCAGGCGTGTCGCTGTTCGCCGACGCGGCAACGCTGCTCGCTGATAGGCGTCGCTTAGGTGCACCTTTTTGTTTGCGCCCCTTCCCCTCTGCAGGCTACTGTGTGGGCGCAGCAGCATGCACAGCAGATGGAGGCCGAGGCTGCCCAGCGCGTCAAGCAGCAGCAGGCGGATGCGGCAGCTGCGGAAAAGGCACGCCTGGCAGCGGTGGCAGCGGCTGCTCGCCGTGCTCAGCTGGGTGCCAAGGCCGGCGATGGCTTTTCGGCGCTTGTGCAGCTGGCAAAGCAGGCGCATGCTGCGGTGCCACAGGCCGGAGCGGTGGGCAGTGAGGGCACTGGTGCCCCCAAGCGCGGCAGCCCGAGCACCGCCAAGCCAGGCAACAAGCTGCCGGCCCTGCAGCTCCAGAAGCTGACAGAGCACTGGCACAGGAAAGCGGCTGCCGCTGTCGCTGCGGCGGGCGAGCAGACAGCACGGCAGCGGCATGAGGCGGCGGCTCGTGAACAGCTGCGGCAGCAGTGGGCGGCGGTCAAGGGACGGCTGCCTGAGGCAGCCAACTAGGGCAGGCCAAGGCCCGGGCAGCAGAGGAGGCGGCAGTGACGCTCCGATTGCTTTAGCTTGCGTTGTAATTCTTGTGGCGGCACAAGAGCGGAGTAGGATGCATGACAGGTCCATCTGGGTGCCAGGCGGCAGCTGTTTGGGAGGCATTGCCCTGCCGTGGCGCATCATGAGCGGGGGGCAAGCTGGGCATCGGGCCCTGCTGTTTGTGTGGCGGAGTCACTGCCGTGAGATCATGCAGAGCCCATTTGCCATCAATGCGTGTACTGCACGGCCGCTGAAGGCAATGTATGAGCGCTGCTGCCCTGTGAAGCGGCAGGAACTGCGGAGGGTGCACCGCTGCCTTACGAGCGCCACCAGCCAGCACGTCTGCGCGCCGCCAAGCATGCAGGCCGCCCATGGCTATGCGACGTTGTATACAACGCCCTTTGGCAGCCAGACCACTGCAGCAACCGGGGCAATCTGCAGCACGATCAGTAAGCTGTCTTGGGGGAGGCGGCTGCGGCGTAGCGCAGCGGGCGCGGTCGGCAACCCTGCAGCCCCGGTTGTTGCTGCCCACTGTTTGCCAGCAGATCGCTTGCGGGGCACCTGAACACTGCGTCTGGCGCCTCCCGCGCCCGATACCCAAGGAGGGGCAAGAGCGCAAACATGACCGCCCTGGGCCGCTTGTTTGCGGCCGTCGCGCTGCTGTGCCTGTGCTCTACCGTATCGGCGCGGAGCCTGAAGCAGGTTGGGCCTTGGGGGCAGGCGGGAGGGAGGCCCTGCCGCTGCCGCTGCCGCCCCCGCTGCCGGCCTCCCGTCGCCACACATGCATGCCAACACATTTGGGGCCTGCTGTGCAAGCCTCTCATGCGGCCCTGATTTTCCCGCTTCCTGTCGGTGTCATCACGATGAAATCTGCCCCTTTGCTGTCCCTTGCTGCAACCCAGGACCCCGCCGCCAAGATCTGGTCCAACTACACACTGGAGAGGGCGACTTTCTACATGAGCGTGCAAATGAAGCTGTCGGCCCCCAAGACCGACACTGCGGAGAAGTGCGCCGAAGTGAGGCCGCGCACAGCCTGGCTGGTGGAGGTCCTAGCAGGGCGCGCACAAGAGCAGGGCATTGTTTGTCGCTCGTTTGATGCCTGTTGATGGGCATGCCACCGACGCTACCAGCCGCCAACGCAACCAGGCCGCCAACAATTGCGTGCGGCATGTGTTATCTCTGCCACCTTCCTACCCCTTGCGCATGCAGGGGTGCCTCGCCGACGAAAAGTGCCTCTTCTGGTCGTGGTGCCCGGCTGCCGTGTCAGCTGGCTGTGCAGTGGCCGGCCCCAACGGCACCACTGCGCAGACTCTCCCGGCCACCACATGCATCCTGAGCTGGGACACTTCCAAAGACACGCTCGCTGTGTTTGCAATGGTGCGGCTTGCTGGGGGCTGAGCAGTTATGGAGTTTTATGAGCTCGGTGCTTCTGCAGCTGAGACTGTGCAAGTACGAAAGCGGTGTTTGTAGCATTTTTAGTTGCATGCAAGCTGCCGTTGTCTTCCTACCGGCTTCAATGCATGCAACAATATGACTGACAGCTGAGTGCATGCCGCCTTCGCCATACTTTCAAGAGGCATTGTCAACTGTGCATGAGGGTGTCTGCTCGCCCGCTCGCCCACCACTCCCTCACGCTCGCCTGCTTCTGCCCTCTCTCCTATGCAGTACGGCGAGGACAACGTGACTGTGCCGTGGATGGCAGGGATGTACACACCTCCGGGCACTAGCAACACAAGCGAGGAGGAAGGCATCCCGGTTAGCAAGGGTGCAAGTCCAACTTCCTCTGTGTTGCCTCGTTTGCTGTGCACAACGGCTGGTGGCTTTAATTACCGCCGGGCAGTTTGTGGCAGTTCAAGGCATTCTTTCTTGCCCGACGCCACAAACTACATTTGCTCAACTCTCTACCGCTTGCGGCGTTGCCGTCTGCAGGTCAAGATCCCGGGCCTTAGCCGTCGCCGTCTGCTAGCCACTGCGTCCAGTGACGCCGCTGTTTGGAAGGAGTTCTCGTATGGTGAGCGCCACAACTGCCAGAGTTGTGAAGGGAAGCAACGAGGTTGTGTTGTGCATTGCGAACGACAAGAGCAGTAAATGAGTCGAGGTGGGTGGTGCGTCCAATGCACGATGCGGACCAGTTTGTCGACCTTGCGTTCCTCCCCTCCCTTGCCCCGCGCTCCAACAGAGCCCAAGACTGCCTATCTGGCAGTCGACCAATTGGGCAGCTCCAATGTCAAGACCGCTGACGAGTGTGCCACCGCATGCCAACAAAACTCGGCATGCGAGTACTTTGCGTTTTGCCCGACCTCCGAGTTTGGTGGTTGCCCGCTGCCAGCACAAGGCAGCAACTTGCCGTCCTCCCTCCCAGCCGGGCAGTGCACTATCACGGGCGATGCTGTGGCGAACCGCACAGCCGTCCTCACCGTGCTCGGCGATGGCGTCAAGTTTGAGTCTGGCGCCCGCATTCCGGGCAGCCAGGCAACCAATGCCTCGGAAGCCTCGCCATCGCCGTCGCCGACGCCCTTCCCTGCGGTTGCTGGCGCACCCTCTTCTCCTGCCCCCAACCCAGATGACCCTCTGACTTGGGTGGACCCCGCACCGGATGGACCCAAGGAGGTGAGCCAACGGTTGGGCTTCAATGTCAGGCAATGCGATGCTTTGCTTGCCTCTTGCAATGCGCCCAACCTTCCTCACTAGCTGGCGGCTTGTTTGCAATCCCCTCTTGCAGTGCCAAGGCAAGTTGGCTACTGCGGTTTGGTCCCATGCACTTGGGCGTCAACGTGTCGTTGGGCGTGGTTGTCGCCATGCATGCCATGCGTTTGCATGATCCAAGTTGTGCCTGCGCGGCCATGGTTGTTGCATAACATAAATTGTTGTTGTGCACCCACCCCATTGTGTGCAGGCTTCTTCGCTGGCAACGAATGGGGCAAGAACAGTGAGGAGATCGAGTGCCACATGTGAGGAGGGCTGCAGTTGATGTGTCGTGCAAGCGGGCGGGTGGGCATGTGGGCATGCTAGCTTGCAGACTGGCGACAATCTTATGCTCAACTGCATGGGTCCTTCTTTCCTGAGTGCAGGTGTGAGGACAATTCCTACCAGCTCAAGGCAAGTGTGCGGGGTGGGGTGTTTTGCTGATTGGCGTTGGTTTTTGCCAGCAGCTTGTTTGTGGCAAGCAACTATTGTGTGTACCCTTACATATGCACATTCCTGTGTTGTGATGCCCCTCCCTGTGTTGTAGTGCGACTACGATTCTGGTTGGATTGGGCGCACCGAGGTGGGTTGTTTGGAAGGTTACACATTCGCCTTTGTTGTTGTCAATATTTCAAAACACTGTACACCATTTGTCGACCGACCGGCCTTCGGACGGCAAGCTGACAAAAGGCCGCTTGAGGCATGTTGCATCCGTTCTGCAGGTGAACTGCGAGGTGGACCGTGCTGGCCTGGGCTCCCTCACCTTCAACGCCATTGAGTTCTCTTGCCCGGTGGACAACGACAAGGAGGTCAACATCCAGGTGGGGGTTGGGGTTCTGCTAGGTTTTACGGGGTCTTCTGTTTTCCACTTGTCGGCTTGATTTGTGTGCATTTCGTCATTTTTTATTGTGCTCACATTGCCCATCTCCTCGCAGTGTGACTGGAAGGATGTGCAGAACAAGCTGCCGGGTTGTGCATGGGAGCCCACCAAGCGCATCTTGGCCACCTGGCGCCCCGGCAAGTGAAGCGTTGATGCGTTGAGCAATGTTTGACATCAATCCGATCTTGGTTGCCTAAGTTGGCTCACATTGTTGATAGCATACAAGGGGTTGATGGTGCGATCCCATTAGGGGTCGGAAGATTTGAACCTTCCACTCATATGTTCCCATGGTTTGCCTCAACTCAGTTGCTGCCATCCATCACACACCATCACACACACGTTTGCGTTCCAACCATTTTGTAGCAAAGCAACATGTCCCATGCACCATCATTCCTTCACACCCATGTGCACTTGTCCACTTCAAGCCCCCACGTACATTGTAACCGTGTATTTAGCGGAGGTCAAGTGAGCATGTGGTACAAAGGAGGTTGTTAAGGAATACATTGTTGGAGGAATGCATGGTTTGAGGAAAGCATCACAAGTGGTTGGTACTGTCTAAGTGGTTGGTACTGTCTAAGAAAGGGTTGCAGCAACAAAGGTGCCATTCGTTTACTACTCGGTTGCGTGCCACTTTTCAACCGGACTTGAACTTCTTGACGGCGCGACTCAGGGTAGCCTTGCTTGGGATGCGGCCCGTAACAATGGCCCCTTTGTTGCTGCGCATGCGCAGGTAGCCTTCGCGCAGCACCCACAGGCGAAAGGTCTTGGGGTACTTGGCGCATGCGTACAACAGCTTGGGCAGCTTGGCCTACAACATACCAAGGGATAAGATGTCGTTGTTTAGCGTTGTTTGTTGCATGACAAACTTGATAACTCTCAATACGCAACCATGCAACGACCAATGACAAAGCCCCGTCTTACAACCGGGGATTCTCACCTTGAAGAGCTTGTAGTAGTCAAACTTCTCCTTGCGCCCCACGCGGCGCTTGTTCACTACGCATGCGCGGGGGTCTTTGCCACGGCTGGCCCGCCACACCGTCCACGCCGAGCCGCACGCGGCATCGTTGAGCGCGGCCTCCTCACCCTACTCGGTGGATGAAGAACAAGTATGTGCGACGGGGTCAGCCACCATGGGCTGAAGTAAGTGCAAGTCGCACGTACATCATCAACTTGCTTGTGCACTCACGCACCTCTCTACCACAATCCCCACAACCTACCACAACCCTCAACTACTACCCACCTTAGCGGCTTTCTCCTTGAGAGGCGCTTCAAAGCACCCCGCCTTGGGGCGCGCCACAACCGCCTTTGTCGCTGCGTGTGTGCGCCGGCGGCGGGGCGGCGGAGCGGTGGTGGAGGCGGGTGGCGGCGAGGCGGTGGTGGAGGCGGGTGGCGGCGAGGTGG